>CM060953.1:10004544-10172044 GCA_030765055.1 Mantis religiosa | reverse complement strand
ATTAAAATAACTCCATGACTATCCTAAAAAGCAGTCGCCATCACTTTCCCTGCGAAAACAACAACAACAAAACAGTTTTGCTTCTTCTGGAGCCGGTTTCCTCTTAGCAGTACACTGTTTGAACTGTATTTTTGTTTCGGGCGTATAAAGTTGTATCCAAGTGTCAACTGCAGTAATTAATCAGCGCCAAAACTTGGATTTATTGCGCCTAAACTGCGCCAACAGAGCGTTGGCAATGTTCATTCGAACAGTTTTTGGTCAAACGTGAGCATACGTGGCACCCAATGCGCGAACAGCTTTCTCATGTCTAAATGTTCACATACACGTTCCTTTGACACGTTCATAGCCTCTGCTATCTCTCTCAGTTTAATTCGGCGGTCGTCTAGCATTATTTGGTGAACTTTGGCGATGTTTTTGTCGGCAGTTGCAGTTTTTGGACGTCCCGAACGTTTTTCGTCTTCCAGGCTCTTACGGCCACGTTTAAATTCAGCTGCCCAAAACTTCACTGTGGTAAATGATAGTACAGAGTCCCCAAACACAGAATCCAACTCATCTTTGATTTGCGTAGGCGTATTAACTTTCAAAAAACAAATATTAAATGACAGCTCGATACTCAATTTTGTCCATTTTCATAAAACACTCACATTAACTCACTCAAACGACTGTGACATAATAAGTGAGCGTCTAAAATGGCTGAAGCCATGGTGAGTAACTGTCAACAGATGAACAACGAAATTTACTAGATTTTATTTAGGAGTACTGCCATCTTCATGTTGAGGTTGGAAACTTTTCACAATGGACTCGTAAGGCTATATCTGGTGTTGGGAAACCTGTTTTTGTTGAAGGTAACATGGATAGATATCAATATATGAACATCCTAAGGAATAATCTATAAAGGAATATTGATAATTTGAGTTTAGGCACAGATTACTACTTTCAGACATTGACTACAAACATACAGAGGAAATTGTTCGTTTATCAATTGGATTTATAATCTCTTGCATTCTCCTTGGTTTGGAGCTCAACAAAGATTGTGTTATTTCCACTGTAATTTTACACTATTCATCAACTACAGCGTTATTTAGATCCTTTATATTAGATATCTCATAATTCCTAATATCTTTGTCCAGTATACTCCACAAATTCTCTATTGGATTCATGTGTGAGGATTGCGATGATGTCGACATCTATCGTGGAGTATTATACAACAGCCATAGCCTTACATCTAGAGCTGTGTGTTTTGGATCATTATCTTGTGTGACAATATAATCCTCAGAAGGACCCATATTATTCAAACATCTGGACAGATGTGTTTTTAGGTAGTTTATGTAAACGTTATAGTTCATAATTCCATCAATGAAACACAATTCCCCCACACCATTTGCACTTATGCAGCCCCAGACAAATACTAAACCACCTCCATGTTTAACTGAAGCTGTAATATTTTTCTCGTCAAGCTCACAATTCTTTTGTCTTCACACTATTACTCGCCCTTTTGACTTAAAGAGCTCAAATGGACTCTCGTCATTAAATACAACCTTCTTCCAGAAATCAATCCCACCGTATTTATGTTGTTTTGCAAAAGCAACTCGCTTCTTTCTGTTGATTTTACTGATGCATGGTTTTCTACGGGCTGTTCGGTCTCCATACTCAGCTTCATAAAGCACGTTTCTTATCGTTTGAGCTGAAACGGACTTTCCTGTGTATGTTTGAACTGCAATAGCAAGTTTTGCAGCACTTAGTTTAGGATTTTTATTGACTTCTCTAACTGTCGTTTCTCCATAGCGGAAAGAACTGCAGGACGACCACTTGTTGACTGATTTTCGTAAGTTTTGTTTTGATCAAACCTGTACATAATGTACTGGTAGGTCTTCTAATAGTTTCTCCAATTTCTTGAGTATTTGAGTGCTGCTCAATAAAGAATAATCATAATTTTTTACGGTCATAATTTTTCGCACTAAAATTCAATCTTATTATATTCTGTTAGCTTAATATGAAACAACACGCCGTAGTAGTTTTATTGTTGGTACTCCTGGTTCCCGCCTGTGAGAACCAGGTAAGTTCAGACATGTTCAGTATCGCCTACCGCTGTAATGGAGATAACATACAGTTTAAGTTGATGTTAGAGGAAGATCCGGAGTTGCTTTCAAACGTAATTACTGCTGATGAAACTTGGCTACATCATTTTGATCCTGAGAGCAAACAGCAAAGCTCAGTGTGGAAATCTCCTTCATCACCAACCCCCCAAAAAGCAAAAGTGGTTGCTGCTCCTGGGAAAGTTATGGTCATCTCATTCTTTGATATTCATGGAATGCTTTATCAGCATGTTGTACCTGCACACACATCAGTAACTGGACAATACTACAGGGATGTCCTGAAAACATTGCAAGTTCATATCAGGCTCAAAACACCACAATGTTTGTGAAGCAGGCTGGATGCTGCACCACGAAAATGCGCGGCCGCATATTGCCAATGTTGTTGCTGAATATCTTGCAAAAATCAACGTGAAGTACATCCCTCACCCTCCATGTAGTCCGGATTTAGCCCCGTGTGACTTTTCTATTCCATAACTTGAAGAACCACCTTCGTGGGAGACATTATCCATCATCAGAATCAGTAGTTCTTCCAATGGTTTCTCCAATTTCTTGAATAAATTTTCCTTTTTTTAAATAACCTGGTGCAAATTTCTGTCTCTTCTTTTATACTTTCACGAAGTTTTCGACCCATATTACTTAAATAGCAGTCAACGGCTTTGAAAACAGAGATGGAACTGTCAATGACAGTCGAATACTTGTTTGACATCAAATGGGACATGATTTTAAATAACGTAGAACTGTTCGCTAACTAATCAATATATGAACAAAAATTGTTTTATTTTTAAATCCAGATATCAACAGAGGTAACAAAATAATTATTGTTCGTTTGTTATTTGTATTTTTCTGATTGTGCTTGTTCTGTTCTGTGTGCTATGACTAGACGAATCCTTTTTGCAGTATCTGTAAATATTCTTGCTTCAGTATCTGTAAATATTCTTGCTTTCGAGTCAGAGAAACCTAATAATTGTTATCTTTATTGTAAAAGACCCATGTGGTCAGAATTACGTCATATATTCTTCGTGCTTCACATTCACAATAAAATTTGTTCAGGAACACCTCATAATATCAAATAACACTCCATTATGCAAGAAAAAATTATATGATCCAAAATTTTTGTATATGAATTCGGAGACAACGAAAAAAGAACGAAACTGTGACGTATTCTTCTTATGAATATGCATTACAACTTTTTCTCTCCCTACCATTGTGCTGTGTGAGAATTTTACTGAAAACTGCCTAAAACGGCCATGGCTGAAGAAAGAGAGAGGTTGAGAACCACATTCTGACACGTAGTGTAAGGGTTACTACCAGGTAAGTAGGCTCGGCTCCTTGCAAGATTACAGGACACGATGCAACACACAGCCAAGCACACTATGACCCAATAAAACAGCACCTGCCTAGCTACCACATAGCACAGAAACAAAGTCTTGTGTTCACTCTCTACTCTTGTACACATTCTGCTATGTCTACTTCAAGATAAACATTATCTTATTGTAATTACAAGGGAATACAGTAGACTTTAAGTGATAGTCAAATGTTTTGGTCGTTATGTGATGTATACATGACTTTCTCTACTCTTGTACAAACACTTATTGCTCTATCTACTTTAAGATAAACATTACCTTATTGTAGTTACAAGGAAATGCAGTAGACTTTAAGTGATAGTCAAATGTTTTGGTCGTTATGTGATGTATGCGTGACTTTCTCTACTCTTGTACAAACACTTATTGCTCTATCTACTTCAAGATAAACATTATCTTATTGTAGCTACAAGGAAATACAGTAGACTTTAAGAGATAGTCAAATGTTTTAAACAGCTGGTCGTTATGTGATGTATACATGTCTTTCTCTACTCTTGTACAAACACTTATTGCTCTATCTACTTCAAGATAAACATAATCTTATTGTAATTTCAAGGGAAGACAGTAGACTTTAAGTGATAGTCAAATGTTTTGGTCGTTATGTGATGTATACATGACTTTCTCTACTCTTGTACAAACACTTATTGCTCTATCTACTTTAAGATAAACATTACCTTATTGTAGTTACAAGGAAATGCAGTAGACTTTAAGTGATAGTCAAATGTTTTGGTCGCTATGTGATGTATGCGTGACTTTCTCTACTCTTGTACAAACACTTATTGCTCTATCTACTTCAAGATAAACATTATCTTATTGTAGCTACAAGGAAATACAGTAGACTTTAAGAGATAGTCAAATGTTTTAAACAGCTGGTCGTTATGTGATGTATACATGTCTTTCTCTACTCTTGTACAAACACTTATTGCTCTATCTACTTCAAGATAAACATAATCTTATTGTAGTTACAAGGGAATACAGTAGACTTTAAGTGATAGTCAAATGTTTTGGTCGTTATGTGATGTATACATGACTTTCTCTACTCTTGTACAGACACTTATTGCTCTATCTACTTCAAGATAAACATGATCTTATTGTAGTTACAAGGGAATACAGTAGACTTTAAGTGATAGTCAAATGTTTTAAACAGCTGGTCGTTATGTGATGTATACATGACTTTCTCTGCTTTTGTACACGCACTTATTGATCTATCTACTTCAAGTTAAACATTACCTTTTGGATAGATAGCCAACCTGAAAAATTCAATGCCATGGCCAGGATTTGAACCACGGATCTCCTGGTTTCCGTCCAGTCGCTCTTGCCCCTTGAGCTACCATGGCCAACGTGCCGTCCTGACCTTAAATTCTCGAATTGACTCATATTCAGATACTGGGATTCAAGTACTTGAACTACATGGCAGATGGCGCTATTCTTTACCATATTTCGTTGTGTGTGCATAGAGGGCAGAGCACTCGTTATTACTATGTACTTTAAGTTTTGCTAATTTTTTAGATTTAACTTGGAACTGTTGGTCTCGATATTAAATATTCAATTATGTATTTACCTTGTCCTTGAGAAAAACTACAAAACTATACCTTATATTTATTGGGCTACGGAATTTAAGTCCGAGACTCTCCGAACTTATGACACAGAAAACTGCGAAAGTGACTTTTTAAATGACAAATTTTTGGAACACAGATATTCATCTCTGGAAGTTCTAGCTGTTGTCTGAATTTGTGAAAACCAAGTGCAAAACACTACGATACAGACATTGCCTCATAATGTACGTTAGACTTATTTGCGATTAATATTTAATAATTATGTCAGTAAACCGGAACGAGAGTATTTTGATTGAAATGCTCGACAGTCACTGAATGGAGAATTTATTGATGACTAGCCGACCCTGTCAACCTGCTACCGTCAGTAAAAATTGTCAGAACGTATCTATATAAATACAACAAAATAATTATTCATTTAAGCACAACAAAGTTACAATATAGTTATCAATTTAAAGCTTTCTAATAAACAATAGTTTTGAAGTAAAAACTTCTTTAGGCGCGTATAGCATTTTTTGTTGGTGGTAAATTAAACTGAGCCGTCACGCTGAAATATGTGACACTCATTCGGGTGAAGTCGGCTCGAGTCGGCTCAATCCGAAATAACCCCCACAGTTTTATGTTCTCCGTAGATTTTCTGCCCCCAATTTACCTACTTCGGGCAAGGGATCAGGTGGGAGAATTCAATCAAGTACTTGGGAGTCAAGCTGGACAAGGGCCTAACTTTTCGGCAGCACATCCAGGAGCAGGCCCATCGGTCGTGTGGTGCCGTGGCACCACTATACCCTGTGCTTCGGTCTGCGATGTCTGTTCCCCCAAAAGTTACGCCTCTTTATGGCTCTGGTCCTCCCTATCATGCTCTATGCGTGCGAAGTCTGGGGTATGGCCGCAGGCTCAAACCTGGTACTGCTCCAACGTGCACAGAATAAATGTCTTCGGATTATTTATTCTGTATGCACAAGGTTCCCCGTGAGATTACTTCACGAGGCTTCATCCCTCCGATATGTGGAGGATGAAATTAGGCGCCGGGCGACAAAATTCTTCGAGGGTTTGCCCCAACATCAGTGCGCCCTCGTCAGATCCCTTGAGGATCGTGAGCGTCGCTTAAAGCGATACCATTTACCCCGCATGTCTTGCGGTCATTACCGGTAACAACATGATCTCCATTCCAGCCTAAATTAAATTTCAGCTAATCCAAAATTTTATTCTGGAATATTCAAAATTATACATACCTTCTTCCTAGTTTATTAACCAATCCACCAGCGGTGCACGCTGTCCGTAGCACCCGGTTCATCATTCCCTGAGGAGCAACAAGCTACCTCCCTACACTACCCCCACTTAAACTACACCAGTCATTCTGCAACATCCACATCCCGCCACAACGTGGTTAAGCTCTTCCCAGAGCAGGTACACGATTTGACCACCCTTCGGGGTGTTCCAAACAGCCCGCCAGCATGGAGTTGAGTTGTCGCACTCGTGTTACAACAACACGTATCCAGGTATGTTTTAACATATTTCAAATACTATGAAAAATTCACAAACCCTACAGGAGTTTCATTATAAAAATAATTGTCTTAGGACCGTTCTTACAAACGTCTGTCAAGTGTCAGTAACCGATCCGGTCAGATAACCTTCTGTCATTTAACAAGTCGACAACGTGTCAAATTCCACTTTAAACAATAATAATAATAGTCAAAATGAACAGATAATATCGCCGAATTTCGGTATTTGAATAATTAAAACCATAATAACGAAAAATAAAACGAGTGTGCTAATTGGAAATAAAAGTGTTAGGAATTGGTGATAGAGGTGTTTCATTTAAGAACTGGTTATTTTTATTGACAGTTTCTCTTTATTGTGAATATTAAAACGTAAAAGATCAATAAATTAAATGCAGTAACACGTAAATGATAAAATTATCACGTATTAAAATGACGTTTTGCGTTTATTTTCATTAACAACTTATAGGTTATGTTTTGCACAGACTGAAAGACTGACAGAGGGTCAAAAGATGTATTAATATCAGTATCAATTGTGACAAAACATTTGAAATGAATATGATATGTAATAAAATATGTACGAACGTGTAATAAAATATGGTGTAATGAGTATATGTAAGGATATGTAATAACATTTGTAAAATGTATACGTAACCAAACATTTCCGAATATTCAAAAAACATACAAATAAGCAAATGAATGTCATATAATTATGTTATATGATATGTATGAACCTGTATTTTAATTAAAAATAACAATACAATGAAATATGTGTATTAGCAAGAAACAAAATAGGAAATATGATTGTAAAATATCATTATTTTAATATAAAAATAAAATACATGTAAAACAGTATATTATGTGATTTTATTTTACTTCCTTTACACATCCTTTATGTATACTCCTCGCACGGTCGCAAGTCCGTCGTCATTCAGTTGTTTCAGAGCAAACTTAGCGTAAAGCATGAAATGTTTAACTCGCAACTCTCTTTGCGCAACAATGAGTGTCAACATTAAATTTTTGAAAGTAATTTTTAATAATGATTTATAATGAATAGTTTTTAAGTTTTCAATGCTGTCGTGTGATCTTAAGCATACACTATTTTTTTCTTTTTTTTATGGTGCGTAAACATTTAAAGATGATGGTATTCCGACACGCGAACACACGACGTATAATTGTTCATGACAGAAACAGGGAAACTGCAAGTTGATTCCCTAAACTTCCAACGACTGTCCTTGCGATTTATTTATGGTTATCACAAAGGCCAAAAGTATAGGAAACTGTAGACGCTTAAAATCAAAAGGTAAATACATTGAAATCATCGGAAAATAAAAGGAATTCAATTAACTTTGTGTCAATTCAATTCAAACACAAATTATAAAGAAGGTATTCAAAGATTTGCCAATAATTATCTTTGGTCAAATATGTATAGTCTTATAGTGCCTTCAGAAATTAATTTTTTATCTAATCTTCGTTAGGTGTACATAAAATATGTCAGTCCTGATAACAAACAATACACGTCATTTAATAAAACATAGTGGGCGAAATATCTCTGAAGGCTTTGACAAGGAGTTGAAACCTTTCTACTTTGTAATGCGTTTGTTTGTCTAAAATAAAAGAAGGTGTATATATTCCATGAAAGTTTGCATGTGTAGTTTTGCATTAAGTTAATAACCCGGTCCGTTATCACTTCAGGCTGCTTTTTCTAAGCTTTTAAACCTTCCTTAGACATATACAAATATCTCAAAACCAAAATTAAGCAAATTGGTTCAGCCATTTCTCTCCACCACCGTTTTTATCAACTTTATCCGCTCTGCGAGTGCAACTCGGCCATCGAAGCTACGTCCAATCGCTCCTAATCACGAGAGGTATCGAAAACGGGGTTTAAAAGGCAGTCAGTCAGTCCTTGGCAAGATCGGAACATATAATTAGGAGCTTTATAATTTATGGTCTTCACCACACAAAGGTACGGCTTATTAAATCATGAAGCAGAGAACGACTCCGTGGACACAGCATCAGTTAATGGGCCAAGGAGATGCGGTAGCTCTGAGGAACTTTCTCGACTGCGGAGGAACTAGCGATGTGAAAATAACGGCTTAGAAACTACAGAATTTGTTTATCACTTTCACTTTGAATTTCAAAGCCCTATACAATTTTAATATTCCTCCTTTAGTATTATTTATAGAATCCTTTATGCAATAGCAGATATAGAAATGATATTTCCGAATGATGAGGGATTCCGAGAACGAAAATCGTCAGCAGAGTTCAAGTAAGAAGTTTTATATTCGAGGGCTGTTCAATAAAGAATGATTACAATTTTTTTCTGACAACGTACCTTAACTCGTCCTCATAATTTTGATGGTTCTTCTCAAAACAGTCTCCCCTGAATGCGATGCACTTGTCCCAGCGTTTCTGCCAGTCTTCAAAGACATGCTGGAAACCATTTTGAGAGATCCTTCAAAATCGCCTCCGCAGCCTTCACCATTGCTTCTGATGATGAATAATGCCTCTCACGAAGGCGTTTCTTCAAGTTGGGGAATAGAAAACAGTAACATGTGGCTAAATTCGAACTATAGGGAGGGTGAGGGATGCACTTCACGTTGATTTTTGCAAGATATTCAGCAACAACATTGGCAATATGCGGCCGCGCATTATCGTGGTGCAGCATCTAGCCTGCTTCACGGAAATGTGGTCTTTAGTGGCTGATATGAACTTGCAATAATTTCAGGACATCCCTGTAGTATTGTCCAGTTACTGATGTGTGTGCAGGTACAACATGCTGATAAACCATTCCATGAATATCAAAATTTCCCAGCAGAAGCAACCACTTTTGCTATTTTTGGGGGTTGATGATGAAAAAGATTTCCACACTGAGCTTTGCTATTTGCTCTCAGGATCAAAATGATGTAGCCAAGTTTCATCAGCAGTGATTACGTTTGAAAGAAACTCCGGATCTTCCTCTAACATCAACTTTAACTGCATGCAGACCTGAATGCGAATGTCCTTTTGTTCGGAAATCAACAGTCTTGGAACTCATCGCGCACAAATACGTCTCATGTGTAATGTTTCTGTCACCAACCTGTGGGTGGCACCTAATGAAATGTTCAATGTTTCAGAAAGTGGTCTTAAGGTAATTCGTCGATCCTCTCTCACAGTGGCAGCAGCAGTGTTGATGTTTTCTTCCGTAAGAGCAGTAACTGGAGCACCGGGTCCACCTTCCTTTGAAATTGATTGTCTCCCGTCTTTAAACAGTTTAAACCCCCTTCGAGCTGTGCTGTAGGGAAGACCAGACTCTCCATAGGCCTCCTGTAACATTGTATAGGCCTCAACTGAAGATTTGTTGAGACGAAAGCAGAATTTCAAGGTCACGTGTTGTTCCTCGCGTGTTACCTCCATTGCAGCGGTAGGCGATACTGAGCATATCTGAACTTGTCTGGTTCTCACAGGCAAGTAACTGGGACAAGTGCAACGCATTCAGGAGAGACTATTTTGGGAAGGGTCATCAAAATTATGAGGATGAGTAAAGGTACGTTGTCAACAAAAAAGTTGTGCTCATTCTTTACTAAACAGCCCTCGTGAAACGTATGTAAATGGGGAGAAGAGAAAGTTGTTAGTGCATGGCTTACTTGTTGCTAGGCAACGTCACAGTTTCTTTGATGTCAGTATCAGAGTAAGAAAATTGTACACGATTTATGGTGATCTGATTTAAGCATTCTATGAAAGAATACAACGAATTTTAATGTGGAGGGAAGGGAATAAATTAAAAAAGAATATTTGCAAAATATCTGCTGACTTATTGGGACTACTGTATTTTTATTGTACCCACAAGGAAATATGAAATAAAGTCAAATGCAAAAACGAAAACAACAACAAATGTCATTGTTACTAACACTATCAGTTTCAAGGGTCATATCATCTCTGTCGGATAGCCGTAATTAAGTCCCGCAGATGCCCGTTAAGGTGAGAAGGTACTCCACTTGGGGTTAAAATTCACTTTTTTTTATTTTTATATTTTATTATAATGCCACCCCTGTAGATTAAAAATATAACGTTAAAAAGTTTATTGGAGTAATAGTTTGTACCTAATTTGCTAATTATATTAGTTGGTGTTAAGTTTTTGCCACGCCCCTTTTCGTAAGCTTTCAGAAAATCGATCATAACTTCTATAATACTGAACAGATATTTCTGAACTAAGCCTTGATTTGTAAGGGATCTTTCAAGCTTTCTGCTGGTACCACTGTAACTCCAATGATGCTAGTTTTTCTTTTGTCTTTGACTGTGTATGTGAATAGTTATTTGTATTAAATATTTTGTACTAGTTATTGGTGAGTATATGATATGGTTAGTCCAAAAACATTTCGAAAGAGAAAGTTTATAGACAATCGTTTTACTAAACATAGAAAAGTAAATGTAGAAAATATAAATAGAATATACAATGAAACCACATGTAATATTGAGGTTAGTAGGCCCAGTTCACACAATACATGTGCTAATCATGATACTAGTCATTGAGCTGCGAGTCCTGAAAGTAGATAAAACAGTTGAAGATCTGGCCAAGAAGGCAAGACAAATGAAGAGCAACTTGAAAAGAACAAGTGAGAACACAGAGGGTCAAGACTATGCAGCAGGAATGTTCTGATTGATGTGAGAAGTCAGTAATCAATAAATAGAAAGTTTAAAGCTGATTTTCTCTTTTCACATTTTTCCAGGTTCCGGTACACTTTTTTAAAAAATTAATCAACAAAACATATGAATTTTTGTGTGTGTATTAAGCAGAGTCATAAGAATAATAATAAGAAGGGATTTTTCTCTGAGATTCATAATACTTAGTTAAGTGCATAGGCTCTACTCCCATTAGTCCTGGACCCGGGCCTCCTTCAACCCGGGAGCGATGGATACTCCGGGGTGTTTCCATAGCGCAATACCTTGAGTCTAAAAAGCCCCCCCCCCCGCTGAGCACAACGTCAAGACGTGTGGAAGTCGATACGCCACTTACGCGCGTCAACCCCGCAAGGAAGACTACCGAAAACCTCGGTGGGGCCACCTGGTGATCTAGCACACCTTCTACTAGCTCTGCAGGCTGCATAATACTTGTACCAAAAAATTCTGAAGTTTCAGTGTTTTTTTAACAAAAACTAAATAATAATAATAATAATAATAATAATAATAATAATAATAATAATAATAATAATAATAATAATAATAATAATAATAATAATAATAATAATAATAATAATAATAATAATAATAATAATAATAATAATAATAATAATAATAATAATAATAATAATAATAATAATAATAATAATAATAATAATAATAATAATAATAATAATAATAATAATAATAATAATAATAATAATAATAATAATAATAATAATAATAATAATAATAATAATAATAATAATAATAATAATAATAATAATAATAATAATAATAATAATAATAATAATAATAATAATAATAATAATAATAATAATAATAATAATAATAATAATAATAATAATAATAATCAGTACAAAATTTTCAAATAATAATAGATATTATACTTTAATAAAATTTATCCAATACTATTTTAGTTAATTGATGGAAATTAATCATTTCTCCACACTAGCCGTATATAGGCTAAGATATTTGATGGATAGAGTCAACATGAAAAATTCAATGCCGGGGCGGGATTTGAACCACGGATCTCCTGGTTTCCGTCCAGTCGCTCTTAACCTTTGAGCTACCATGGCCAACGTGCCTTCCTGACATTAAATTCTCCAGTTGACTCACATATTTGCCCGGTAAAATAATAAGAGTTAAATGATGAAGCCTGGGACTCAAGTACTTACAACAGTAAGTCGCCACAAACGGCGTATCTCGGATGCGAGAGCCCCTAGTGGTCTACCGGGGAAATATATGAGTCAACTGGAGAATTTAATGTCTGGAAGGCACGTTGGCCATGGTAGCTCAAAGGTTAAGAGTGACTGGACGGAAACCAGGAGATCCGTGGTTCAAATCCCGGCCATGGCATTGAATTTTTCATGTTGACTCTATCCATTATCCAATACTAGTTACTACTTTTTTATATTATACATATTTTATTTCAAGTCATAGAAACTACAATCAACCGTTTATTGCAACATAAGTCAAGCTAATACAGTTTAAAGTACAGTGTTAAGATTACAATTAAAACACTCAGAAATATGATAAAATGGATTAAGAAGGTGCCAATTTTTCAACTTTTGTTTGAAGTATTTGAGGCTACAGTATTGAGCTCCTATAGCCAGTCTATTTTTGTTGTTGTTTTTTTGTTGTTTTGCATTTGAAGAGGATAGTCATTGCAAAGGATTGCCTAACTATCTGAAGCAACACTGTTCTAAGAACTTGTGGTGAGAAAAATGGTATTGCTAAAGATTGTCTGCGCTCCGTGAAAGCAGCCAGTCTAGATGTTGGGATGGAAGCTGACTTCTGAACGCTCGCTCGTGCTGGCTGGCTGTATACAGCCAGAAGGTTTTTGCTGCGTGCCCACCCATTAAGGGTTTTACCGCAGGTAGGATTTGTATTGAATTATGTAGGATGAAGGTGATGTAGGTTTTTTGATTGGGAGTTAATTTTGAGGTTACCAAAGTACCTTCGGGTTGAAGGGAGGGATGCAGTACTTAGCACCCAATTTTTGTTTTTGTTTTAAATTTTAGTTGGGGAGAAATTTAGATGCCAAACAGCTTGGAATAATTATGAGGAGTTCAGCTTTAGCTGCTGGTAGGTTTAGCTCCTGGGTTATCTAGGGTGCCCGCATGCCATACGGGGGACCCAATGCAGTCTAGATCGGCGTCTAGTGCAGTCATAATTTCCCAGTGATCTGACAAGGGCGCTTCTATGTGATGGTAAACTTGCGTATAATTTTGAAGCCCGGCGCCTAATTTCATCCTCCACGTATGGAAGACCCGATGCTTCGTGGAGCAACCTGGTAGAGAAATAACGTCCCACAGAATAGATAGACCACAGTCCTCTATTCTGTGCACGTTGAAGCCATGCTAACCAGCTGTCTGCTGCCATGCCCCAGATCTCGCAGGCATATAGCATCATCGTGATTACCAGCGCTCGGAAGAGGTACAACTTCATGCCGACTGGCATCGAGGTCGACCCCAGTATTGGGTACAGGGAAGCAATTGCTCCCTGTACCTTCGGCGAAAGGTCCCTGATGTGTCGGTGAAAAGTTAGACCTCTGTCCAAGTTTACTCGTAGGTACTGGACGGAGTTAGACCACTCTATCCTTCGACCTCGGTAGCTGAAGCTGGGGCAGTCTGCGGGGGTGTGGCGCTTTGTAAAAAGTATGGCGTGGCTTTTGTCCGGATTAACGGACATCCGCCAACACCGGCACTACTTTTGTGTTAGGCGAAGATGTCTTTGAATGGGGTTGAAGACTCTGAGGATATGTTTGTCCTTGCAGAACAGAAACACGTCGTCAGCGTATTGTGCCATTACGACTCATGGTTCTGTGGGGAAATCTGCCATAAAGACGTTGAAGAGGGTGGTGAACCAGTGTAATGGAACTCAAATCGGATGATATAAGGCTTCATAGAATCACTGAGCCCCGCCATGATTAGCTTCCAGCGTTCCCTTCGCAGGAATTCAAACCATTCCCTCTGTGATGCCACATTTCCAGGATTTTTCTGAATTATCCAGTGTAATGCTCCCATTACCAACCAGATCGCACACCAGTAGAGCGCCGTGTTTTTAAAACTGAATTCCAGTCGCTGTAGCCTTCGAAGGCATGGTGGAAACTCCGGCGGGCACCATTTTCCAATAAAGTCTCTGAGCACCATTGTGCCGTTTGTTTTCTCTCCGGCACCCGTTTACTTGCCCTTCCGGTTCGAGGGTGCTGCTGTCACGTTGCTTTCGTTTTCCGCCGTTCCTCTTTGGGGGCGCTGCGGTGCCCGAGGCTTCTTGGGTGGCTCCCTCAAACCGGCAGCGTAGTGTGTGCCTGGCTCGCGTCGCGTCTGTGTCTCTGGGTAAATGCTCCATGTTCGGGTTTCCCGATACTCTCTTTGGGTTTTCATGCGTTGCCTTTTTTGTGAGCCGTGTTGTTTTATGGGGCTCTTTCCTCTCAGTTCGGGACCAGAAGTTGATTGTTACTTTATGTGTCTGGGTTGATCAATACAAAATGTAGCTGGAAGTAAATACTATACGAAGATAGGACAGAAGTTTATTGTTATTGTATGTTTATGTACTGATGAGCGCAAAGTGTGGCAAGAAAATAAATTCAAATTAAGGTTTGATAAAAATTTTGTGGTTTTAATTAACTACATGACCCTGGGTTGGCCCGCACACCATGCAGATATGATGCACCTGTTTGCAAGAGGCAATTCTATGTTCCAATGTGTCTATTTGTGAACAAATTTGGCATATGTTACACGTTGCACGGCCATGTCGCCATAATTTCTCCGCTGTTGGTATGGTCTCGTTTAATACTTCATATGCTGTCTCTTGCCAATCAGTAGGAACAACTTTATTGAAGAGATTCTTCCATATAAGTTTCGTATGCCGACTCCGGCGAGCCTCCATTTTCTATTCGTCGCTCGACACTACTCTGTTCATACGTTGCGAAGTTGGCAAGTTACCCAAACCATCCATGTTTTAAACCAGTTCTGCATCCCGATTTAGCCCACCGTTATATGCACCCTAGTTCTCGAACACGCCCAACCGGGGTAAGATTCCCGGAACTCTGCCGTACACACGACCTCCGAATGCCTCGCGTGGAACTGTATGCCATCCTCTATCTGCTCCTTTTTATTTGTAAGTTCGTTCTTGGCAATGTTATCGTTTGCACTGACTCTCTAAGCGCTCTTCAGGCCTTGCAACAGCACACTGCCGCTCACACCCTTGTTTTAAAAATACAGGCCTTGATCTCGCAAATGCTCAGTCGCGGATACCATTTTGTTTTTACTTGGACTCCAGGCCATGTGAGCATTTCCGGGAACGAGGTGGCTGCTAAGTCCACTTGCCGTTTACCCCGGAGTTTAACAACTACGGTGCCATACCAGGATGTACAACGTTTTCTCCGTCGCCAACTCCTATCCGCTTGGCAGCAATCCTGGACAGCTTTGGAAGGCACACAACTCCGGGCGATAAAGGAGAGCGTACAACCCTGGCCAACTTCCTGCAGGGATAGCCGGCGAGCCGAGGTGATAGTCACCCGGCTGAGAATTGGTCACACACGAGCAACTCATGGCCATTTGTTAAGAGGGGAACCGGCCCCAGTGTGTGCTCCGTGTGCAGTACGCCTCACTGTGCGGCATGTATTGCTGGATTGCCCGCAGTACGCCCGCGTTCGCCAGTCAGTAGGCTCGGGGACTAACTTGCTGGGTGTTTTAGGGGACGACCCTGTGGCCGTGGTTAAGGCACTGCGGTTTGTTGCCGAAATCGGTTTTTATAAACAAGTCTGACTTACATTTTATATTTCTTAATTTTAGAGATTTTAAAGTCTTAGGATGGGTTTTTTATGTACTTTTGATAGTTAAGTATTTTTAGTTTATTTTAACTTTTTAGCTTAATTTGTGTAGCTTTTAGGTTTTAGTGTTGACTTCGGGCCCAAATGACCTTGTTGTGGACGGGCCCTAAAACACCACACACTGACTCACTCGTTGATTCAAAAACTGTGAGGTCAGTACTGGTGTCCAGCAAATGTCTGATATGGTTAACAATGGGTTTGAATCCCGGATATTACCTCTGAGCGTGCTCTATCTGATCCTGCCAGAAACTCCCATCTATCTATAAACCATTACCACCCAGTGATCTGACAGCAGTTTTCCCTAAAATAAGGTCATGCATTTCTTGGCGACGTCCACCAGTCCACATCCACCTTTGGATTGCGGCAATCGTAACTGTTCTCTGCTCACCCTGTAGGCTTTCCCAGTCCATAAGAAATAGCCAAGCAGTTGCTCAAGTCTCTGTGCGTCACGTTTCGGAATTGGCAGTATCTGTGCTAAAATGAGACCATAGATATATATGTACCAAATTCGCTGCATCAAATTCAGGCTCCGAGCCCTCTCCAACGATAACGAATATCGCAAGTGGTTGATTAAAGATAAAGGTTTTAAGAACATGCCTGAAAAGTTTCACGTACATATAAATAATATTTTTTAGTAATGTGCATCCAAAAATAATGGAAATAGCATTGTGGAGATGGCAGTACCTTCTCACCTTAAATTGGTCAGTAAATAGTAGAGAAGGCAAGGAAGCAGTAACCTTCAACTTCTCAATAAGGCAACCTTATGGACAGTTAAGGTCGAAGTTATGTACAAGTGTTTGCGAAACACGGTGTAATGCCGGAGTGTGCACGAGGTCTGAACCATGTAATCAGTGAACCAGACCGCAAGATCACGACCGACTACCGCCCGCTTCTTCTTCTTCACCCGCACCACACCTCCACCAGACTGGGCTTCCGGAATTATCTCACCACAAGATCCTGTTGTCTCTCTCTCTCCCCTGAGAGATTTAAACCTGGACCTATGTGCTCCTTTACCTTGAGAGATATTTTGTAATTTTGTATCGTGTCTTTGTTCGGGTTGTCACTGAAACAGGGAAGATATCATTTAATCAACAATTAAAAAACGTGATGAATTGCACTCAAAAAAGCGGTTTCGTCTGTAGCCCTAACAAGTGTTAGCTTAACACTCGTGTTAAATCTCTTGTTAAAGTTGTTGTTAAGTGCTTAACAATGTAAATGGTCAAGATGGTGGGCGTGAACGCAGCTGTTGTTGTCGATTTGCTATATTTAAGACCGTCTAAGTGGCATTCGTAAAAGAGTACGACCTATGAGCAGAAATTATTTTGAGGAACTGTCAGAAGAAAATTTTCTAGAGAGGTATAGACTGTCCAAACAAGTTGCTTTGAACGTTATTGCAGAAGTACATGCATCGAAAGTAATATGCCGATCTCGCCTTTGCTTCGAGTATTAATAAGTTTGCTATTTTATAATTCACTGAATTATGTGGATAATACACTGTCCACCTCCCGTCTTGAAACGTTCAAGTCATTCGTCACTTGTTCTTCTTCGCTCCTCGTTTTAAATTTACGTAATACTGAGTTAGAACATGCATCGAAAGGAATATACCACCTTCGCCTTTGCTTCAAGTATTAATAACTTTGTGACTTTATAATTCACTGAATTATGTGGATAATACACTGTAAACTTCGGATCTTGAAACGTTCAAGTCTCTCGTCACTTGTTCTTCTTCACTCTTCGTTTTAAATTTACGTAATACTGAGTTAGAACATGCATCGAAAGGAATATACCAATTTTGCCTTTGCTTCAAGTATTAATAACTTTGTGACTTTATAATTCACTGAATTATGTGGATAATACACTGTAAACTTCGGATCTTGAAACGTTCAAGCCAGTCGTCACTTATCCTTCTTCGTACCGCCTTTTAAATTTACGTAATACTCATTTAGAAAATGCATCGAAAGGAAAATGCCGATCTCGCATTTGCTTCAAGTATTAATAACTTTGAGATTTTATAATTCACTGAATTATGTGGATAAATACACTGTCCACCTCGCGTCTTGAAACCTTCAAGTCACTCGTCACTTGTCCTTCTTCGCTCCTCGTTTTAAATTTACGTAATACTGAGTTAGAATATACATCGAAAGGGATATGCCGATCTTGCCTTTGCTTCAAGTATTAATAACTTTGCTATTTTATAATTCACTAAATTATGTGGATAATACACTGTCCACCTCCCGTCTTGAAACGTTCAAGTCACTCGTCACTTGTCCTTCTTCGCTCCTCCTTTTAAATTTACGTAATACTGAGAATATGCATCGAAAGGAATATGCCAATCTCGTCTTTGCTTCAAGTATTAATAACTTTGAGATTTTATAATTACTTGAATTATGTGGATAATACACTGTGCACCTCCCGTCTTGAAACGTTCAAGTCTCTCTTCACTTGTCCTTCTTCACTCCTTGTTTTAAATTTACGTAATACTGAGTTAGAACATGCATCGAAAGGAATTTGCTGATCTCGCCTTTGCTTCAAGTATTAATAACTTTGAGATTTTATAATTCACTGAATTATGTGGATAAATACACTGTCCACCTCGCGTCTTGAAACCTTCAAGTCACTCGTCACTTGTCCTTCTTCGCTCCTCGTTTTAAATTTACGTAATACTGAGTTAGAATATACATCGAAAGGGATATGCCGATCTTGCCTTTGCTTCAAGTATTAATAACTTTGCTATTTTATAATTCACTAAATTATGTGGATAATGCACTGTCCACCTGCCGTCTTGAAACGTACAAGTCATTCGTCACTTCTTCTCCTTCGCTCCTCATTTTAAATTTACGTAATACTGAGTTAGAAGATGAATCGAAAGGAATATGCTGATCTCGCCTTTGCTTCAAGTATTAATAACTTTGCGATTTTATAATTAATTGAATTATGTGGATAATACACTGTCCACCTTCCGTCTTGAAACGTTCAAGTCACTCGTCACTTGTCCTTCTTCGCTCCTTGTTTTAAATTTACGTAATACTGAGTTAGAACATGCATCGAAATGAATATGCCGATCTAGCCTTTGCTACAAGTATTAATTACTTTGTTATTTTATAATTCACTGAATTATGTGGATAAATACACTGTCCACCTCCCGTCTTGAAACGTTCAAGTCACTCCTTCTTCGCTCCTCGTTTTAAATTTACGTAATACTGAGTTAGAACATGCATCGAAAGGAATATGCCGATCTCGCCTTTGCTTCAAGTATTAATAACTTTGCTATTTTATAATTCACTAAATTATGTGGATAATATACTGTCCACCTCCCGTCTTAAAACGTTCGTCACTCGTCAGTTCTGTCCTTCACACCTCTCTACTTTCTGTCAGTTTTCCTCCCAAACTTTTTTTCTTCATATTGCTAACTCCTCGCATTCTGTTACATAGTGTTCTCTGCTTTCTTTTCCCCCCACACAACTCACAAATTCCCTTTTTCCTTCCTCTTATATCTCTTAGAAATATTGTTCCTGTTCTCATCCAAGCTGACCCTTCACTCTCTTGCCTATTGCAGTAATCTACATATACTTCTCGTCCCCAGTTTCGTTTTATTTTCTTGTAAAATTGTAGTGATTTCATATTTTCTAGACTTTCCCATATTTTCTGTCTTTCTATATCTTCTATTCTGCATTTTACCAGTTTACCCACATCGCTTGTATTCCTTTCCTCTAATCTCCATATATCTCCCATTCCTATTTTGTTTCCCGTAATTCCTACTACCTCTGCCCACCAGCTATTTGATTTCACTAATCTTTTTTGTTGCCTCGTGCAGTCTTTTGTCAGGTCAATGTGCAAAGAACGCATGGCATGACCAGGTGTATACATTACCGCAATTCTGTTATTAAACCGTAACAACAAACCGAAAATTGAAATAGCAATGTCTGCGTAAGCAAAGAATTTCATATCAAAACAATTTAGAGAGATGTGCCCAGCCGGAGTTTTCCCCAAAAAACACATGCAATAAAAGTTCTCCTGATGCGATATAGAACCGCCGTAAGCTACGCTCAGGAAATAGGACACACAGCGCTTATAGAATCACAACATCAACAGTTTAAATTTAATTAGTGGCCATGCCAAAGAACCGTACCAGTTTTATTTGTGCGCTCCTCTTTTGTTTGTTTTGATACGTAAACGGGTGCTGCTGATTTGTGCGAATGAACTAAATATGGAAAACAAAAGATAGCAAGAAGCAAACCCGCGCTGCATCCGTTTAATCAATCCACCTTAATGTATCTGGCAGCCAAACAAAATATGACACTAACCAAATATAAACGAAAAATAAAGTCCTTTACTCTATGATCATTTAAACAAACAAAGACAATTGAAATCAACACAAGCTTCTCATATTTTTATATTTGTTTTTGCGATACTAAAGTTATTATCGTATTCGTCGACCAATTTTACATTTATTTTTCAACAAATGGAGTACTGAACGCGTCAACGAGTGAAATAAATTGTGTATAAATTTCTCTTTGTAGAGGAAAGCATTTTTTAGTTTCTTACACGTACATAATTATTACAAAGGCTAATATATTATATATAAACATTCTATGCTGAAGTTTTAGTAGACGTTGTCTGCTATTTATCGACACTCAGCTGTCATCAAGGCGGCTCGAGGACCGTATGTCGAATTTTACATGGACTAAGCTGCATCTCGGTAGGTTTTCTTTGGTATTCCCCGACACTAATTCCTTCGAAGAGGCTACCCAAATCATCTCATTAAAGTTCTAAAATCTATGTATAATGATACAACAATCAGTATCTATATTGGAAATGTAATGTATAGTAAATGGGTACATACAAATCAAGGTGTAAGACAGGGTTGCAGTTTGTCTCCTATCTTATTCATAATTTATATAGATGATCTGATTAGAGAGTGGATGTTTAAGATTGACGGAGGCATTCATCTTGCACCAAATTTTATTCTTAAGACGATGCTATTTGCGGATGACCAAATAATTATGAGTAAAACTGAAGACGAGCTGCAAAGAGCAGTATATATTTTACAGAAGTTATGTAAGAATTTTAAATTCAAAATTTCCATAAATGAAATAAAAACAGTGGCGTTTCGAGGTAAAGACACTGTTAGAATCAAAATAGTAATTGATGATATTATCTTAGAGCAAGTTACGGGTTTTAAATATTTGGGAACAATATGTCAGTTATAAATATGAAAATGATTTTAAAAATAAATTACCAATGTTTCAACAAATATGCGGCATAATAAATAGAAACCTAAAAACTAAAACCAGAAAAGAAACACGGATGAAATTTTATAAAGTAATGACTGTGTCTGCTTTTGTTTTTGGTTCTGAAACATGGACATTAACAAAAGCAGACAAAAACAAGATACAGTCTGCCGAAATGAGATTTTTAAGAGCAGTAAAGGGATGTACTCTTTTAGATAAAATCCCAAATGAAAAAATAAGAGAAGATTTAGAAATAAGTTCTTTAGAAGAAAAAGTAATAAATTATAGAAATGAATGGAGAGAGCATATTGAGAGAATGCCGAGAGATAGGATCCCAAGAAGAGTTATAAACTATAAACCTAGAGGAAAGAGACATCCGAGAAGACCACGAAAACGATGGTCAGACATGATTTAAGCCGGAACAAACAGCGTTGCCTAGCCCTTGGAGTGAAGAAGAAGAATCTACATAGGGGAGATGCGCTTAGTACCGTACACATAAGGCGTTTTCAAAATTCAAAGAAAATGCAATGGAGAACAAGTGACGTGTTACTATTATCATGAAGCTTATAACATAGAGAAACAGCATTAGTAATGAACATTCATGAACGTGAGTCATGTTTACTTTTAAAAACTAAAGTAAATATAAGTGATAACTGTACATTTCAAAAAGTGTTTCCCAGTACCGGGCAGACGTAAATAAATACATATCTCTAAATAAAGGAAAAGGAACTACATAATAAATCACAAGATAATCATTCTTATCATAATTATTGTATTTTAGAGATAAAAACAGAACACGGTAACGTGATAACATATTTTTCAAAACGTTCTCTAGAGATTATTACAACAAAATAAAAATATTTTAGAACTAATGAAGCATTTGTTTAAACACAGTGATCACATCTATAAAAATCAATGTTCTCTTGCCCTGTACATTCAATATGTGTCCAACTCTTGTACGATACACACTGAACCCAAGCCTCGTCTGTGATTTCTAAACAAATGATACACTCTGTTAGAACACTTCAATCAACACTGGTTTTGGTTCCAAAATTTAATTTTCTTTTAGTCTTCTAAGGCTCTTCACTATTTCCAGTCTCTATTGCCACAGAGTTAGAACTAGGTTCTCTATTTATAGTTTTATTAATCCTAGTCTTACGTTCCTTTGTTATTGGTTTGTTCTTCTGTTTTTGTACCTTTCCCTGCAACATCAACTTATACAGAGTCGATGTTAATGTTTCAGCAATATATATTGCTACTGCCAGGCTCATTGATCTTTCTATCACATTCTTTATTGCTTGTTTCATATTCCCTTCTAAGCATTTTCCTTTCCTTTTGGCCTCCATGTTGGCAGGAATGCTTATAAACAAAAATTAATCTAATGTCAGTGCAAGTTCAGGGGATAAAAATATACCTTCGCGTACGGTACTGGGAAAATTGCTATCGTACCGTAATGAGCAACTCACACGTACGTATATATAACGTCATAGCACGACCCGATTCTTTTAAACCAACACTGTATTTTGTGTTTGTGTAGTCTACTTAATACCAAATAATATGAGTACAAATACTTAATTAGTTCTTCACCGGACAAGGCAGCAGCAATGTCACCAAGTTATTAACAGCACAGCTCCAGTACACTACAAGATTTCTCTCAACAATAACTTCTGATTCAACGGCCAAAGAGGAGGGAAAACTTTCCGTTGGTAACAAAGATAGTTGTTTCTCTTAATACACAACATCAGCTTCTATTATCTATCGGCAACTACGAGATACTGACACCGTGCGGTACTGGGCACTATGCGGTACTGGGCGCTGTGCGATACAGGGCGCTATGCGGTATTGGGCTCTGTGCGGTACTGGACGCTATGCGGTACTGGGCACTCTGAGGTACTGGGCACTCTGCGGTACTGGGCACTATGCAGTACTGGGCGTTGTGCGCTACTGGGCGCTATGCGGTAATGGGCGCTATGCGGTACTGGGCACTGTGCGGTACTGGACGCTATGCGGTACTGGGCACTCTGAGGTACTGGGCACTCTGCGGTACTGGGCACTATGCAGTACTGGGCGCTGTGGGCTACTGGGCACTATGCGGTAATGGGCGCTATGCGGTACTGGGCTGTGCGGTGCTGGGCACTATGCAGTACTGGGCGCTTTGTGCTACTGGGCACTATGCGCTACTGGGCACTGTGCATTACTGGGCACTATGCGGTACTGGGTACTATGCGGTACTGGGCACTGTGCGGTACTGGGTGCTATGCAGTACCGGGCGCTGTGCGGTACCGGGCACTATGCGGTACTGGGTACTATGCGGTACTGGGTGCTATGCAGTACTGGGTGCTATGCGGTACCGGGCGCTGTGCGGTACCGGGCGCTGTGCGGTACTGGGTGCTATGCAGTACTGGGTGCTATGCGGTACCGGGCGCTGTGCGGTACTGGGCGCTATGCGGTACTGGGTGCTGTGCGGTACCGGGCGCTGTGCGGTACTAGGCACTCTGCGGTACCGGGCGCTGTGCGGTACCGGGCGCTATGCGGTACCGGGCGCTGTGCGGTACTGGGTGCTATGCGGTACCGGGCGCTGTGCGGTACTGGGCGCTATGCGGTACTGGGTGCTGTGCGGTACTGGGCGCTATGAGGTACTAGGCACTCTGCGGTACCGGGCGCTGTGCGGTACCGGGCGCTATGCGGTACTAGGCACTCTGCGGTACTGGGTGCTATGCGGTACTGGGCGCTATGCGGTACTAGGCACTCTGCGGTACTGGGTGCTATGCGGTACTGGGTGCTATGCGGTACCGGGCGCTGTGCGGTACTGGGCGCTATGCGGTACTAGGCACTCTGCGGTACCGGGCGCTGTGCGGTACTGAGCGCTATGCGGTACTAGGCACTCTGCGGTACTGGGTGCTATGCGGTACTGGGTGCTATGCGGTACTAGGCACTCTGCGGTACTGGGTGCTGTGCGGTACTGGGTGCTATGCGGTACTAGGCACTATGCGGTACCGGGCGCTGTGCGGTACTGGGTGCTATGCGGTACCGGGCGCTGTGCGGTACTGGGCGCTGTGCGGTACTGGGTGCTATGCGGTACTAGGCACTCTGCGGTACTGGGTGCTGTGCGGTACTGGGTGCTATGCGGTACCGGGCGCTGTGCGGTACTGGGTGCTGTGCGGTACTGGGTGCTATGCGGTACTAGGCACTCTGCGGTACTGGGTGCTGTGCGGTACTGGGTGCTGTGCGGTACTGGGTGCTATGCGGTACTGGGTGCTATGCGGTACCGGGCGCTGTGCGGTACTGGGCACTCTGCGGTACCGGGCGCTGTGCGGTACTAGGCACTCTGCGGTACCGGGCGCTGTGCGGTACTGGGTGCTATGCGGTACTGGGTACTATGCGGTACTGGGTGCTGTGCGGTACTGGGTGCTATGCGGTACCGGGCGCTGTGCGGTACTGGGCGCTATGCGGTACTAGGCACTCTGCGGTACCGGGCGCTGTGCGGTACTGGGTGCTATGCGGTACTAGGCACTCTGCGGTACTGGGTGCTATGCGGTACTAGGCACTCTGCGGTACTGGGTGCTATGCGGTACTAGGCACTATGCGGTACTGGGTGCTATGCGGTACTAGGCACTCTGCGGTACTGGGTGCTATGCGGTACTAGGCACTCTGCGGTACCGGGCGCTGTGCGGTACTAGGCACTCTGCGGTACTGGGTGCTATGCGGTACTAGGCACTCTGCGGTACTGGGTGCTATGCGGTACTAGGCACTCTTCGGTACTGGGTGCTATGCGGTACTAGGCACTCTGCGGTACTGGGTGCTATGCGGTACTAGGCACTCTGCGGTACTGGGTGCTATGCGGTACTAGGCACTCTGCGGTACTGGGTGCTATGCGGTACTAGGCACTATGCGGTACTGGGTGCTATGCGGTACTAGGCACTCTGCGGTACTGGGTGCTATGCGGTACTAGGCACTCTGCGGTACTGGGTGCTATGCGGTACCGGGCGCTGTGCGGTACTGGGCGCTATGCGGTACTAGGCACTCTGCGGTACTGGGTGCTGTGCGGTACTGGGTGCTGTGCGGTACTGGGTGCTATGCGGTACTGGGCGCTATGCGGTACCGGGCGCTGTGCGGTACTGGGTACTATGCGGTACTGGGTGCTGTGCGGTACCGGGTGCTATGCGGTACTAGGCACTCTGCGGTACCGGGCGCTATGCGGTACTGGGTACTATGCGGTACTGGGTGCTGTGCGGTACTGGGTGCTATGCGGTACCGGGCGCTGTGCGGTACTGGGCGCTATGCGGTACTAGGCACTCTGCGGTACCGGGCGCTGTGCGGTACTGGGTGCTGTGCGGTACTGGGCGCTATGCGGTACTGGGTGCTATGCGGTACTGGGCGCTATGCGGTACCGGGCGCTATGCGGTACTGGGTGCTATGCGGTACCGGGTGCTATGCAGTACTGGGCGCTATGCGGTACTAGGCACTCTGCGGTACCGGGCGCTATGCGGTACTGGGTACTATGCGGTACTGGGCGCTGTGCGGTACTGGGTGCTATGCGGTACCGGGTGCTATGCAGTACTGGGCACTCTGCGGTACTGGGTACTATGCGGTACTGGGCACTGTGCGGTACTGGGTGCTATGCAGTACTGGGTGCTGTGCGGTACTGGGTGCTATGCGGTACTGGGCGCTATGCGGTACTAGGCACTCTGCGGTACTGGGTACTATGCGGTACTGGGCACTGTGCGGTACTGGGTGCTATGCAGTACTGGGTGCTATGCGGTACTGGGTGCTGTGCGGTACTGGGTGCTATGCGGTACCGGGCGCTGTGCGGTACTGGGTGCTATGCAGTACTGGGTGCTATGCGGTACTAGGCACTCTGCGGTACTGGGTACTATGCGGTACTGGGCACTGTGCAGTACTGGGTGCTATGCGGTACTGGGTGCTGTGCGGTACTGGGTACTATGCGGTACTGGGCACTGTGCGGTACTGGGTGCTATGCAGTACTGGGTGCTATGCGGTACCGGGCGCTATGCGGTACTGGGTGCTATGCGGTACTGGGTGCTGTGCGGTACTGGGTGCTATGCGGTACTGGGTGCTGTGCGGTACTGGGTATTATGCGGTACCGGGCGCTGTGCGGTACTGGGCACTCTGCGGTACTGGGCACTGTGCAGTACTGGGTGCTATGCTGTACTGGGTGCTATGCGGTACCGGGCGCTGTGCGGTACTGGGTACTATGCGGTACTGGGCACTGTGCAGTACTGGGTGCTATGCGGTACTGGGTGCTGTGCGGTACTGGGTGCTATGCGGTACCGAGCGCTGTGCGGTACCGGGTGCTATGCAGTACTAGGCACTCTGCGGTACTGGGTACTATGCGGTACTGGGCACTGTGCGGTACTGGGTGCTATGCAGTACTGGGTGCTATGCGGTACCGGGCGCTGTGCGGTACTGGGCGCTATGCGGTACCGGGCGCTGTGCGGTACTGGGTGCTGTGCGGTACTGGGCACTCTGCGGTACTGGGTGCTATGCGGTACTGGGTGCTATGCGGTACTGGGTGCTATGCGGTACCGGGCGCTGTGCGGTACTGGGTGCTATGCGGTACTGGGTGCTATGCGGTACCGGGCGCTGTGCGGTACTGGGCACTCTGCGGTACTGGGTGCTATGCGGTACTGGGTGCTATGCGGTACCGGGCGCTGTGCGGTACTGGGTGCTATGCAGTACTGGGTGCTATGCGGTACCGGGCGCTGTGCGGTACCGGGCGCTGTGCGGTACTGGGTGCTATGCGGTACTGGGTGCTATGCGGTACTGGGTGCTATGCGGTACTGGGTGCTATGCAGTACTGGGTGCTATGCGGTACTGGGTGCTATGCGGTACTGGGTGCTATGCAGTACTGGGTGCTATGCGGTACTGGGTGCTATGCGGTACTGGGTGCTATGCGGTACTGGGTGCTATGCAGTACTGGGTGCTATGCGGTACTGGGTGCTATGCAGTACTGGGTGCTATGCGGTACTGGGTGCTATGCGGTACCGGGCGCTGTGCGGTACTGGGTGCTATGCAGTACTGGGTGCTATGCGGTACCGGGCGCTGTGCGGTACCGGGCGCTGTGCGGTACTGGGTGCTATGCGGTACTGGGTGCTATGCAGTACTGGGTGCTATGCGGTACCGGGCGCTATGCGGTACCGGGCGCTGTGCGGTACTGGGTGCTATGCGGTACCGGGCGCTGTGCACTACTGGGTACTATGCGGTACTAGGCACTCTGCGGTACTAGGCACTCTGCGGTACTGGGTGCTATGCGGTACTGGGTGCTATGCGGTACCGGGCGCTGTGCACTACTGGGTGCTATGCGGTACTAGGCACTCTGCGGTACTGGGTGCTATGCGGTACTAGGCACTCTGCGGTACTGGGTGCTATGCGGTACCGGGCGCTGTGCGGTACCGGGCGCTGTGCAGTACCGGGCGCTGTGCGGTACTGGGTGCTATGCGGTACTGGGTGCTATGCGGTACCGGGCGCTGTGCACTACTGGGTACTATGCGGTACTAGGCACTCTGCGGTACTGGGTGCTATGCGGTACTAGGCACTCTGCGGTACCGGGCGCTGTGCGGTACTGAGCGCTATGTGGTACTAGGCACTCTGCGGTACTGGGTGCTATGCGGTACTAGGCACTCTGCGGTACTGGGTGCTATGCGGTACCGGGCGCTGTGCGGTACCGGGCGCTGTGCGGTACTGGGTGCTATGCAGTACTGGGTGCTATGCGGTACCGGGCGCTGTGCGGTACCGGGCGCTGTGCACTACTGGGTACTATGCGGTACTGGGTGCTATGCGGTACCGGGCGCTGTGCGGTACTGGGTGCTATGCGGTACTGGGTGCTATGCGGTCCCGGGCGCTGTGCGGTACTGGGCGCTGTGCGGTACTGGGTGCTATGCAGTACTGGGTGCTATGCGGTACCGGGCGCTGTGCGGTACTGGGTGCTATGCGGTACTGGGTGCTATGCGGTACCGGGCGCTGTGCGGTACCGGGCGCTGTGCGGTACTGGGTGCTATGCAGTACTGGGTGCTATGCGGTACCGGGCGCTGTGCGGTACCGGGCGCTGTGCACTACTGGGTACTATGCGGTACTGGGTGCTATGCGGTACCGGGCGCTGTGCGGTACTGGGTGCTATGCGGTACTGGGTGCTATGCGGTACTAGGCGCTGTGCGGTACTGGGTGCTATGCGGTACTGGGTGCTATGCGGTACCGGGCGCTGTGCGGTACTGGGCGCTATGCGGTACTAGGCACTCTGCGGTACCGGGCGCTGTGCGGTACCGGGCGCTGTGCGGTACTGGGTGCTATGCAGTACTGGGTGCTATGCGGTACCGGGCGCTGTGCGGTACTGGGCGCTATGCGGTACTAGGCACTCTGCGGTACTGGGCACTGTGCATTACTGGGCACTATGCGGTACTGGGTACTAATGCGGTACTGGGCACTCTGCGGTACTGGGTGCTATGCAGTACTGGGTGCTATGCGGTACCGGGCGCTGTGCGGTACTGGGCGCTATGCGGTACTGGGCACTCTGCGGTACTGGGTGCTATGCGGTACTGGGTGCTATGCGGTACCGGGCGCTGTGCGGTACTGGGTGCTATGCGGTACCGGGCGCTGTGCGGTACTGGGTGCTATGCGGTACTAGGCACTCTGCGGTACCGGGCGCTGTGCGGTACTGGGTGCTATGCGGTACCGGGCGCTGTGCGGTACCGGGCGCTATGCGGTACCGGGCGCTGTGCGGTACCGGGCGCTGTGCGGTACCGGGCGCTGTGCGGTACCGGGCGCTATGCGGTACTAGGCACTCTGCGGTACCGGGCGCTGTGCGGTACCGGGCGCTGTGCGGTACTGGGTGCTATGCAGTACTGGGTGCTTTGCGGTACCGGGCGCTGTGCGGTACTGGGCGCTATGCGGTACTAGGCACTCTGCGGTACTGGGCACTGTGCATTACTGGGCACTATGCGGTACTGGGTACTATGCGGTACTGGGCACTCTGCGGTACTGGGCGCTATGCGGTACTGGGCGCTATGCAGTACTGGGTGCTATGCGGTACCGGGCGCTGTGCGGTACTGGGTGCTATGCAGTACTGGGTGCTATGCGGTACCGGGCGCTGTGCGGTACTGGGCGCTATGCGGTACTAGGCACTCTGCGGTACTGGGCACTGTGCATTACTGGGCACTATGCGGTACTGGGTACTATGCGGTACCGGGCGCTGTGCGGTACTGGGCGCTATGCGGTACTGGGCGCTATGCAGTACTGGGTGCTATGCGGTACCGGGCGCTGTGCGGTACTGGGCGCTATGCGGTACTGGGCGCTATGCGGTACTGGGTGCTATGCAGTACTGGGTGCTATGCGGTACCGGGCGCTGTGCGGTACTGGGCGCTATGCGGTACTGGGTGCTATGCAGTACTGGGTGCTATGCGGTACCGGGCGCTGTGCGGTACTGGGCGCTATGCGGTACTAGGCACTCTGCGGTACTGGGCACTGTGCATTACTGGGCCTATGCAGTACTGGGTGCTATGCGGTAACGGGCGCTGTGCGGTACTGGGCGCTATGCGGTACTGGGCGCTATGCAGTACTGGGTGCTATGCGGTACCGGGCGCTCTGCGGTACCGCGCGCTGTGCGGTACCGGGCGCTGTGCGGTACTGGGTGCTATGCAGAACTGGGTGCTATGCGGTACCGGGCGCTGTGCGGTACTGGGCGCTATGCGGTACTAGGCACTCTGCGGTACTGGGCACTGTGCATTACTGGGCACTATGCGGTACTGGGTACTATGCGGTACTGGGCACTCTGCGGTACTGGGTGCTATGCAGTACTGGGTGCTATGCGGTACCGGGCGCTGTGCGGTACTGGGCGCTATGCGGTACTAGGCACTCTGCGGTACTGGGTGCTATGCGGTACTGGGTGCTATGCGGTACCGGGCGCTGTGCGGTACCGGGCGCTGTGCGGTACCGGGCGCTATGCGGTACTAGGCACTCTGCGGTACCGGGCGCTGTGCGGTACTGGGCGCTATGCGGTACTAGGCACTCTGCGGTACTGGGTGCTATGCGGTACCGGGCGCTGTGCGGTACTGGGCGCTATGCGGTACTAGGCACTCTGCGGTACTGGGTGCTATGCGGTACCGGGCGCTGTGCGGTACTGGGTGCTATGCGGTACCGGGCGCTGTGCGGTACTGGGCGCTGTGCGGTACCGGGCGCTATGCGGTACTAGGCACTCTGCGGTACTAGGCACTCTGCGGTACCGGGCGCTGTGCGGTACTGGGTGCTATGCGGTACCGGGCGCTGTGCGGTACTGGGCGCTGTGCGGTACCGGGCGCTATGCGGTACTAGGCACTCTGCGGTACTAGGCACTCTGCGGTACTAGGCACTCTGCGGTACCGGGCGCTGTGCGGTACTGGGTGCTATGCGGTACTAGGCACTCTGCGGTACCGGGCGCTGTGCGGTACTGGGTGCTATGCGGTACTGGGTGCTATGCAGTACCGGGCGCTGTGCGGTACTGGGTGCTATGCGGTACTGGGTGCTATGCGGTACCGGGCGCTGTGCGGTACTAGGCACTCTGCGGTACCGGGCTTGTGCGGTACTGGGTGCTATGCGGTACTGGGTGCTATGCGGTACTGGGTGCTATGCGGTACCGGGCGCTATGCGGTACTAGGCACTCTGCGGTACCGGGCGCTGTGCAGTACCGGGCGCTGTGCGGTACTGGGTGCTATGCGGTACTGGGTGCTATGCGGTACTGGGTGCTGTGCGGTACTGGGTGCTATGCGGTACTAGGCACTCTGCGGTACCGGGCGCTGTGCGGTACTGGGTGCTATGCGGTACTGGGTGCTATGCGGTACTGGGTGCTATGCGGTACCGGGCGCTATGCGGTACTAGGCACTCTGCGGTACCGGGCGCTGTGCGGTACTGGGTGCTATGCGGTACTGGGTGCTATGCGGTACTGGGTGCTATGCGGTACCGGGCGCTATGCGGTACTAGGCACTCTGCGGTACCGGGCGCTGTGCAGTATCGGGCGCTGTGCGGTACCGGGCGCTGTGCGGTACTGGGTGCTATGCGGTACTGGGTGCTATGCGGTACTGGGTGCTATGCGGTACCGGGCGCTATGCGGTACTAGGCACTCTGCGGTACCGGGCGCTGTGCGGTACCGGGCGCTGTGCGGTACCGGGCGCTGTGCACTACTGGGTACTATGCGGTACTGGGTGCTATGCGGTACCGGGCGCTGTGCGGTACTGGGTGCTATGCGGTACTGGGTGCTATGCGGTACCGGGCGCTGTGCGGTACTGGGCGCTATGCGGTACTAGGCACTCTGCGGTACTGGGCACTGTGCATTACTGGGCACTATGCGGTACTGGGTACTATGCGGTACCGGGCGCTGTGCGGTACTGGGCGCTATGCGGTACTGGGCGCTATGCAGTACTGGGTGCTATGCGGTACCGGGCGCTGTGCGGTACTGGGCGCTATGCGGTACTGGGCGCTATGCGGTACTGGGTGCTATGCAGTACTGGGTGCTATGCGGTACCGGGCGCTGTGCGGTACTGGGCGCTATGCGGTACTGGGTGCTATGCAGTACTGGGTGCTATGCGGTACCGGGCGCTGTGCGGTACTGGGCGCTATGCGGTACTAGGCACTCTGCGGTACTGGGCACTGTGCATTACTGGGCCTATGCAGTACTGGGTGCTATGCGGTAACGGGCGCTGTGCGGTACTGGGCGCTATGCGGTACTGGGCGCTATGCAGTACTGGGTGCTATGCGGTACCGGGCGCTCTGCGGTACCGCGCGCTGTGCGGTACCGGGCGCTGTGCGGTACTGGGTGCTATGCAGAACTGGGTGCTATGCGGTACCGGGCGCTGTGCGGTACTGGGCGCTATGCGGTACTAGGCACTCTGCGGTACTGGGCACTGTGCATTACTGGGCACTATGCGGTACTGGGTACTATGCGGTACTGGGCACTCTGCGGTACTGGGTGCTATGCAGTACTGGGTGCTATGCGGTACCGGGCGCTGTGCGGTACTGGGCGCTATGCGGTACTAGGCACTCTGCGGTACTGGGTGCTATGCGGTACTGGGTGCTATGCGGTACCGGGCGCTGTGCGGTACCGGGCGCTGTGCGGTACCGGGCGCTATGCGGTACTAGGCACTCTGCGGTACCGGGCGCTGTGCGGTACTGGGCGCTATGCGGTACTAGGCACTCTGCGGTACTGGGTGCTATGCGGTACCGGGCGCTGTGCGGTACTGGGCGCTATGCGGTACTAGGCACTCTGCGGTACTGGGTGCTATGCGGTACCGGGCGCTGTGCGGTACTGGGTGCTATGCGGTACCGGGCGCTGTGCGGTACTGGGCGCTGTGCGGTACCGGGCGCTATGCGGTACTAGGCACTCTGCGGTACTAGGCACTCTGCGGTACCGGGCGCTGTGCGGTACTGGGTGCTATGCGGTACCGGGCGCTGTGCGGTACTGGGCGCTGTGCGGTACCGGGCGCTATGCGGTACTAGGCACTCTGCGGTACTAGGCACTCTGCGGTACTAGGCACTCTGCGGTACCGGGCGCTGTGCGGTACTGGGTGCTATGCGGTACTAGGCACTCTGCGGTACCGGGCGCTGTGCGGTACTGGGTGCTATGCGGTACTGGGTGCTATGCAGTACCGGGCGCTGTGCGGTACTGGGTGCTATGCGGTACTGGGTGCTATGCGGTACCGGGCGCTGTGCGGTACTAGGCACTCTGCGGTACCGGGCGCTGTGCGGTACTGGGTGCTATGCGGTACTGGGTGCTATGCGGTACTGGGTGCTATGCGGTACCGGGCGCTATGCGGTACTAGGCACTCTGCGGTACCGGGCGCTGTGCAGTACCGGGCGCTGTGCGGTACTGGGTGCTATGCGGTACTGGGTGCTATGCGGTACTGGGTGCTGTGCGGTACTGGGTGCTATGCGGTACTAGGCACTCTGCGGTACCGGGCGCTGTGCGGTACTGGGTGCTATGCGGTACTGGGTGCTATGCGGTACTGGGTGCTATGCGGTACCGGGCGCTATGCGGTACTAGGCACTCTGCGGTACCGGGCGCTGTGCGGTACTGGGTGCTATGCGGTACTGGGTGCTATGCGGTACTGGGTGCTATGCGGTACCGGGCGCTATGCGGTACTAGGCACTCTGCGGTACCGGGCGCTGTGCAGTACCGGGCGCTGTGCGGTACCGGGCGCTGTGCGGTACTGGGTGCTATGCGGTACTGGGTGCTATGCGGTACTGGGTGCTATGCGGTACCGGGCGCTATGCGGTACTAGGCACTCTGCGGTACCGGGCGCTGTGCGGTACCGGGCGCTGTGCGGTACCGGGCGCTGTGCACTACTGGGTACTATGCGGTACTGGGTGCTATGCGGTACCGGGCGCTGTGCGGTACTGGGTGCTATGCGGTACTGGGTGCTATGCGGTACCGGGCGCTGTGCGGTACTGGGCGCTGTGCGGTACTGGGTGCTATGCAGTACTGGGTGCTATGCGGTACCGGGCGCTGTGCGGTACTGGGTGCTATGCGGTACTGGGTGCTATGCGGTACCGGGCGCTGTGCGGTACCGGGCGCTGTGCGGTACTGGGTGCTATGCGGTACTGGGTGCTATGCAGTACTGGGTGCTATGCGGTACCGGGCGCTATGCGGTACCGGGCGCTGTGCGGTACTGGGTGCTATGCGGTACCGGGCGCTGTGCACTACTGGGTACTATGCGGTACTAGGCACTCTGCGGTACTAGGCACTCTGCGGTACTGGGTGCTATGCGGTACTGGGTGCTATGCGGTACCGGGCGCTGTGCACTACTGGGTGCTATGCGGTACTAGGCACTCTGCGGTACTGGGTGCTATGCGGTACTAGGCACTCTGCGGTACTGGGTGCTATGCGGTACCGGGCGCTGTGCGGTACCGGGCGCTGTGCAGTACCGGGCGCTGTGCGGTACTGGGTGCTATGCGGTACTGGGTGCTATGCGGTACCGGGCGCTGTGCACTACTGGGTACTATGCGGTACTAGGCACTCTGCGGTACTGGGTGCTATGCGGTACTAGGCACTCTGCGGTACCGGGCGCTGTGCGGTACTGAGCGCTATGTGGTACTAGGCACTCTGCGGTACTGGGTGCTATGCGGTACTAGGCACTCTGCGGTACTGGGTGCTATGCGGTACCGGGCGCTGTGCGGTACCGGGCGCTGTGCGGTACTGGGTGCTATGCAGTACTGGGTGCTATGCGGTACCGGGCGCTGTGCGGTACCGGGCGCTGTGCACTACTGGGTACTATGCGGTACTGGGTGCTATGCGGTACCGGGCGCTGTGCGGTACTGGGTGCTATGCGGTACTGGGTGCTATGCGGTACCGGGCGCTGTGCGGTACTGGGCGCTGTGCGGTACTGGGTGCTATGCAGTACTGGGTGCTATGCGGTACCGGGCGCTGTGCGGTACTGGGTGCTATGCGGTACTGGGTGCTATGCGGTACCGGGCGCTGTGCGGTACCGGGCGCTGTGCGGTACTGGGTGCTATGCAGTACTGGGTGCTATGCGGTACCGGGCGCTGTGCGGTACCGGGCGCTGTGCACTACTGGGTACTATGCGGTACTGGGTGCTATGCGGTACCGGGCGCTGTGCGGTACTGGGTGCTATGCGGTACTGGGTGCTATGCGGTACCGGGCGCTGTGCGGTACTGGGTGCTATGCGGTACTGGGTGCTATGCGGTACCGGGCGCTGTGCGGTACTAGGCGCTGTGCGGTACTGGGTGCTATGCGGTACCGGGCGCTGTGCGGTACCGGGCGCTGTGCACTACAGGGTACTATGCGGTACTGGGTGCTATGCGGTACCGGGCGCTATGCGGTACTAGGCGCTGTGCGGTACTGGGTGCTATGCGGTACTGGGTGCTATGCGGTACCGGGCGCTGTGCGGTACTGGGCGCTATGCGGTACTAGGCACTGTGCGGTACCGGGCGCTGTGCGGTACCGGGCGCTGTGCGGTACTGGGTGCTATGCAGTACTGGGTGCTATGCGGTACCGGGCGCTGTGCGGTACTGGGCGCTATGCGGTACTAGGCACTCTGCGGTACTGGGCACTGTGCATTACTGGGCACCATGCGGTACTGGGTACTAATGCGGTACTGGGCACTCTGCGGTACTGGGTGCTATGCAGTACTGGGTGCTATGCGGTACCGGGCGCTGTGCGGTACTGGGCGCTATGCGGTACTGGGCACTCTGCGGTACTGGGTGCTATGCGGTACTGGGTGCTATGCGGTACCGGGCGCTGTGCGGTACTGGGTGCTATGCGGTACCGGGCGCTGTGCGGTACTGGGTGCTATGCGGTACTAGGCACTCTGCGGTACCGGGCGCTGTGCGGTACTGGGTGCTATGCGGTACCGGGCGCTGTGCGGTACCGGGCGCTATGCGGTACCGGGCGCTGTGCGGTACCGGGCGCTGTGCGGTACCGGGCGCTGTGCGGTACCGGGCGCTATGCGGTATTAGGCACTCTGCGGTACCGGGCGCTGTGCGGTACCGGGCGCTGTGCGGTACTGGGTGCTATGCAGTACTGGGTGCTTTGCGGTACCGGGCGCTGTGCGGTACTGGGCGCTATGCGGTACTAGGCACTCTGCGGTACTGGGCACTGTGCATTACTGGGCACTATGCGGTACTGGGTACTATGCGGTACTGGGCCCTCTGCGGTACTGGGTGCTATGCAGTACTGGGTGCTATGCGGTACCGGGCGCTGTGCGGTACTGGGTGCTATGCAGTACTGGGTGCTATGCGGTACCGGGCGCTGTGCGGTACTGGGCGCTATGCGGTACTAGGCACTCTGCGGTACTGGGCACTGTGCATTACTGGGCACTATGCGGTACTGGGTACTATGCGGTACCGGGCGCTGTGCGGTACTGGGCGCTATGCGGTACTGGGCGCTATGCAGTACTGGGTGCTATGCGGTACCGGGCGCTGTGCGGTACTGGGCGCTATGCGGTACTGGGCGCTATGCGGTACTGGGTGCTATGCAGTACTGGGTGCTATGCGGTACCGGGCGCTGTGCGGTACTGGGCGCTATGCGGTACTGGGTGCTATGCAGTACTGGGTGCTATGCGGTACCGGGCGCTGTGCGGTACTGGGCGCTATGCGGTACTAGGCACTCTGCGGTACTGGGCACTGTGCATTACTGGGCACTATGCAGTACTGGGTGCTATGCGGTAACGGGCGCTGTGCGGTACTGGGCGCTATGCGGTACTGGGCGCTATGCAGTACTGGGTGCTATGCGGTACCGGGCGCTCTGCGGTACCGCGCGCTGTGCGGTACCGGGCGCTGTGCGGTACTGGGTGCTATGCAGAACTGGGTGCTATGCGGTACCGGGCGCTGTGCGGTACTGGGCGCTATGCGGTACTAGGCACTCTGCGGTACTGGGCACTGTGCATTACTGGGCACTATGCGGTACTGGGTACTATGCGGTACTGGGCACTCTGCGGTACTGGGTGCTATGCAGTACTGGGTGCTATGCGGTACCGGGCGCTGTGCGGTACTGGGCGCTATGCGGTACTAGGCACTCTGCGGTACTGGGTGCTATGCGGTACTGGGTGCTATGCGGTACCGGGCGCTGTGCGGTACCGGGCGCTGTGCGGTACCGGGCGCTATGCGGTACTAGGCACTCTGCGGTACCGGGCGCTGTGCGGTACTGGGCGCTATGCGGTACTAGGCACTCTGCGGTACTGGGTGCTATGCGGTACCGGGCGCTGTGCGGTACTGGGCGCTATGCGGTACTAGGCACTCTGCGGTACTGGGTGCTATGCGGTACCGGGCGCTGTGCGGTACTGGGTGCTATGCGGTACCGGGCGCTGTGCGGTACTGGGCGCTGTGCGGTACCGGGCGCTATGCGGTACTAGGCACTCTGCGGTACTAGGCACTCTGCGGTACCGGGCGCTGTGCGGTACTGGGTGCTATGCGGTACCGGGCGCTGTGCGGTACTGGGCGCTGTGCGGTACCGGGCGCTATGCGGTACTAGGCACTCTGCGGTACTAGGCACTCTGCGGTACTAGGCACTCTGCGGTACCGGGCGCTGTGCGGTACTGGGTGCTATGCGGTACTAGGCACTCTGCGGTACCGGGCGCTGTGCGGTACTGGGTGCTATGCGGTACTGGGTGCTATGCAGTACCGGGCGCTGTGCGGTACTGGGTGCTATGCGGTACTGGGTGCTATGCGGTACCGGGCGCTGTGCGGTACTAGGCACTCTGCGGTACCGGGCGCTGTGCGGTACTGGGTGCTATGCGGTACTGGGTGCTATGCGGTATTGGGTGCTATGCGGTACCGGGCGCTATGCGGTACTAGGCACTCTGCGGTACCGGGCGCTGTGCAGTACCGGGCGCTGTGCGGTACTGGGTGCTATGCGGTACTGGGTGCTATGCGGTACTGGGTGCTGTGCGGTACTGGGTGCTATGCGGTACTAGGCACTCTGCGGTACCGGGCGCTGTGCGGTACTGGGTGCTATGCGGTACTGGGTGCTATGCGGTACTGGGTGCTATGCGGTACCGGGCGCTATGCGGTACTAGGCACTCTGCGGTACCGGGCGCTGTGCGGTACTGGGTGCTATGCGGTACTGGGTGCTATGCGGTACTGGGTGCTATGCGGTACCGGGCGCTATGCGGTACTAGGCACTCTGCGGTACCGGGCGCTGTGCAGTACCGGGCGCTGTGCGGTACCGGGCGCTGTGCGGTACTGGGTGCTATGCGGTACTGGGTGCTATGCGGTACTGGGTGCTATGCGGTACCGGGCGCTATGCGGTACTAGGCACTCTGCGGTACCGGGCGCTGTGCGGTACCGGGCGCTGTGCGGTACCGGGCGCTGTGCACTACTGGGTACTATGCGGTACTGGGTGCTATGCGGTACCGGGCGCTGTGCGGTACTGGGTGCTATGCGGTACTGGGTGCTATGCGGTACCGGGCGCTGTGCGGTACTGGGCGCTGTGCGGTACTGGGTGCTATGCAGTACTGGGTGCTATGCGGTACCGGGCGCTGTGCGGTACTGGGTGCTATGCGGTACTGGGTGCTATGCGGTACCGGGCGCTGTGCGGTACCGGGCGCTGTGCGGTACTGGGTGCTATGCGGTACTGGGTGCTATGCAGTACTGGGTGCTATGCGGTACCGGGCGCTATGCGGTACCGGGCGCTGTGCGGTACTGGGTGCTATGCGGTACCGGGCGCTGTGCACTACTGGGTACTATGCGGTACTAGGCACTCTGCGGTACTAGGCACTCTGCGGTACTGGGTGCTATGCGGTACTGGGTGCTATGCGGTACCGGGCGCTGTGCACTACTGGGTGCTATGCGGTACTAGGCACTCTGCGGTACTGGGTGCTATGCGGTACTAGGCACTCTGCGGTACTGGGTGCTATGCGGTACCGGGCGCTGTGCGGTACCGGGCGCTGTGCAGTACCGGGCGCTGTGCGGTACTGGGTGCTATGCGGTACTGGGTGCTATGCGGTACCGGGCGCTGTGCACTACTGGGTACTATGCGGTACTAGGCACTCTGCGGTACTGGGTGCTATGCGGTACTAGGCACTCTGCGGTACCGGGCGCTGTGCGGTACTGAGCGCTATGTGGTACTAGGCACTCTGCGGTACTGGGTGCTATGCGGTACTAGGCACTCTGCGGTACTGGGTGCTATGCGGTACCGGGCGCTGTGCGGTACCGGGCGCTGTGCGGTACTGGGTGCTATGCAGTACTGGGTGCTATGCGGTACCGGGCGCTGTGCGGTACCGGGCGCTGTGCACTACTGGGTACTATGCGGTACTGGGTGCTATGCGGCACCGGGCGCTGTGCGGTACTGGGTGCTATGCGGTACTGGGTGCTATGCGGTACCGGGCGCTGTGCGGTACTGGGCGCTGTGCGGTACTGGGTGCTATGCAGTACTGGGTGCTATGCGGTACCGGGCGCTGTGCGGTACTGGGTGCTATGCGGTACTGGGTGCTATGCGGTACCGGGCGCTGTGCGGTACCGGGCGCTGTGCGGTACTGGGTGCTATGCAGTACTGGGTGCTATGCGGTACCGGGCGCTGTGCGGTACCGGGCGCTGTGCACTACTGGGTACTATGCGGTACTGGGTGCTATGCGGTACCGGGCGCTGTGCGGTACTGGGTGCTATGCGGTACTGGGTGCTATGCGGTACCGGGCGCTGTGCGGTACTGGGTGCTATGCGGTACTGGGTGCTATGCGGTACCGGGCGCTGTGCGGTACTAGGCGCTGTGCGGTACTGGGTGCTATGCGGTACCGGGCGCTGTGCGGTACCGGGCGCTGTGCACTACTGGGTACTATGCGGTACTGGGTGCTATGCGGTACCGGGCGCTATGCGGTACTAGGCGCTGTGCGGTACTGGGTGCTATGCGGTACTGGGTGCTATGCGGTACCGGGCGCTGTGCGGTACTGGGCGCTATGCGGTACTAGGCACTCTGCGGTACCGGGCGCTGTGCGGTACCGGGCGCTGTGCGGTACTGGGTGCTATGCAGTACTGGGTGCTATGCGGTACCGGGCGCTGTGCGGTACTGGGCGCTATGCGGTACTAGGCACTCTGCGGTACTGGGCACTGTGCATTACTGGGCACTATGCGGTACTGGGTACTAATGCGGTACTGGGCACTCTGCGGTACTGGGTGCTATGCAGTACTGGGTGCTATGCGGTACCGGGCGCTGTGCGGTACTGGGCGCTATGCGGTACTGGGCACTCTGCGGTACTGGGTGCTATGCGGTACTGGGTGCTATGCGGTACCGGGCGCTGTGCGGTACCGGGCGCTGTGCGGTACCGGGCGCTATGCGGTACTAGGCACTCTGCGGTACCGGGCGCTGTGCGGTACTGGGCGCTATGCGGTACTAGGCACTCTGCGGTACTGGGTGCTATGCGGTAACGGGCGCTGTGCGGTACTGGGCGCTATGCGGTACTAGGCACTCTGCGGTACTGGGTGCTATGCGGTACCGGGCGCTGTGCGGTACTGGGTGCTATGCGGTACCGGGCGCTGTGCGGTACTGGGCGCTGTGCGGTACCGGGCGCTATGCGGTACTAGGCACTCTGCGGTACTAGGCACTCTGCGGTACCGGGCGCTGTGCGGTACTGGGTGCTATGCGGTACCGGGCGCTGTGCGGTACTGGGCGCTGTGCGGTACCGGGCGCTATGCGGTACTAGGCACTCTGCGGTACTAGGCACTCTGCGGTACTAGGCACTCTGCGGTACCGGGCGCTGTGCGGTACTGGGTGCTATGCGGTACTAGGCACTCTGCGGTACCGGGCGCTGTGCGGTACTGGGTGCTATGCGGTACTGGGTGCTATGCAGTACCGGGCGCTGTGCGGTACTGGGTGCTATGCGGTACTGGGTGCTATGCGGTACCGGGCGCTGTGCGGTACTAGGCACTCTGCGGTACCGGGCGCTGTGCGGTACTGGGTGCTATGCGGTACTGGGTGCTATGCGGTACTGGGTGCTATGCGGTACCGGGCGCTATGCGGTACTAGGCACTCTGCGGTACCGGGCGCTGTGCAGTACCGGGCGCTGTGCGGTACTGGGTGCTATGCGGTACTGGGTGCTATGCGGTACTGGGTGCTGTGCGGTACTGGGTGCTATGCGGTACTAGGCACTCTGCGGTACCGGGCGCTGTGCGGTACTGGGTGCTATGCGGTACTGGGTGCTATGCGGTACTGGGTGCTATGCGGTACCGGGCGCTATGCGGTACTAGGCACTCTGCGGTACCGGGCGCTGTGCGGTACTGGGTGCTATGCGGTACTGGGTGCTATGCGGTACTGGGTGCTATGCGGTACCGGGCGCTATGCGGTACTAGGCACTCTGCGGTACCGGGCGCTGTGCAGTACCGGGCGCTGTGCGGTACCGGGCGCTGTGCGGTACTGGGTGCTATGCGGTACTGGGTGCTATGCGGTACTGGGTGCTATGCGGTACCGGGCGCTATGCGGTACTAGGCACTCTGCGGTACCGGGCGCTGTGCGGTACCGGGCGCTGTGCACTACTGGGTACTATGCGGTACTGGGTGCTATGCGGTACCGGGCGCTGTGCGGTACTGGGTGCTATGCGGTACTGGGTGCTATGCGGTACCGGGCGCTGTGCGGTACTGGGCGCTGTGCGGTACTGGGTGCTATGCAGTACTGGGTGCTATGCGGTACCGGGCGCTGTGCGGTACTGGGTGCTATGCGGTACTGGGTGCTATGCGGTACCGGGCGCTGTGCGGTACCGGGCGCTGTGCGGTACTGGGTGCTATGCGGTACTGGGTGCTATGCAGTACTGGGTGCTATGCGGTACCGGGCGCTATGCGGTACCGGGCGCTGTGCGGTACTGGGTGCTATGCGGTACCGGGCGCTGTGCACTACTGGGTACTATGCGGTACTAGGCACTCTGCGGTACTAGGCACTCTGCGGTACTGGGTGCTATGCGGTACTGGGTGCTATGCGGTACCGGGCGCTGTGCACTACTGGGTGCTATGCGGTACTAGGCACTCTGCGGTACTGGGTGCTATGCGGTACTAGGCACTCTGCGGTACTGGGTGCTATGCGGTACCGGGCGCTGTGCGGTACCGGGCGCTGTGCAGTACCGGGCGCTGTGCGGTACTGGGTGCTATGCGGTACTGGGTGCTATGCGGTACCGGGCGCTGTGCACTACTGGGTACTATGCGGTACTAGGCACTCTGCGGTACTGGGTGCTATGCGGTACTAGGCACTCTGCGGTACCGGGCGCTGTGCGGTACTGAGCGCTATGTGGTACTAGGCACTCTGCGGTACTGGGTGCTATGCGGTACTAGGCACTCTGCGGTACTGGGTGCTATGCGGTACCGGGCGCTGTGCGGTACCGGGCGCTGTGCGGTACTGGGTGCTATGCAGTACTGGGTGCTATGCGGTACCGGGCGCTGTGCGGTACCGGGCGCTGTGCACTACTGGGTACTATGCGGTACTGGGTGCTATGCGGTACCGGGCGCTGTGCGGTACTGGGTGCTATGCGGTACTGGGTGCTATGCGGTACCGGGCGCTGTGCGGTACTGGGCGCTGTGCGGTACTGGGTGCTATGCAGTACTGGGTGCTATGCGGTACCGGGCGCTGTGCGGTACTGGGTGCTATGCGGTACTGGGTGCTATGCGGTACCGGGCGCTGTGCGGTACCGGGCGCTGTGCGGTACTGGGTGCTATGCAGTACTGGGTGCTATGCGGTACCGGGCGCTGTGCGGTACCGGGCGCTGTGCACTACTGGGTACTATGCGGTACTGGGTGCTATGCGGTACCGGGCGCTGTGCGGTACTGGGTGCTATGCGGTACTGGGTGCTATGCGGTACCGGGCGCTGTGCGGTACTGGGTGCTATGCGGTACTGGGTGCTATGCGGTACCGGGCGCTGTGCGGTACTAGGCGCTGTGCGGTACTGGGTGCTATGCGGTACCGGGCGCTGTGCGGTACCGGGCGCTGTGCACTACTGGGTACTATGCGGTACTGGGTGCTATGCGGTACTGGGTGCTATGCGGTACCGGGCGCTGTGCACTACTGGGTACTATGCGGTACTAGGCACTCTGCGGTACTGGGTGCTATGCGGTACTAGGCACTCTGCGGTACCGGGCGCTGTGCGGTACTGAGCGCTATGTGGTACTAGGCACTCTGCGGTACTGGGTGCTATGCGGTACTAGGCACTCTGCGGTACTGGGTGCTATGCGGTACCGGGCGCTGTGCGGTACCGGGCGCTGTGCGGTACTGGGTGCTATGCAGTACTGGGTGCTATGCGGTACCGGGCGCTGTGCGGTACCGGGCGCTGTGCACTACTGGGTACTATGCGGTACTGGGTGCTATGCGGTACCGGGCGCTGTGCGGTACTGGGTGCTATGCGGTACTGGGTGCTATGCGGTACCGGGCGCTGTGCGGTACTGGGTGCTATGCGGTACCGGGCGCTGTGCGGTACCGGGCGCTATGCGGTACTGGGTGCTATGCAGAACTGGGTGCTATGCGGTACCGGGCGCTGTGCGGTACTGGGCGCTATGCGGTACTAGGCACTCTGCGGTACTGGGCACTGTGCATTACTGGGCACTATGCGGTACTGGGTACTATGCGGTACTGGGCACTCTGCGGTACTGGGTGCTATGCAGTACTGGGTGCTATGCGGTACCGGGCGCTGTGCGGTACTGGGCGCTATGCGGTACTAGGCACTCTGCGGTACTGGGTGCTATGCGGTACTGGGTGCTATGCGGTACCGGGCGCTGTGCGGTACCGGGCGCTGTGCGGTACCGGGCGCTATGCGGTACTAGGCACTCTGCGGTACCGGGCGCTGTGCGGTACTGGGCGCTATGCGGTACTAGGCACTCTGCGGTACTGGGTGCTATGCGGTACCGGGCGCTGTGCGGTACTGGGCGCTATGCGGTACTAGGCACTCTGCGGTACTGGGTGCTATGCGGTACCGGGCGCTGTGCGGTACTGGGTGCTATGCGGTACCGGGCGCTGTGCGGTACTGGGCGCTGTGCGGTACCGGGCGCTATGCGGTACTAGGCACTCTGCGGTACTAGGCACTCTGCGGTACCGGGCGCTGTGCGGTACTGGGTGCTATGCGGTACCGGGCGCTGTGCGGTACTGGGCGCTGTGCGGTACCGGGCGCTATGCGGTACTAGGCACTCTGCGGTACTAGGCACTCTGCGGTACTAGGCACTCTGCGGTACCGGGCGCTGTGCGGTACTGGGTGCTATGCGGTACTAGGCACTCTGCGGTACCGGGCGCTGTGCGGTACTGGGTGCTATGCGGTACTGGGTGCTATGCAGTACCGGGCGCTGTGCGGTACTGGGTGCTATGCGGTACTGGGTGCTATGCGGTACCGGGCGCTGTGCGGTACTAGGCACTCTGCGGTACCGGGCGCTGTGCGGTACTGGGTGCTATGCGGTACTGGGTGCTATGCGGTACTGGGTGCTATGCGGTACCGGGCGCTATGCGGTACTAGGCACTCTGCGGTACCGGGCGCTGTGCAGTACCGGGCGCTGTGCGGTACTGGGTGCTATGCGGTACTGGGTGCTATGCGGTACTGGGTGCTGTGCGGTACTGGGTGCTATGCGGTACTAGGCACTCTGCGGTACCGGGCGCTGTGCGGTACTGGGTGCTATGCGGTACTGGGTGCTATGCGGTACTGGGTGCTATGCGGTACCGGGCGCTATGCGGTACTAGGCACTCTGCGGTACCGGGCGCTGTGCGGTACTGGGTGCTATGCGGTACTGGGTGCTATGCGGTACTGGGTGCTATGCGGTACCGGGCGCTATGCGGTACTAGGCACTCTGCGGTACCGGGCGCTGTGCGGTACTGGGTGCTATGCGGTACTGGGTGCTATGCGGTACTGGGCGCTGTGCAGTACCGGGCGCTGTGCAGTACCGGGCGCTGTGCGGTACTGGGTGCTATGCGGTACTGGGTGCTATGCGGTACTGGGTGCTATGCGGTACTAGGCACTCTGCGGTACCGGGCGCTGTGCAGTACCGGGCGCTGTGCAGTACCGGGCGCTGTGCAATACCGGGCGCTGTGCGGTACTGGGTGCTATGCGGTACTGGGTGCTATGCGGTACCGGGCGCTATGCGGTACTAGGCACTCTGCGGTACCGGGCGCTGTGCGGTACTGGGTGCTATGCGGTACTGGGTGCTATGCGGTACCGGGCGCTATGCGGTACTAATCACTCTGCGGTACCGGGCGCTGTGCGGTACTGGGTGCTATGCGGTACTGGGTGCTATGCGGTACTGGGCGCTATGCGGTACTAGGCACTCTGCGGTACCGGGCGCTGTGCGGTACTGGGTGCTATGCGGTACTGGGTGCTATGCGGTACCGGGCGCTATGCGGTACTAGGCACTCTGCGGTACCGGGCGCTGTGCGGTACTGGGTGCTATGCGGTACTGGGTGCTATGCAGTACCGGGCGCTGTGCGGTACTGGGTGCTATGCGGTACTGGGTGCTATGCGGTACCGGGCGCTATGCGGTACTAGGCGCTGTGCAGTACCGGGCGCTGTGCGGTACTGGGTGCTATGCGGTACTGGGTGCTATGCGGTACTGGGTGCTATGCGGTACCGGGCGCTATGCGGTACTAGGCACTCTGCGGTACCGGGCGCTGTGCGGTACTGGGTGCTATGCGGTACTGGGTGCTATGCAGTACCGGGCGCTGTGCGGTACTGGGTGCTATGCGGTACTGGGTGCTATGCAGTACCGGGCGCTGTGCGGTACTGGGTGCTATGCGGTACTGGGTGCTATGCGGTACTGGGTGCTATGCGGTACCGGGCGCTATGCGGTACTAGGCACTCTGCGGTGCCGGGCGCTGTGCGGTACTGGGTGCTATGCGGTACTGGGTGCTATGCAGTACCGGGCGCTGTGCGGTACTGGGTGCTATGCGGTACTGGGTGCTATGCGGTACTGGGTGCTATGCGTTACTAGGCACTCTGCGGTACCGGGCGCTGTGCGGTACTGGGTGCTATGCGGTACTGGGTGCTATGCGGTACCGGGCGCTATGCGGTACTAGGCACTCTGCGGTACTGGGTGCTATGCGGTACTGGGTGCTATGCGGTACTAGGCACTCTGCGGTACTGGGTGCTATGCGGTACTGGGTGCTATGCGGTACTAGGCACTCTGCGGTACCGGGCGCTGTGCGGTAATGGGCGCTATGCGGTACTAGGCACTCTGCGGTACCGGGCGCTGTGCGGTACTGGGTGCTATGCGGTACTAGGCACTCTGCGGTACCGGGCGCTGTGCGGTACTGGGTGCTATGCGGTACCGGGCGCTATGCGGTACTAGGCACTCTGCGGTACTGGGTGCTATGCGGTACTGGGTGCTATGCGGTACTAGGCACTCTGCGGTACCGGGCGCTGTGCGGTACTGGGTGCTATGCGGTACCGGGCGCTATGCGGTACTAGGCACTCTGCGGTACCGGGCGCTGTGCGGTACTGGGTGCTATGCGGTACTAGGCACTCTGCGGTACCGGGCGCTGTGCGGTACTGGGTGCTATGCGGTACTGGGTGCTATGCAGTACCGGGCGCTGTGCGGTACTGGGTGCTATGCGGTACTGGGTGCTATGCAGTACCGGGCGCTGTGCGGTACTGGGTGCTATGCGGTACCGGGCGCTGTGCGGTACTGGGCGCTATGCGGTACTAGGCACTCTGCGGTACTGGGTGCTATGCGGTACCGGGCGCTGTGCGGTACTGGGCGCTATGCGGTACTAGGCACTCTGCGGTACCGGGCGCTGTGCGGTACTGGGCGCTGTGCGGTACTGGGCGCTATGCGGTACTAGGCACTCTGCGGTACCGGGCGCTGTGCGGTACCGGGCGCTGTGCGGTACTGGGTGCTATGCGGTACTGGGGGCTATGCGGTACTAGGCACTCTGCGGTACCGGGCGCTGTGCGGTACCGGGCGCTGTGCGGTACTGGGCGCTGTGCGGTACTGGGCGCTATGCGGTACTAGGCACTCTGCGGTACCGGGCGCTGTGCGGTACTGGGTGCTATGCAGTACCGGGCGCTGTGCGGTACTGGGTGCTATGCGGTACTGGGTGCTATGCAGTACCGGGCGCTGTGCGGTACTGGGTGCTATGCGGTACTGGGTGCTATGCGGTACCGGGCGCTGTGCGGTACTGGGTGCTATGCAGTACTGGGTGCTATGCGGTACCGGGCGCTGTGCGGTACTGGGCGCTATGCGGTACTAGGCACTCTGCGGTACTGGGTGCTATGCGGTACCGGGCGCTGTGCGGTACTGGGCGCTATGCGGTACTAGGCACTCTGCGGTACCGGGCGCTGTGCGGTACTGGGCGCTGTGCGGTACTGGGCGCTATGCGGTACTAGGCACTCTGCGGTACCGGGCGCTGTGCGGTACCGGGCGCTGTGCGGTACTGGGCGCTATGCGGTACTAGGCACTCTGCGGTACCGGGCGCTGTGCGGTACCGGGCGCTGTGCGGTACTGGGTGCTATGCGGTACTGGGTGCTATGCGGTACTAGGCACTCTGCGGTACCGGGCGCTGTGCGGTACCGGGCGCTGTGCGGTACTGGGCGCTGTGCGGTACTGGGCGCTATGCGGTACTAGGCACTCTGCGGTACCGGGCGCTGTGCGGTACCGGGCGCTGTGCGGTACTGGGTGCTATGCGGTACTGGGCGCTATGCGGTACTAGGCACTCTGCGGTACCGGGCGCTATGCGGTACCGGGCGCTGTGCGGTACTGGGCGCTGTGCGGTACTGGGCGCTATGCGGTACTAGGCACTCTGCAGTACCGGGTGCTATGCGGTACTGGGTGCTATGCGGTACCGGGCGCTGTGCGGTACTGGGTGCTATGCAGTACTGGGTGCTATGCGGTACCGGGCGCTGTGCGGTACTGGGCGCTATGCGGTACTAGGCACTCTGCGGTACTGGGTGCTATGCGGTACCGGGCGCTGTGCGGTACTGGGCGCTATGCGGTACTAGGCACTCTGCGGTACCGGGCGCTGTGCGGTACTGGGTGCTATGCGGTACTGGGTGCTATGCGGTACCGGGCGCTGTCCGGTACTGGGCGCTATGCGGTACTAGGCACTCTGCGGTACTGGGTGCTATGCGGTACCGGGCGCTGTGCGGTACTGGGCGCTATGCGGTACTAGGCACTCTGCGGTACCGGGCGCTGTGCGGTACTGGGTGCTATGCGGTACTGGGTGCTATGCGGTACCGGGCGCTGTGCGGTACTGGGCGCTATGCGGTACTAGGCACTCTGCGGTACCGGGCGCTGTGCGGTACTGGGTGCTATGCGGTACCGGGCGCTGTGCGGTACTGGGTGCTATGCGGTACTGGGTGCTATGCGGTACCGGGCGCTGTGCGGTACTGGGTGCTATGCGGTACTGGGTGCTATGCGGTACCGGGCGCTGTGCGGTACTGGGTGCTATGCGGTACCGGGCGCTGTGCGGTACCGGGCGCTGTGCACTACTGGGTACTATGCGGTACTGGGTGCTATGCGGTACTGGGTGCTATGCGGTACCGGGCGCTGTGCACTACTGGGTACTATGCGGTACTAGGCACTCTGCGGTACTGGGTGCTATGCGGTACTAGGCACTCTGCGGTACCGGGCGCTGTGCGGTACTGAGCGCTATGTGGTACTAGGCACTCTGCGGTACTGGGTGCTATGCGGTACTAGGCACTCTGCGGTACTGGGTGCTATGCGGTACCGGGCGCTGTGCGGTACCGGGCGCTGTGCGGTACTGGGTGCTATGCAGTACTGGGTGCTATGCGGTACCGGGCGCTGTGCGGTACCGGGCGCTGTGCACTACTGGGTACTATGCGGTACTGGGTGCTATGCGGTACCGGGCGCTGTGCGGTACTGGGTGCTATGCGGTACTGGGTGCTATGCGGTACCGGGCGCTGTGCGGTACTGGGTGCTATGCGGTACCGGGCGCTGTGCGGTACCGGGCGCTATGCGGTACTGGGTGCTATGCAGAACTGGGTGCTATGCGGTACCGGGCGCTGTGCGGTACTGGGCGCTATGCGGTACTAGGCACTCTGCGGTACTGGGCACTGTGCATTACTGGGCACTATGCGGTACTGGGTACTATGCGGTACTGGGCACTCTGCGGTACTGGGTGCTATGCAGTACTGGGTGCTATGCGGTACCGGGCGCTGTGCGGTACTGGGCGCTATGCGGTACTAGGCACTCTGCGGTACTGGGTGCTATGCGGTACTGGGTGCTATGCGGTACCGGGCGCTGTGCGGTACCGGGCGCTGTGCGGTACCGGGCGCTATGCGGTACTAGGCACTCTGCGGTACCGGGCGCTGTGCGGTACTGGGCGCTATGCGGTACTAGGCACTCTGCGGTACTGGGTGCTATGCGGTACTGGGTGCTATGCGGTACTGGGTGCTATGCGGTACCGGGCGCTATGCGGTACTAGGCACTCTGCGGTACCGGGCGCTGTGCGGTACCGGGCGCTGTGCGGTACCGGGCGCTGTGCACTACTGGGTACTATGCGGTACTGGGTGCTATGCGGTACCGGGCGCTGTGCGGTACTGGGTGCTATGCGGTACTGGGTGCTATGCGGTACCGGGCGCTGTGCGGTACTGGGCGCTGTGCGGTACTGGGTGCTATGCAGTACTGGGTGCTATGCGGTACCGGGCGCTGTGCGGTACTGGGTGCTATGCGGTACTGGGTGCTATGCGGTACCGGGCGCTGTGCGGTACCGGGCGCTGTGCGGTACTGGGTGCTATGCGGTACTGGGTGCTATGCAGTACTGGGTGCTATGCGGTACCGGGCGCTATGCGGTACCGGGCGCTGTGCGGTACTGGGTGCTATGCGGTACCGGGCGCTGTGCACTACTGGGTACTATGCGGTACTAGGCACTCTGCGGTACTAGGCACTCTGCGGTACTGGGTGCTATGCGGTACTGGGTGCTATGCGGTACCGGGCGCTGTGCACTACTGGGTGCTATGCGGTACTAGGCACTCTGCGGTACTGGGTGCTATGCGGTACTAGGCACTCTGCGGTACTGGGTGCTATGCGGTACCGGGCGCTGTGCGGTACCGGGCGCTGTGCAGTACCGGGCGCTGTGCGGTACTGGGTGCTATGCGGTACTGGGTGCTATGCGGTACCGGGCGCTGTGCACTACTGGGTACTATGCGGTACTAGGCACTCTGCGGTACTGGGTGCTATGCGGTACTAGGCACTCTGCGGTACCGGGCGCTGTGCGGTACTGAGCGCTATGTGGTACTAGGCACTCTGCGGTACTGGGTGCTATGCGGTACTAGGCACTCTGCGGTACTGGGTGCTATGCGGTACCGGGCGCTGTGCGGTACCGGGCGCTGTGCGGTACTGGGTGCTATGCAGTACTGGGTGCTATGCGGTACCGGGCGCTGTGCGGTACCGGGCGCTGTGCACTACTGGGTACTATGCGGTACTGGGTGCTATGCGGCACCGGGCGCTGTGCGGTACTGGGTGCTATGCGGTACTGGGTGCTATGCGGTACCGGGCGCTGTGCGGTACTGGGCGCTGTGCGGTACTGGGTGCTATGCAGTACTGGGTGCTATGCGGTACCGGGCGCTGTGCGGTACTGGGTGCTATGCGGTACTGGGTGCTATGCGGTACCGGGCGCTGTGCGGTACCGGGCGCTGTGCGGTACTGGGTGCTATGCAGTACTGGGTGCTATGCGGTACCGGGCGCTGTGCGGTACCGGGCGCTGTGCACTACTGGGTACTATGCGGTACTGGGTGCTATGCGGTACCGGGCGCTGTGCGGTACTGGGTGCTATGCGGTACTGGGTGCTATGCGGTACCGGGCGCTGTGCGGTACTGGGTGCTATGCGGTACTGGGTGCTATGCGGTACCGGGCGCTGTGCGGTACTAGGCGCTGTGCGGTACTGGGTGCTATGCGGTACCGGGCGCTGTGCGGTACCGGGCGCTGTGCACTACTGGGTACTATGCGGTACTGGGTGCTATGCGGTACCGGGCGCTATGCGGTACTAGGCGCTGTGCGGTACTGGGTGCTATGCGGTACTGGGTGCTATGCGGTACCGGGCGCTGTGCGGTACTGGGCGCTATGCGGTACTAGGCACTCTGCGGTACCGGGCGCTGTGCGGTACCGGGCGCTGTGCGGTACTGGGTGCTATGCAGTACTGGGTGCTATGCGGTACCGGGCGCTGTGCGGTACTGGGCGCTATGCGGTACTAGGCACTCTGCGGTACTGGGCACTGTGCATTACTGGGCACTATGCGGTACTGGGTACTAATGCGGTACTGGGCACTCTGCGGTACTGGGTGCTATGCAGTACTGGGTGCTATGCGGTACCGGGCGCTGTGCGGTACTGGGCGCTATGCGGTACTGGGCACTCTGCGGTACTGGGTGCTATGCGGTACTGGGTGCTATGCGGTACCGGGCGCTGTGCGGTACCGGGCGCTGTGCGGTACCGGGCGCTATGCGGTACTAGGCACTCTGCGGTACCGGGCGCTGTGCGGTACTGGGCGCTATGCGGTACTAGGCACTCTGCGGTACTGGGTGCTATGCGGTAACGGGCGCTGTGCGGTACTGGGCGCTATGCGGTACTAGGCACTCTGCGGTACTGGGTGCTATGCGGTACCGGGCGCTGTGCGGTACTGGGTGCTATGCGGTACCGGGCGCTGTGCGGTACTGGGCGCTGTGCGGTACCGGGCGCTATGCGGTACTAGGCACTCTGCGGTACTAGGCACTCTGCGGTACCGGGCGCTGTGCGGTACTGGGTGCTATGCGGTACCGGGCGCTGTGCGGTACTGGGCGCTGTGCGGTACCGGGCGCTATGCGGTACTAGGCACTCTGCGGTACTAGGCACTCTGCGGTACTAGGCACTCTGCGGTACCGGGCGCTGTGCGGTACTGGGTGCTATGCGGTACTAGGCACTCTGCGGTACCGGGCGCTGTGCGGTACTGGGTGCTATGCGGTACTGGGTGCTATGCAGTACCGGGCGCTGTGCGGTACTGGGTGCTATGCGGTACTGGGTGCTATGCGGTACCGGGCGCTGTGCGGTACTAGGCACTCTGCGGTACCGGGCGCTGTGCGGTACTGGGTGCTATGCGGTACTGGGTGCTATGCGGTACTGGGTGCTATGCGGTACCGGGCGCTATGCGGTACTAGGCACTCTGCGGTACCGGGCGCTGTGCAGTACCGGGCGCTGTGCGGTACTGGGTGCTATGCGGTACTGGGTGCTATGCGGTACTGGGTGCTGTGCGGTACTGGGTGCTATGCGGTACTAGGCACTCTGCGGTACCGGGCGCTGTGCGGTACTGGGTGCTATGCGGTACTGGGTGCTATGCGGTACTGGGTGCTATGCGGTACCGGGCGCTATGCGGTACTAGGCACTCTGCGGTACCGGGCGCTGTGCGGTACTGGGTGCTATGCGGTACTGGGTGCTATGCGGTACTGGGTGCTATGCGGTACCGGGCGCTATGCGGTACTAGGCACTCTGCGGTACCGGGCGCTGTGCAGTACCGGGCGCTGTGCGGTACCGGGCGCTGTGCGGTACTGGGTGCTATGCGGTACTGGGTGCTATGCGGTACTGGGTGCTATGCGGTACCGGGCGCTATGCGGTACTAGGCACTCTGCGGTACCGGGCGCTGTGCGGTACCGGGCGCTGTGCGGTACCGGGCGCTGTGCACTACTGGGTACTATGCGGTACTGGGTGCTATGCGGTACCGGGCGCTGTGCGGTACTGGGTGCTATGCGGTACTGGGTGCTATGCGGTACCGGGCGCTGTGCGGTACTGGGCGCTGTGCGGTACTGGGTGCTATGCAGTACTGGGTGCTATGCGGTACCGGGCGCTGTGCGGTACTGGGTGCTATGCGGTACTGGGTGCTATGCGGTACCGGGCGCTGTGCGGTACCGGGCGCTGTGCGGTACTGGGTGCTATGCGGTACTGGGTGCTATGCAGTACTGGGTGCTATGCGGTACCGGGCGCTATGCGGTACCGGGCGCTGTGCGGTACTGGGTGCTATGCGGTACCGGGCGCTGTGCACTACTGGGTACTATGCGGTACTAGGCACTCTGCGGTACTAGGCACTCTGCGGTACTGGGTGCTATGCGGTACTGGGTGCTATGCGGTACCGGGCGCTGTGCACTACTGGGTGCTATGCGGTACTAGGCACTCTGCGGTACTGGGTGCTATGCGGTACTAGGCACTCTGCGGTACTGGGTGCTATGCGGTACCGGGCGCTGTGCGGTACCGGGCGCTGTGCAGTACCGGGCGCTGTGCGGTACTGGGTGCTATGCGGTACTGGGTGCTATGCGGTACCGGGCGCTGTGCACTACTGGGTACTATGCGGTACTAGGCACTCTGCGGTACTGGGTGCTATGCGGTACTAGGCACTCTGCGGTACCGGGCGCTGTGCGGTACTGAGCGCTATGTGGTACTAGGCACTCTGCGGTACTGGGTGCTATGCGGTACTAGGCACTCTGCGGTACTGGGTGCTATGCGGTACCGGGCGCTGTGCGGTACCGGGCGCTGTGCGGTACTGGGTGCTATGCGGTACTGGGTGCTATGCAGTACCGGGCGCTGTGCGGTACTGGGTGCTATGCGGTACTGGGTGCTATGCGGTACCGGGCGCTGTGCGGTACTAGGCACTCTGCGGTACCGGGCGCTGTGCGGTACTGGGTGCTATGCGGTACTGGGTGCTATGCGGTACTGGGTGCTATGCGGTACCGGGCGCTATGCGGTACTAGGCACTCTGCGGTACCGGGCGCTGTGCAGTACCGGGCGCTGTGCGGTACTGGGTGCTATGCGGTACTGGGTGCTATGCGGTACTGGGTGCTGTGCGGTACTGGGTGCTATGCGGTACTAGGCACTCTGCGGTACCGGGCGCTGTGCGGTACTGGGTGCTATGCGGTACTGGGTGCTATGCGGTACTGGGTGCTATGCGGTACCGGGCGCTATGCGGTACTAGGCACTCTGCGGTACCGGGCGCTGTGCGGTACTGGGTGCTATGCGGTACTGGGTGCTATGCGGTACTGGGTGCTATGCGGTACCGGGCGCTATGCGGTACTAGGCACTCTGCGGTACCGGGCGCTGTGCGGTACTGGGTGCTATGCGGTACTGGGTGCTATGCGGTACTGGGCGCTGTGCAGTACCGGGCGCTGTGCAGTACCGGGCGCTGTGCGGTACTGGGTGCTATGCGGTACTGGGTGCTATGCGGTACTGGGTGCTATGCGGTACTAGGCACTCTGCGGTACCGGGCGCTGTGCAGTACCGGGCGCTGTGCAGTACCGGGCGCTGTGCAATACCGGGCGCTGTGCGGTACTGGGTGCTATGCGGTACTGGGTGCTATGCGGTACCGGGCGCTATGCGGTACTAGGCACTCTGCGGTACCGGGCGCTGTGCGGTACTGGGTGCTATGCGGTACTGGGTGCTATGCGGTACCGGGCGCTATGCGGTACTAATCACTCTGCGGTACCGGGCGCTGTGCGGTACTGGGTGCTATGCGGTACTGGGTGCTATGCGGTACTGGGCGCTATGCGGTACTAGGCACTCTGCGGTACCGGGCGCTGTGCGGTACTGGGTGCTATGCGGTACTGGGTGCTATGCGGTACCGGGCGCTATGCGGTACTAGGCACTCTGCGGTACCGGGCGCTGTGCGGTACTGGGTGCTATGCGGTACTGGGTGCTATGCAGTACCGGGCGCTGTGCGGTACTGGGTGCTATGCGGTACTGGGTGCTATGCGGTACCGGGCGCTATGCGGTACTAGGCGCTGTGCAGTACCGGGCGCTGTGCGGTACTGGGTGCTATGCGGTACTGGGTGCTATGCGGTACTGGGTGCTATGCGGTACCGGGCGCTATGCGGTACTAGGCACTCTGCGGTACCGGGCGCTGTGCGGTACTGGGTGCTATGCGGTACTGGGTGCTATGCAGTACCGGGCGCTGTGCGGTACTGGGTGCTATGCGGTACTGGGTGCTATGCAGTACCGGGCGCTGTGCGGTACTGGGTGCTATGCGGTACTGGGTGCTATGCGGTACTGGGTGCTATGCGGTACCGGGCGCTATGCGGTACTAGGCACTCTGCGGTGCCGGGCGCTGTGCGGTACTGGGTGCTATGCGGTACTGGGTGCTATGCAGTACCGGGCGCTGTGCGGTACTGGGTGCTATGCGGTACTGGGTGCTATGCGGTACTGGGTGCTATGCGTTACTAGGCACTCTGCGGTACCGGGCGCTGTGCGGTACTGGGTGCTATGCGGTACTGGGTGCTATGCGGTACCGGGCGCTATGCGGTACTAGGCACTCTGCGGTACTGGGTGCTATGCGGTACTGGGTGCTATGCGGTACTAGGCACTCTGCGGTACTGGGTGCTATGCGGTACTGGGTGCTATGCGGTACTAGGCACTCTGCGGTACCGGGCGCTGTGCGGTAATGGGCGCTATGCGGTACTAGGCACTCTGCGGTACCGGGCGCTGTGCGGTACTGGGTGCTATGCGGTACTAGGCACTCTGCGGTACCGGGCGCTGTGCGGTACTGGGTGCTATGCGGTACCGGGCGCTATGCGGTACTAGGCACTCTGCGGTACTGGGTGCTATGCGGTACTGGGTGCTATGCGGTACTAGGCACTCTGCGGTACCGGGCGCTGTGCGGTACTGGGTGCTATGCGGTACCGGGCGCTATGCGGTACTAGGCACTCTGCGGTACCGGGCGCTGTGCGGTACTGGGTGCTATGCGGTACTAGGCACTCTGCGGTACCGGGCGCTGTGCGGTACTGGGTGCTATGCGGTACTGGGTGCTATGCAGTACCGGGCGCTGTGCGGTACTGGGTGCTATGCGGTACTGGGTGCTATGCAGTACCGGGCGCTTTGCGGTACTGGGTGCTATGCGGTACCGGGCGCTGTGCGGTACTGGGCGCTATGCGGTACTAGGCACTCTGCGGTACTGGGTGCTATGCGGTACCGGGCGCTGTGCGGTACTGGGCGCTATGCGGTACTAGGCACTCTGCGGTACCGGGCGCTGTGCGGTACTGGGCGCTGTGCGGTACTGGGCGCTATGCGGTACTAGGCACTCTGCGGTACCGGGCGCTGTGCGGTACCGGGCGCTGTGCGGTACTGGGTGCTATGCGGTACTGGGGGCTATGCGGTACTAGGCACTCTGCGGTACCGGGCGCTGTGCGGTACCGGGCGCTGTGCGGTACTGGGCGCTGTGCGGTACTGGGCGCTATGCGGTACTAGGCACTCTGCGGTACCGGGCGCTGTGCGGTACTGGGTGCTATGCAGTACCGGGCGCTGTGCGGTACTGGGTGCTATGCGGTACTGGGTGCTATGCAGTACCGGGCGCTGTGCGGTACTGGGTGCTATGCGGTACTGGGTGCTATGCGGTACCGGGCGCTGTGCGGTACTGGGTGCTATGCAGTACTGGGTGCTATGCGGTACCGGGCGCTGTGCGGTACTGGGCGCTATGCGGTACTAGGCACTCTGCGGTACTGGGTGCTATGCGGTACCGGGCGCTGTGCGGTACTGGGCGCTATGCGGTACTAGGCACTCTGCGGTACCGGGCGCTGTGCGGTACTGGGCGCTGTGCGGTACTGGGCGCTATGCGGTACTAGGCACTCTGCGGTACCGGGCGCTGTGCGGTACCGGGCGCTGTGCGGTACTGGGCGCTATGCGGTACTAGGCACTCTGCGGTACCGGGCGCTGTGCGGTACCGGGCGCTGTGCGGTACTGGGTGCTATGCGGTACTGGGTGCTATGCGGTACTAGGCACTCTGCGGTACCGGGCGCTGTGCGGTACCGGGCGCTGTGCGGTACTGGGCGCTGTGCGGTACTGGGCGCTATGCGGTACTAGGCACTCTGCGGTACCGGGCGCTGTGCGGTACCGGGCGCTGTGCGGTACTGGGTGCTATGCGGTACTGGGCGCTATGCGGTACTAGGCACTCTGCGGTACCGGGCGCTATGCGGTACCGGGCGCTGTGCGGTACTGGGCGCTGTGCGGTACTGGGCGCTATGCGGTACTAGGCACTCTGCAGTACCGGGTGCTATGCGGTACTGGGTGCTATGCGGTACCGGGCGCTGTGCGGTACTGGGTGCTATGCAGTACTGGGTGCTATGCGGTACCGGGCGCTGTGCGGTACTGGGCGCTATGCGGTACTAGGCACTCTGCGGTACTGGGTGCTATGCGGTACCGGGCGCTGTGCGGTACTGGGCGCTATGCGGTACTAGGCACTCTGCGGTACCGGGCGCTGTGCGGTACTGGGTGCTATGCGGTACTGGGTGCTATGCGGTACCGGGCGCTGTCCGGTACTGGGCGCTATGCGGTACTAGGCACTCTGCGGTACTGGGTGCTATGCGGTACCGGGCGCTGTGCGGTACTGGGCGCTATGCGGTACTAGGCACTCTGCGGTACCGGGCGCTGTGCGGTACTGGGTGCTATGCGGTACTGGGTGCTATGCGGTACCGGGCGCTGTGCGGTACTGGGCGCTATGCGGTACTAGGCACTCTGCGGTACCGGGCGCTGTGCGGTACTGGGTGCTATGCGGTACCGGGCGCTGTGCGGTACTGGGTGCTATGCGGTACTGGGTGCTATGCGGTACCGGGCGCTGTGCGGTACTGGGTGCTATGCGGTACTGGGTGCTATGCGGTACCGGGCGCTGTGCGGTACTGGGTGCTATGCGGTACCGGGCGCTGTGCGGTACCGGGCGCTGTGCACTACTGGGTACTATGCGGTACTGGGTGCTATGCGGTACTGGGTGCTATGCGGTACCGGGCGCTGTGCACTACTGGGTACTATGCGGTACTAGGCACTCTGCGGTACTGGGTGCTATGCGGTACTAGGCACTCTGCGGTACCGGGCGCTGTGCGGTACTGAGCGCTATGTGGTACTAGGCACTCTGCGGTACTGGGTGCTATGCGGTACTAGGCACTCTGCGGTACTGGGTGCTATGCGGTACCGGGCGCTGTGCGGTACCGGGCGCTGTGCGGTACTGGGTGCTATGCAGTACTGGGTGCTATGCGGTACCGGGCGCTGTGCGGTACCGGGCGCTGTGCACTACTGGGTACTATGCGGTACTGGGTGCTATGCGGTACCGGGCGCTGTGCGGTACTGGGTGCTATGCGGTACTGGGTGCTATGCGGTACCGGGCGCTGTGCGGTACTGGGTGCTATGCGGTACCGGGCGCTGTGCGGTACCGGGCGCTATGCGGTACTGGGTGCTATGCAGAACTGGGTGCTATGCGGTACCGGGCGCTGTGCGGTACTGGGCGCTATGCGGTACTAGGCACTCTGCGGTACTGGGCACTGTGCATTACTGGGCACTATGCGGTACTGGGTACTATGCGGTACTGGGCACTCTGCGGTACTGGGTGCTATGCAGTACTGGGTGCTATGCGGTACCGGGCGCTGTGCGGTACTGGGCGCTATGCGGTACTAGGCACTCTGCGGTACTGGGTGCTATGCGGTACTGGGTGCTATGCGGTACCGGGCGCTGTGCGGTACCGGGCGCTGTGCGGTACCGGGCGCTATGCGGTACTAGGCACTCTGCGGTACCGGGCGCTGTGCGGTACTGGGCGCTATGCGGTACTAGGCACTCTGCGGTACTGGGTGCTATGCGGTACCGGGCGCTGTGCGGTACTGGGCGCTATGCGGTACTAGGCACTCTGCGGTACTGGGTGCTATGCGGTACCGGGCGCTGTGCGGTACTGGGTGCTATGCGGTACCGGGCGCTGTGCGGTACTGGGCGCTGTGCGGTACCGGGCGCTATGCGGTACTAGGCACTCTGCGGTACTAGGCACTCTGCGGTACCGGGCGCTGTGCGGTACTGGGTGCTATGCGGTACCGGGCGCTGTGCGGTACTGGGCGCTGTGCGGTACCGGGCGCTATGCGGTACTAGGCACTCTGCGGTACTAGGCACTCTGCGGTACTAGGCACTCTGCGGTACCGGGCGCTGTGCGGTACTGGGTGCTATGCGGTACTAGGCACTCTGCGGTACCGGGCGCTGTGCGGTACTGGGTGCTATGCGGTACTGGGTGCTATGCAGTACCGGGCGCTGTGCGGTACTGGGTGCTATGCGGTACTGGGTGCTATGCGGTACCGGGCGCTGTGCGGTACTAGGCACTCTGCGGTACCGGGCGCTGTGCGGTACTGGGTGCTATGCGGTACTGGGTGCTATGCGGTACTGGGTGCTATGCGGTACCGGGCGCTATGCGGTACTAGGCACTCTGCGGTACCGGGCGCTGTGCAGTACCGGGCGCTGTGCGGTACTGGGTGCTATGCGGTACTGGGTGCTATGCGGTACTGGGTGCTGTGCGGTACTGGGTGCTATGCGGTACTAGGCACTCTGCGGTACCGGGCGCTGTGCGGTACTGGGTGCTATGCGGTACTGGGTGCTATGCGGTACTGGGTGCTATGCGGTACCGGGCGCTATGCGGTACTAGGCACTCTGCGGTACCGGGCGCTGTGCGGTACTGGGTGCTATGCGGTACTGGGTGCTATGCGGTACTGGGTGCTATGCGGTACCGGGCGCTATGCGGTACTAGGCACTCTGCGGTACCGGGCGCTGTGCGGTACTGGGTGCTATGCGGTACTGGGTGCTATGCGGTACTGGGCGCTGTGCAGTACCGGGCGCTGTGCAGTACCGGGCGCTGTGCGGTACTGGGTGCTATGCGGTACTGGGTGCTATGCGGTACTGGGTGCTATGCGGTACTAGGCACTCTGCGGTACCGGGCGCTGTGCAGTACCGGGCGCTGTGCAGTACCGGGCGCTGTGCAATACCGGGCGCTGTGCGGTACTGGGTGCTATGCGGTACTGGGTGCTATGCGGTACCGGGCGCTATGCGGTACTAGGCACTCTGCGGTACCGGGCGCTGTGCGGTACTGGGTGCTATGCGGTACTGGGTGCTATGCGGTACCGGGCGCTATGCGGTACTAATCACTCTGCGGTACCGGGCGCTGTGCGGTACTGGGTGCTATGCGGTACTGGGTGCTATGCGGTACTGGGCGCTATGCGGTACTAGGCACTCTGCGGTACCGGGCGCTGTGCGGTACTGGGTGCTATGCGGTACTGGGTGCTATGCGGTACCGGGCGCTATGCGGTACTAGGCACTCTGCGGTACCGGGCGCTGTGCGGTACTGGGTGCTATGCGGTACTGGGTGCTATGCAGTACCGGGCGCTGTGCGGTACTGGGTGCTATGCGGTACTGGGTGCTATGCGGTACCGGGCGCTATGCGGTACTAGGCGCTGTGCAGTACCGGGCGCTGTGCGGTACTGGGTGCTATGCGGTACTGGGTGCTATGCGGTACTGGGTGCTATGCGGTACCGGGCGCTATGCGGTACTAGGCACTCTGCGGTACCGGGCGCTGTGCGGTACTGGGTGCTATGCGGTACTGGGTGCTATGCAGTACCGGGCGCTGTGCGGTACTGGGTGCTATGCGGTACTGGGTGCTATGCAGTACCGGGCGCTGTGCGGTACTGGGTGCTATGCGGTACTGGGTGCTATGCGGTACTGGGTGCTATGCGGTACCGGGCGCTATGCGGTACTAGGCACTCTGCGGTGCCGGGCGCTGTGCGGTACTGGGTGCTATGCGGTACTGGGTGCTATGCAGTACCGGGCGCTGTGCGGTACTGGGTGCTATGCGGTACTGGGTGCTATGCGGTACTGGGTGCTATGCGTTACTAGGCACTCTGCGGTACCGGGCGCTGTGCGGTACTGGGTGCTATGCGGTACTGGGTGCTATGCGGTACCGGGCGCTATGCGGTACTAGGCACTCTGCGGTACTGGGTGCTATGCGGTACTGGGTGCTATGCGGTACTAGGCACTCTGCGGTACTGGGTGCTATGCGGTACTGGGTGCTATGCGGTACTAGGCACTCTGCGGTACCGGGCGCTGTGCGGTAATGGGCGCTATGCGGTACTAGGCACTCTGCGGTACCGGGCGCTGTGCGGTACTGGGTGCTATGCGGTACTAGGCACTCTGCGGTACCGGGCGCTGTGCGGTACTGGGTGCTATGCGGTACCGGGCGCTATGCGGTACTAGGCACTCTGCGGTACTGGGTGCTATGCGGTACTGGGTGCTATGCGGTACTAGGCACTCTGCGGTACCGGGCGCTGTGCGGTACTGGGTGCTATGCGGTACCGGGCGCTATGCGGTACTAGGCACTCTGCGGTACCGGGCGCTGTGCGGTACTGGGTGCTATGCGGTACTAGGCACTCTGCGGTACCGGGCGCTGTGCGGTACTGGGTGCTATGCGGTACTGGGTGCTATGCAGTACCGGGCGCTGTGCGGTACTGGGTGCTATGCGGTACTGGGTGCTATGCAGTACCGGGCGCTGTGCGGTACTGGGTGCTATGCGGTACCGGGCGCTGTGCGGTACTGGGCGCTATGCGGTACTAGGCACTCTGCGGTACTGGGTGCTATGCGGTACCGGGCGCTGTGCGGTACTGGGCGCTATGCGGTACTAGGCACTCTGCGGTACCGGGCGCTGTGCGGTACTGGGCGCTGTGCGGTACTGGGCGCTATGCGGTACTAGGCACTCTGCGGTACCGGGCGCTGTGCGGTACCGGGCGCTGTGCGGTACTGGGTGCTATGCGGTACTGGGGGCTATGCGGTACTAGGCACTCTGCGGTACCGGGCGCTGTGCGGTACCGGGCGCTGTGCGGTACTGGGCGCTGTGCGGTACTGGGCGCTATGCGGTACTAGGCACTCTGCGGTACCGGGCGCTGTGCGGTACTGGGTGCTATGCAGTACCGGGCGCTGTGCGGTACTGGGTGCTATGCGGTACTGGGTGCTATGCAGTACCGGGCGCTGTGCGGTACTGGGTGCTATGCGGTACTGGGTGCTATGCGGTACCGGGCGCTGTGCGGTACTGGGTGCTATGCAGTACTGGGTGCTATGCGGTACCGGGCGCTGTGCGGTACTGGGCGCTATGCGGTACTAGGCACTCTGCGGTACTGGGTGCTATGCGGTACCGGGCGCTGTGCGGTACTGGGCGCTATGCGGTACTAGGCACTCTGCGGTACCGGGCGCTGTGCGGTACTGGGCGCTGTGCGGTACTGGGCGCTATGCGGTACTAGGCACTCTGCGGTACCGGGCGCTGTGCGGTACCGGGCGCTGTGCGGTACTGGGCGCTATGCGGTACTAGGCACTCTGCGGTACCGGGCGCTGTGCGGTACCGGGCGCTGTGCGGTACTGGGTGCTATGCGGTACTGGGTGCTATGCGGTACTAGGCACTCTGCGGTACCGGGCGCTGTGCGGTACCGGGCGCTGTGCGGTACTGGGCGCTGTGCGGTACTGGGCGCTATGCGGTACTAGGCACTCTGCGGTACCGGGCGCTGTGCGGTACCGGGCGCTGTGCGGTACTGGGTGCTATGCGGTACTGGGCGCTATGCGGTACTAGGCACTCTGCGGTACCGGGCGCTATGCGGTACCGGGCGCTGTGCGGTACTGGGCGCTGTGCGGTACTGGGCGCTATGCGGTACTAGGCACTCTGCAGTACCGGGTGCTATGCGGTACTGGGTGCTATGCGGTACCGGGCGCTGTGCGGTACTGGGTGCTATGCAGTACTGGGTGCTATGCGGTACCGGGCGCTGTGCGGTACTGGGCGCTATGCGGTACTAGGCACTCTGCGGTACTGGGTGCTATGCGGTACCGGGCGCTGTGCGGTACTGGGCGCTATGCGGTACTAGGCACTCTGCGGTACCGGGCGCTGTGCGGTACTGGGTGCTATGCGGTACTGGGTGCTATGCGGTACCGGGCGCTGTCCGGTACTGGGCGCTATGCGGTACTAGGCACTCTGCGGTACTGGGTGCTATGCGGTACCGGGCGCTGTGCGGTACTGGGCGCTATGCGGTACTAGGCACTCTGCGGTACCGGGCGCTGTGCGGTACTGGGTGCTATGCGGTACTGGGTGCTATGCGGTACCGGGCGCTGTGCGGTACTGGGCGCTATGCGGTACTAGGCACTCTGCGGTACCGGGCGCTGTGCGGTACTGGGTGCTATGCGGTACCGGGCGCTGTGCGGTACTGGGTGCTATGCGGTACTGGGTGCTATGCGGTACCGGGCGCTGTGCGGTACTGGGTGCTATGCGGTACTGGGTGCTATGCGGTACCGGGCGCTGTGCGGTACTGGGTGCTATGCGGTACTGGGTGCTATGCGGTACCGGGCGCTGTGCGGTACTGGGCGCTATGCGGTACTAGGCACTCTGCGGTACCGGGCGCTGTGCGGTACTAGGCACTCTGCGGTACCGGGCGCTGTGCGGTACTGGGCGCTATGCAGTACTGGGTGCTATGCGGTACCGGGCGCTGTGCGGTACTGGGCGCTATGCGGTACTGGGTGCTATGCAGTACTGGGTGCTATGCGGTACCGGGCGCTGTGCGGTACTGGGCGCTATGCGGTACTAGGCACTCTGCGGTACTGGGCACTGTGCATTACTGGGCACTATGCAGTACTGGGTGCTATGCGGTAACGGGCGCTGTGCGGTACTGGGCGCTATGCGGTACTGGGCGCTATGCAGTACTGGGTGCTATGCGGTACCGGGCGCTCTGCGGTACCGCGCGCTGTGCGGTACCGGGCGCTGTGCGGTACTGGGTGCTATGCAGAACTGGGTGCTATGCGGTACCGGGCGCTGTGCGGTACTGGGCGCTATGCGGTACTAGGCACTCTGCGGTACTGGGCACTGTGCATTACTGGGCACTATGCGGTACTGGGTACTATGCGGTACTGGGCACTCTGCGGTACTGGGTGCTATGCAGTACTGGGTGCTATGCGGTACCGGGCGCTGTGCGGTACTGGGCGCTATGCGGTACTAGGCACTCTGCGGTACTGGGTGCTATGCGGTACTGGGTGCTATGCGGTACCGGGCGCTGTGCGGTACCGGGCGCTGTGCGGTACCGGGCGCTATGCGGTACTAGGCACTCTGCGGTACCGGGCGCTGTGCGGTACTGGGCGCTATGCGGTACTAGGCACTCTGCGGTACTGGGTGCTATGCGGTACCGGGCGCTGTGCGGTACTGGGCGCTATGCGGTACTAGGCACTCTGCGGTACTGGGTGCTATGCGGTACCGGGCGCTGTGCGGTACTGGGTGCTATGCGGTACCGGGCGCTGTGCGGTACTGGGCGCTGTGCGGTACCGGGCGCTATGCGGTACTAGGCACTCTGCGGTACTAGGCACTCTGCGGTACCGGGCGCTGTGCGGTACTGGGTGCTATGCGGTACCGGGCGCTGTGCGGTACTGGGCGCTGTGCGGTACCGGGCGCTATGCGGTACTAGGCACTCTGCGGTACTAGGCACTCTGCGGTACTAGGCACTCTGCGGTACCGGGCGCTGTGCGGTACTGGGTGCTATGCGGTACTAGGCACTCTGCGGTACCGGGCGCTGTGCGGTACTGGGTGCTATGCGGTACTGGGTGCTATGCAGTACCGGGCGCTGTGCGGTACTGGGTGCTATGCGGTACTGGGTGCTATGCGGTACCGGGCGCTGTGCGGTACTAGGCACTCTGCGGTACCGGGCGCTGTGCGGTACTGGGTGCTATGCGGTACTGGGTGCTATGCGGTACTGGGTGCTATGCGGTACCGGGCGCTATGCGGTACTAGGCACTCTGCGGTACCGGGCGCTGTGCAGTACCGGGCGCTGTGCGGTACTGGGTGCTATGCGGTACTGGGTGCTGTGCGGTACTGGGTGCTATGCGGTACTAGGCACTCTGCGGTACCGGGCGCTGTGCGGTACTGGGTGCTATGCGGTACTGGGTGCTATGCGGTACTGGGTGCTATGCGGTACCGGGCGCTATGCGGTACTAGGCACTCTGCGGTACCGGGCGCTGTGCGGTACTGGGTGCTATGCGGTACTGGGTGCTATGCGGTACTGGGTGCTATGCGGTACCGGGCGCTATGCGGTACTAGGCACTCTGCGGTACCGGGCGCTGTGCAGTACCGGGCGCTGTGCGGTACCGGGCGCTGTGCGGTACTGGGTGCTATGCGGTACTGGGTGCTATGCGGTACTGGGTGCTATGCGGTACCGGGCGCTATGCGGTACTAGGCACTCTGCGGTACCGGGCGCTGTGCGGTACCGGGCGCTGTGCGGTACCGGGCGCTGTGCACTACTGGGTACTATGCGGTACTGGGTGCTATGCGGTACCGGGCGCTGTGCGGTACTGGGTGCTATGCGGTACTGGGTGCTATGCGGTACCGGGCGCTGTGCGGTACTGGGCGCTGTGCGGTACTGGGTGCTATGCAGTACTGGGTGCTATGCGGTACCGGGCGCTGTGCGGTACTGGGTGCTATGCGGTACTGGGTGCTATGCGGTACCGGGCGCTGTGCGGTACCGGGCGCTGTGCGGTACTGGGTGCTATGCGGTACTGGGTGCTATGCAGTACTGGGTGCTATGCGGTACCGGGCGCTATGCGGTACCGGGCGCTGTGCGGTACTGGGTGCTATGCGGTACCGGGCGCTGTGCACTACTGGGTACTATGCGGTACTAGGCACTCTGCGGTACTAGGCACTCTGCGGTACTGGGTGCTATGCGGTACTGGGTGCTATGCGGTACCGGGCGCTGTGCACTACTGGGTGCTATGCGGTACTAGGCACTCTGCGGTACTGGGTGCTATGCGGTACTAGGCACTCTGCGGTACTGGGTGCTATGCGGTACCGGGCGCTGTGCGGTACCGGGCGCTGTGCAGTACCGGGCGCTGTGCGGTACTGGGTGCTATGCGGTACTGGGTGCTATGCGGTACCGGGCGCTGTGCACTACTGGGTACTATGCGGTACTAGGCACTCTGCGGTACTGGGTGCTATGCGGTACTAGGCACTCTGCGGTACCGGGCGCTGTGCGGTACTGAGCGCTATGTGGTACTAGGCACTCTGCGGTACTGGGTGCTATGCGGTACTAGGCACTCTGCGGTACTGGGTGCTATGCGGTACCGGGCGCTGTGCGGTACCGGGCGCTGTGCGGTACTGGGTGCTATGCAGTACTGGGTGCTATGCGGTACCGGGCGCTGTGCGGTACCGGGCGCTGTGCACTACTGGGTACTATGCGGTACTGGGTGCTATGCGGTACCGGGCGCTGTGCGGTACTGGGTGCTATGCGGTACTGGGTGCTATGCGGTACCGGGCGCTGTGCGGTACTGGGCGCTGTGCGGTACTGGGTGCTATGCAGTACTGGGTGCTATGCGGTACCGGGCGCTGTGCGGTACTGGGTGCTATGCGGTACTGGGTGCTATGCGGTACCGGGCGCTGTGCGGTACCGGGCGCTGTGCGGTACTGGGTGCTATGCAGTACTGGGTGCTATGCGGTACCGGGCGCTGTGCGGTACCGGGCGCTGTGCACTACTGGGTACTATGCGGTACTGGGTGCTATGCGGTACCGGGCGCTGTGCGGTACTGGGTGCTATGCGGTACTGGGTGCTATGCGGTACCGGGCGCTGTGCGGTACTGGGTGCTATGCGGTACTGGGTGCTATGCGGTACCGGGCGCTGTGCGGTACTAGGCGCTGTGCGGTACTGGGTGCTATGCGGTACCGGGCGCTGTGCGGTACCGGGCGCTGTGCACTACTGGGTACTATGCGGTACTGGGTGCTATGCGGTACCGGGCGCTATGCGGTACTAGGCGCTGTGCGGTACTGGGTGCTATGCGGTACTGGGTGCTATGCGGTACCGGGCGCTGTGCGGTACTGGGCGCTATGCGGTACTAGGCACTCTGCGGTACCGGGCGCTGTGCGGTACCGGGCGCTGTGCGGTACTGGGTGCTATGCAGTACTGGGTGCTATGCGGTACCGGGCGCTGTGCGGTACTGGGCGCTATGCGGTACTAGGCACTCTGCGGTACTGGGCACTGTGCATTACTGGGCACTATGCGGTACTGGGTACTAATGCGGTACTGGGCACTCTGCGGTACTGGGTGCTATGCAGTACTGGGTGCTATGCGGTACCGGGCGCTGTGCGGTACTGGGCGCTATGCGGTACTGGGCACTCTGCGGTACTGGGTGCTATGCGGTACTGGGTGCTATGCGGTACCGGGCGCTGTGCGGTACCGGGCGCTGTGCGGTACCGGGCGCTATGCGGTACTAGGCACTCTGCGGTACCGGGCGCTGTGCGGTACTGGGCGCTATGCGGTACTAGGCACTCTGCGGTACTGGGTGCTATGCGGTACCGGGCGCTGTGCGGTACTGGGCGCTATGCGGTACTAGGCACTCTGCGGTACTGGGTGCTATGCGGTACCGGGCGCTGTGCGGTACTGGGTGCTATGCGGTACCGGGCGCTGTGCGGTACTGGGCGCTGTGCGGTACCGGGCGCTATGCGGTACTAGGCACTCTGCGGTACTAGGCACTCTGCGGTACCGGGCGCTGTGCGGTACTGGGTGCTATGCGGTACCGGGCGCTGTGCGGTACTGGGCGCTGTGCGGTACCGGGCGCTATGCGGTACTAGGCACTCTGCGGTACTAGGCACTCTGCGGTACTAGGCACTCTGCGGTACCGGGCGCTGTGCGGTACTGGGTGCTATGCGGTACTAGGCACTCTGCGGTACCGGGCGCTGTGCGGTACTGGGTGCTATGCGGTACTGGGTGCTATGCAGTACCGGGCGCTGTGCGGTACTGGGTGCTATGCGGTACTGGGTGCTATGCGGTACCGGGCGCTGTGCGGTACTAGGCACTCTGCGGTACCGGGCGCTGTGCGGTACTGGGTGCTATGCGGTACTGGGTGCTATGCGGTACTGGGTGCTATGCGGTACCGGGCGCTATGCGGTACTAGGCACTCTGCGGTACCGGGCGCTGTGCAGTACCGGGCGCTGTGCGGTACTGGGTGCTATGCGGTACTGGGTGCTATGCGGTACTGGGTGCTGTGCGGTACTGGGTGCTATGCGGTACTAGGCACTCTGCGGTACCGGGCGCTGTGCGGTACTGGGTGCTATGCGGTACTGGGTGCTATGCGGTACTGGGTGCTATGCGGTACCGGGCGCTATGCGGTACTAGGCACTCTGCGGTACCGGGCGCTGTGCGGTACTGGGTGCTATGCGGTACTGGGTGCTATGCGGTACTGGGTGCTATGCGGTACCGGGCGCTATGCGGTACTAGGCACTCTGCGGTACCGGGCGCTGTGCAGTACCGGGCGCTGTGCGGTACCGGGCGCTGTGCGGTACTGGGTGCTATGCGGTACTGGGTGCTATGCGGTACCGGGCGCTATGCGGTACTAGGCACTCTGCGGTACCGGGCGCTGTGCGGTACCGGGCGCTGTGCGGTACCGGGCGCTGTGCACTACTGGGTACTATGCGGTACTGGGTGCTATGCGGTACCGGGCGCTGTGCGGTACTGGGTGCTATGCGGTACTGGGTGCTATGCGGTACCGGGCGCTGTGCGGTACTGGGCGCTGTGCGGTACTGGGTGCTATGCAGTACTGGGTGCTATGCGGTACCGGGCGCTGTGCGGTACTGGGTGCTATGCGGTACTGGGTGCTATGCGGTACCGGGCGCTGTGCGGTACCGGGCGCTGTGCGGTACTGGGTGCTATGCGGTACTGGGTGCTATGCAGTACTGGGTGCTATGCGGTACCGGGCGCTATGCGGTACCGGGCGCTGTGCGGTACTGGGTGCTATGCGGTACCGGGCGCTGTGCACTACTGGGTACTATGCGGTACTAGGCACTCTGCGGTACTAGGCACTCTGCGGTACTGGGTGCTATGCGGTACTGGGTGCTATGCGGTACCGGGCGCTGTGCACTACTGGGTGCTATGCGGTACTAGGCACTCTGCGGTACTGGGTGCTATGCGGTACTAGGCACTCTGCGGTACTGGGTGCTATGCGGTACCGGGCGCTGTGCGGTACCGGGCGCTGTGCAGTACCGGGCGCTGTGCGGTACTGGGTGCTATGCGGTACTGGGTGCTATGCGGTACCGGGCGCTGTGCACTACTGGGTACTATGCGGTACTAGGCACTCTGCGGTACTGGGTGCTATGCGGTACTAGGCACTCTGCGGTACCGGGCGCTGTGCGGTACTGAGCGCTATGTGGTACTAGGCACTCTGCGGTACTGGGTGCTATGCGGTACTAGGCACTCTGCGGTACTGGGTGCTATGCGGTACCGGGCGCTGTGCGGTACCGGGCGCTGTGCGGTACTGGGTGCTATGCAGTACTGGGTGCTATGCGGTACCGGGCGCTGTGCGGTACCGGGCGCTGTGCACTACTGGGTACTATGCGGTACTGGGTGCTATGCGGTACCGGGCGCTGTGCGGTACTGGGTGCTATGCGGTACTGGGTGCTATGCGGTACCGGGCGCTGTGCGGTACTGGGCGCTGTGCGGTACTGGGTGCTATGCAGTACTGGGTGCTATGCGGTACCGGGCGCTGTGCGGTACTGGGTGCTATGCGGTACTGGGTGCTATGCGGTACCGGGCGCTGTGCGGTACCGGGCGCTGTGCGGTACTGGGTGCTATGCAGTACTGGGTGCTATGCGGTACCGGGCGCTGTGCGGTACCGGGCGCTGTGCACTACTGGGTACTATGCGGTACTGGGTGCTATGCGGTACCGGGCGCTGTGCGGTACTGGGTGCTATGCGGTACTGGGTGCTATGCGGTACCGGGCGCTGTGCGGTACTGGGTGCTATGCGGTACTGGGTGCTATGCGGTACCGGGCGCTGTGCGGTACTAGGCGCTGTGCGGTACTGGGTGCTATGCGGTACCGGGCGCTGTGCGGTACCGGGCGCTGTGCACTACTGGGTACTATGCGGTACTGGGTGCTATGCGGTACCGGGCGCTATGCGGTACTAGGCGCTGTGCGGTACTGGGTGCTATGCGGTACTGGGTGCTATGCGGTACCGGGCGCTGTGCGGTACTGGGCGCTATGCGGTACTAGGCACTCTGCGGTACCGGGCGCTGTGCGGTACCGGGCGCTGTGCGGTACTGGGTGCTATGCAGTACTGGGTGCTATGCGGTACCGGGCGCTGTGCGGTACTGGGCGCTATGCGGTACTAGGCACTCTGCGGTACTGGGCACTGTGCATTACTGGGCACTATGCGGTACTGGGTACTAATGCGGTACTGGGCACTCTGCGGTACTGGGTGCTATGCAGTACTGGGTGCTATGCGGTACCGGGCGCTGTGCGGTACTGGGCGCTATGCGGTACTGGGCACTCTGCGGTACTGGGTGCTATGCGGTACTGGGTGCTATGCGGTACCGGGCGCTGTGCGGTACTGGGTGCTATGCGGTACCGGGCGCTGTGCGGTACTGGGTGCTATGCGGTACTAGGCACTCTGCGGTACCGGGCGCTGTGCGGTACTGGGTGCTATGCGGTACCGGGCGCTGTGCGGTACCGGGCGCTATGCGGTACCGGGCGCTGTGCGGTACCGGGCGCTGTGCGGTACCGGGCGCTGTGCGGTACCGGGCGCTATGCGGTACTAGGCACTCTGCGGTACCGGGCGCTGTGCGGTACCGGGCGCTGTGCGGTACTGGGTGCTATGCAGTACTGGGTGCTTTGCGGTACCGGGCGCTGTGCGGTACTGGGCGCTATGCGGTACTAGGCACTCTGCGGTACTGGGCACTGTGCATTACTGGGCACTATGCGGTACTGGGTACTATGCGGTACTGGGCACTCTGCGGTACTGGGTGCTATGCAGTACTGGGTGCTATGCGGTACCGGGCGCTGTGCGGTACTGGGTGCTATGCAGTACTGGGTGCTATGCGGTACCGGGCGCTGTGCGGTACTGGGCGCTATGCGGTACTAGGCACTCTGCGGTACTGGGCACTGTGCATTACTGGGCACTATGCGGTACTGGGTACTATGCGGTACCGGGCGCTGTGCGGTACTGGGCGCTATGCGGTACTGGGCGCTATGCAGTACTGGGTGCTATGCGGTACCGGGCGCTGTGCGGTACTGGGCGCTATGCGGTACTGGGCGCTATGCGGTACTGGGTGCTATGCAGTACTGGGTGCTATGCGGTACCGGGCGCTGTGCGGTACTGGGCGCTATGCGGTACTGGGTGCTATGCAGTACTGGGTGCTATGCGGTACCGGGCGCTGTGCGGTACTGGGCGCTATGCGGTACTAGGCACTCTGCGGTACTGGGCACTGTGCATTACTGGGCACTATGCAGTACTGGGTGCTATGCGGTAACGGGCGCTGTGCGGTACTGGGCGCTATGCGGTACTGGGCGCTATGCAGTACTGGGTGCTATGCGGTACCGGGCGCTCTGCGGTACCGCGCGCTGTGCGGTACCGGGCGCTGTGCGGTACTGGGTGCTATGCAGAACTGGGTGCTATGCGGTACCGGGCGCTGTGCGGTACTGGGCGCTATGCGGTACTAGGCACTCTGCGGTACTGGGCACTGTGCATTACTGGGCACTATGCGGTACTGGGTACTATGCGGTACTGGGCACTCTGCGGTACTGGGTGCTATGCAGTACTGGGTGCTATGCGGTACCGGGCGCTGTGCGGTACTGGGCGCTATGCGGTACTAGGCACTCTGCGGTACTGGGTGCTATGCGGTACTGGGTGCTATGCGGTACCGGGCGCTGTGCGGTACCGGGCGCTGTGCGGTACCGGGCGCTATGCGGTACTAGGCACTCTGCGGTACCGGGCGCTGTGCGGTACTGGGCGCTATGCGGTACTAGGCACTCTGCGGTACTGGGTGCTATGCGGTACCGGGCGCTGTGCGGTACTGGGCGCTATGCGGTACTAGGCACTCTGCGGTACTGGGTGCTATGCGGTACCGGGCGCTGTGCGGTACTGGGTGCTATGCGGTACCGGGCGCTGTGCGGTACTGGGCGCTGTGCGGTACCGGGCGCTATGCGGTACTAGGCACTCTGCGGTACTAGGCACTCTGCGGTACCGGGCGCTGTGCGGTACTGGGTGCTATGCGGTACCGGGCGCTGTGCGGTACTGGGCGCTGTGCGGTACCGGGCGCTATGCGGTACTAGGCACTCTGCGGTACTAGGCACTCTGCGGTACTAGGCACTCTGCGGTACCGGGCGCTGTGCGGTACTGGGTGCTATGCGGTACTAGGCACTCTGCGGTACCGGGCGCTGTGCGGTACTGGGTGCTATGCGGTACTGGGTGCTATGCAGTACCGGGCGCTGTGCGGTACTGGGTGCTATGCGGTACTGGGTGCTATGCGGTACCGGGCGCTGTGCGGTACTAGGCACTCTGCGGTACCGGGCGCTGTGCGGTACTGGGTGCTATGCGGTACTGGGTGCTATGCGGTACTGGGTGCTATGCGGTACCGGGCGCTATGCGGTACTAGGCACTCTGCGGTACCGGGCGCTGTGCAGTACCGGGCGCTGTGCGGTACTGGGTGCTATGCGGTACTGGGTGCTATGCGGTACTGGGTGCTGTGCGGTACTGGGTGCTATGCGGTACTAGGCACTCTGCGGTACCGGGCGCTGTGCGGTACTGGGTGCTATGCGGTACTGGGTGCTATGCGGTACTGGGTGCTATGCGGTACCGGGCGCTATGCGGTACTAGGCACTCTGCGGTACCGGGCGCTGTGCGGTACTGGGTGCTATGCGGTACTGGGTGCTATGCGGTACTGGGTGCTATGCGGTACCGGGCGCTATGCGGTACTAGGCACTCTGCGGTACCGGGCGCTGTGCAGTACCGGGCGCTGTGCGGTACCGGGCGCTGTGCGGTACTGGGTGCTATGCGGTACTGGGTGCTATGCGGTACTGGGTGCTATGCGGTACCGGGCGCTATGCGGTACTAGGCACTCTGCGGTACCGGGCGCTGTGCGGTACTGGGTGCTATGCGGTACTGGGTGCTATGCGGTACTGGGCGCTGTGCAGTACCGGGCGCTGTGCAGTACCGGGCGCTGTGCGGTACTGGGTGCTATGCGGTACTGGGTGCTATGCGGTACTGGGTGCTATGCGGTACTAGGCACTCTGCGGTACCGGGCGCTGTGCAGTACCGGGCGCTGTGCAGTACCGGGCGCTGTGCAGTACCGGGCGCTGTGCGGTACTGGGTGCTATGCGGTACTGGGTGCTATGCGGTACCGGGCGCTATGCGGTACTAGGCACTCTGCGGTACCGGGCGCTGTGCGGTACTGGGTGCTATGCGGTACTGGGTGCTATGCGGTACCGGGCGCTATGCGGTACTAATCACTCTGCGGTACCGGGCGCTGTGCGGTACTGGGTGCTATGCGGTACTGGGTGCTATGCGGTACTGGGCGCTATGCGGTACTAGGCACTCTGCGGTACCGGGCGCTGTGCGGTACTGGGTGCTATGCGGTACTGGGTGCTATGCGGTACCGGGCGCTATGCGGTACTAGGCACTCTGCGGTACCGGGCGCTGTGCGGTACTGGGTGCTATGCGGTACTGGGTGCTATGCAGTACCGGGCGCTGTGCGGTACTGGGTGCTATGCGGTACTGGGTGCTATGCGGTACCGGGCGCTATGCGGTACTAGGCGCTGTGCAGTACCGGGCGCTGTGCGGTACTGTTTGCTATGCGGTACTGGGTGCTATGCGGTACTGGGTGCTATGCGGTACCGGGCGCTATGCGGTACTAGGCACTCTGCGGTACCGGGCGCTGTGCGGTACTGGGTGCTATGCGGTACTGGGTGCTATGCAGTACCGGGCGCTGTGCGGTACTGGGTGCTATGCGGTACTGGGTGCTATGCAGTACCGGGCGCTGTGCGGTACTGGGTGCTATGCGGTACTGGGTGCTATGCGGTACTGGGTGCTATGCGGTACCGGGCGCTATGCGGTACTAGGCACTCTGCGGTGCCGGGCGCTGTGCGGTACTGGGTGCTATGCGGTACTGGGTGCTATGCAGTACCGGGCGCTGTGCGGTACTGGGTGCTATGCGGTACTGGGTGCTATGCGGTACTGGGTGCTATGCGTTACTAGGCACTCTGCGGTACCGGGCGCTGTGCGGTACTGGGTGCTATGCGGTACTGGGTGCTATGCGGTACTGGGTGCTATGCGGTACCGGGCGCTATGCGGTACTAGGCACTCTGCGGTACCGGGCGCTGTGCAGTACCGGGCGCTGTGCGGTACCGGGCGCTGTGCGGTACTGGGTGCTATGCGGTACTGGGTGCTATGCGGTACCGGGCGCTATGCGGTACTAGGCACTCTGCGGTACCGGGCGCTGTGCGGTACCGGGCGCTGTGCGGTACCGGGCGCTGTGCACTACTGGGTACTATGCGGTACTGGGTGCTATGCGGTACCGGGCGCTGTGCGGTACTGGGTGCTATGCGGTACTGGGTGCTATGCGGTACCGGGCGCTGTGCGGTACTGGGCGCTGTGCGGTACTGGGTGCTATGCAGTACTGGGTGCTATGCGGTACCGGGCGCTGTGCGGTACTGGGTGCTATGCGGTACTGGGTGCTATGCGGTACCGGGCGCTGTGCGGTACCGGGCGCTGTGCGGTACTGGGTGCTATGCGGTACTGGGTGCTATGCAGTACTGGGTGCTATGCGGTACCGGGCGCTATGCGGTACCGGGCGCTGTGCGGTACTGGGTGCTATGCGGTACCGGGCGCTGTGCACTACTGGGTACTATGCGGTACTAGGCACTCTGCGGTACTAGGCACTCTGCGGTACTGGGTGCTATGCGGTACTGGGTGCTATGCGGTACCGGGCGCTGTGCACTACTGGGTGCTATGCGGTACTAGGCACTCTGCGGTACTGGGTGCTATGCGGTACTAGGCACTCTGCGGTACTGGGTGCTATGCGGTACCGGGCGCTGTGCGGTACCGGGCGCTGTGCAGTACCGGGCGCTGTGCGGTACTGGGTGCTATGCGGTACTGGGTGCTATGCGGTACCGGGCGCTGTGCACTACTGGGTACTATGCGGTACTAGGCACTCTGCGGTACTGGGTGCTATGCGGTACTAGGCACTCTGCGGTACCGGGCGCTGTGCGGTACTGAGCGCTATGTGGTACTAGGCACTCTGCGGTACTGGGTGCTATGCGGTACTAGGCACTCTGCGGTACTGGGTGCTATGCGGTACCGGGCGCTGTGCGGTACCGGGCGCTGTGCGGTACTGGGTGCTATGCAGTACTGGGTGCTATGCGGTACCGGGCGCTGTGCGGTACCGGGCGCTGTGCACTACTGGGTACTATGCGGTACTGGGTGCTATGCGGTACCGGGCGCTGTGCGGTACTGGGTGCTATGCGGTACTGGGTGCTATGCGGTACCGGGCGCTGTGCGGTACTGGGCGCTGTGCGGTACTGGGTGCTATGCAGTACTGGGTGCTATGCGGTACCGGGCGCTGTGCGGTACTGGGTGCTATGCGGTACTGGGTGCTATGCGGTACCGGGCGCTGTGCGGTACCGGGCGCTGTGCGGTACTGGGTGCTATGCAGTACTGGGTGCTATGCGGTACCGGGCGCTGTGCGGTACCGGGCGCTGTGCACTACTGGGTACTATGCGGTACTGGGTGCTATGCGGTACCGGGCGCTGTGCGGTACTGGGTGCTATGCGGTACTGGGTGCTATGCGGTACCGGGCGCTGTGCGGTACTGGGTGCTATGCGGTACTGGGTGCTATGCGGTACCGGGCGCTGTGCGGTACTAGGCGCTGTGCGGTACTGGGTGCTATGCGGTACCGGGCGCTGTGCGGTACCGGGCGCTGTGCACTACTGGGTACTATGCGGTACTGGGTGCTATGCGGTACCGGGCGCTATGCGGTACTAGGCGCTGTGCGGTACTGGGTGCTATGCGGTACTGGGTGCTATGCGGTACCGGGCGCTGTGCGGTACTGGGCGCTATGCGGTACTAGGCACTCTGCGGTACCGGGCGCTGTGCGGTACCGGGCGCTGTGCGGTACTGGGTGCTATGCAGTACTGGGTGCTATGCGGTACCGGGCGCTGTGCGGTACTGGGCGCTATGCGGTACTAGGCACTCTGCGGTACTGGGCACTGTGCATTACTGGGCACTATGCGGTACTGGGTACTAATGCGGTACTGGGCACTCTGCGGTACTGGGTGCTATGCAGTACTGGGTGCTATGCGGTACCGGGCGCTGTGCGGTACTGGGCGCTATGCGGTACTGGGCACTCTGCGGTACTGGGTGCTATGCGGTACTGGGTGCTATGCGGTACCGGGCGCTGTGCGGTACTGGGTGCTATGCGGTACCGGGCGCTGTGCGGTACTGGGTGCTATGCGGTACTAGGCACTCTGCGGTACCGGGCGCTGTGCGGTACTGGGTGCTATGCGGTACCGGGCGCTGTGCGGTACCGGGCGCTATGCGGTACCGGGCGCTGTGCGGTACCGGGCGCTGTGCGGTACCGGGCGCTGTGCGGTACCGGGCGCTATGCGGTACTAGGCACTCTGCGGTACCGGGCGCTGTGCGGTACCGGGCGCTGTGCGGTACTGGGTGCTATGCAGTACTGGGTGCTTTGCGGTACCGGGCGCTGTGCGGTACTGGGCGCTATGCGGTACTAGGCACTCTGCGGTACTGGGCACTGTGCATTACTGGGCACTATGCGGTACTGGGTACTATGCGGTACTGGGCACTCTGCGGTACTGGGTGCTATGCAGTACTGGGTGCTATGCGGTACCGGGCGCTGTGCGGTACTGGGTGCTATGCAGTACTGGGTGCTATGCGGTACCGGGCGCTGTGCGGTACTGGGCGCTATGCGGTACTAGGCACTCTGCGGTACTGGGCACTGTGCATTACTGGGCACTATGCGGTACTGGGTACTATGCGGTACCGGGCGCTGTGCGGTACTGGGCGCTATGCGGTACTGGGCGCTATGCAGTACTGGGTGCTATGCGGTACCGGGCGCTGTGCGGTACTGGGCGCTATGCGGTACTGGGCGCTATGCGGTACTGGGTGCTATGCAGTACTGGGTGCTATGCGGTACCGGGCGCTGTGCGGTACTGGGCGCTATGCGGTACTGGGTGCTATGCAGTACTGGGTGCTATGCGGTACCGGGCGCTGTGCGGTACTGGGCGCTATGCGGTACTAGGCACTCTGCGGTACTGGGCACTGTGCATTACTGGGCACTATGCAGTACTGGGTGCTATGCGGTAACGGGCGCTGTGCGGTACTGGGCGCTATGCGGTACTGGGCGCTATGCAGTACTGGGTGCTATGCGGTACCGGGCGCTCTGCGGTACCGCGCGCTGTGCGGTACCGGGCGCTGTGCGGTACTGGGTGCTATGCAGAACTGGGTGCTATGCGGTACCGGGCGCTGTGCGGTACTGGGCGCTATGCGGTACTAGGCACTCTGCGGTACTGGGCACTGTGCATTACTGGGCACTATGCGGTACTGGGTACTATGCGGTACTGGGCACTCTGCGGTACTGGGTGCTATGCAGTACTGGGTGCTATGCGGTACCGGGCGCTGTGCGGTACTGGGCGCTATGCGGTACTAGGCACTCTGCGGTACTGGGTGCTATGCGGTACTGGGTGCTATGCGGTACCGGGCGCTGTGCGGTACCGGGCGCTGTGCGGTACCGGGCGCTATGCGGTACTAGGCACTCTGCGGTACCGGGCGCTGTGCGGTACTGGGCGCTATGCGGTACTAGGCACTCTGCGGTACTGGGTGCTATGCGGTACCGGGCGCTGTGCGGTACTGGGCGCTATGCGGTACTAGGCACTCTGCGGTACTGGGTGCTATGCGGTACCGGGCGCTGTGCGGTACTGGGTGCTATGCGGTACCGGGCGCTGTGCGGTACTGGGCGCTGTGCGGTACCGGGCGCTATGCGGTACTAGGCACTCTGCGGTACTAGGCACTCTGCGGTACCGGGCGCTGTGCGGTACTGGGTGCTATGCGGTACCGGGCGCTGTGCGGTACTGGGCGCTGTGCGGTACCGGGCGCTATGCGGTACTAGGCACTCTGCGGTACTAGGCACTCTGCGGTACTAGGCACTCTGCGGTACCGGGCGCTGTGCGGTACTGGGTGCTATGCGGTACTAGGCACTCTGCGGTACCGGGCGCTGTGCGGTACTGGGTGCTATGCGGTACTGGGTGCTATGCAGTACCGGGCGCTGTGCGGTACTGGGTGCTATGCGGTACTGGGTGCTATGCGGTACCGGGCGCTGTGCGGTACTAGGCACTCTGCGGTACCGGGCGCTGTGCGGTACTGGGTGCTATGCGGTACTGGGTGCTATGCGGTACTGGGTGCTATGCGGTACCGGGCGCTATGCGGTACTAGGCACTCTGCGGTACCGGGCGCTGTGCAGTACCGGGCGCTGTGCGGTACTGGGTGCTATGCGGTACTGGGTGCTATGCGGTACTGGGTGCTGTGCGGTACTGGGTGCTATGCGGTACTAGGCACTCTGCGGTACCGGGCGCTGTGCGGTACTGGGTGCTATGCGGTACTGGGTGCTATGCGGTACTGGGTGCTATGCGGTACCGGGCGCTATGCGGTACTAGGCACTCTGCGGTACCGGGCGCTGTGCGGTACTGGGTGCTATGCGGTACTGGGTGCTATGCGGTACTGGGTGCTATGCGGTACCGGGCGCTATGCGGTACTAGGCACTCTGCGGTACCGGGCGCTGTGCAGTACCGGGCGCTGTGCGGTACCGGGCGCTGTGCGGTACTGGGTGCTATGCGGTACTGGGTGCTATGCGGTACTGGGTGCTATGCGGTACCGGGCGCTATGCGGTACTAGGCACTCTGCGGTACCGGGCGCTGTGCGGTACTGGGTGCTATGCGGTACTGGGTGCTATGCGGTACTGGGCGCTGTGCAGTACCGGGCGCTGTGCAGTACCGGGCGCTGTGCGGTACTGGGTGCTATGCGGTACTGGGTGCTATGCGGTACTGGGTGCTATGCGGTACTAGGCACTCTGCGGTACCGGGCGCTGTGCAGTACCGGGCGCTGTGCAGTACCGGGCGCTGTGCAGTACCGGGCGCTGTGCGGTACTGGGTGCTATGCGGTACTGGGTGCTATGCGGTACCGGGCGCTATGCGGTACTAGGCACTCTGCGGTACCGGGCGCTGTGCGGTACTGGGTGCTATGCGGTACTGGGTGCTATGCGGTACCGGGCGCTATGCGGTACTAATCACTCTGCGGTACCGGGCGCTGTGCGGTACTGGGTGCTATGCGGTACTGGGTGCTATGCGGTACTGGGCGCTATGCGGTACTAGGCACTCTGCGGTACCGGGCGCTGTGCGGTACTGGGTGCTATGCGGTACTGGGTGCTATGCGGTACCGGGCGCTATGCGGTACTAGGCACTCTGCGGTACCGGGCGCTGTGCGGTACTGGGTGCTATGCGGTACTGGGTGCTATGCAGTACCGGGCGCTGTGCGGTACTGGGTGCTATGCGGTACTGGGTGCTATGCGGTACCGGGCGCTATGCGGTACTAGGCGCTGTGCAGTACCGGGCGCTGTGCGGTACTGTTTGCTATGCGGTACTGGGTGCTATGCGGTACTGGGTGCTATGCGGTACCGGGCGCTATGCGGTACTAGGCACTCTGCGGTACCGGGCGCTGTGCGGTACTGGGTGCTATGCGGTACTGGGTGCTATGCAGTACCGGGCGCTGTGCGGTACTGGGTGCTATGCGGTACTGGGTGCTATGCAGTACCGGGCGCTGTGCGGTACTGGGTGCTATGCGGTACTGGGTGCTATGCGGTACTGGGTGCTATGCGGTACCGGGCGCTATGCGGTACTAGGCACTCTGCGGTGCCGGGCGCTGTGCGGTACTGGGTGCTATGCGGTACTGGGTGCTATGCAGTACCGGGCGCTGTGCGGTACTGGGTGCTATGCGGTACTGGGTGCTATGCGGTACTGGGTGCTATGCGTTACTAGGCACTCTGCGGTACCGGGCGCTGTGCGGTACTGGGTGCTATGCGGTACTGGGTGCTATGCGGTACCGGGCGCTATGCGGTACTAGGCACTCTGCGGTACTGGGTGCTATGCGGTACTGGGTGCTATGCGGTACTAGGCACTCTGCGGTACTGGGTGCTATGCGGTACTGGGTGCTATGCGGTACTAGGCACTCTGCGGTACCGGGCGCTGTGCGGTAATGGGCGCTATGCGGTACTAGGCACTCTGCGGTACCGGGCGCTGTGCGGTACTGGGTGCTATGCGGTACTAGGCACTCTGCGGTACCGGGCGCTGTGCGGTACTGGGTGCTATGCGGTACCGGGCGCTATGCGGTACTAGGCACTCTGCGGTACTGGGTGCTATGCGGTACTGGGTGCTATGCGGTACTAGGCACTCTGCGGTACCGGGCGCTGTGCGGTACTGGGTGCTATGCGGTACCGGGCGCTATGCGGTACTAGGCACTCTGCGGTACCGGGCGCTGTGCGGTACTGGGTGCTATGCGGTACTAGGCACTCTGCGGTACCGGGCGCTGTGCGGTACTGGGTGCTATGCGGTACTGGGTGCTATGCAGTACCGGGCGCTGTGCGGTACTGGGTGCTATGCGGTACTGGGTGCTATGCAGTACCGGGCGCTGTGCGGTACTGGGTGCTATGCGGTACTGGGTGCTATGCGGTACCGGGCGCTGTGCGGTACTGGGTGCTATGCAGTACTGGGTGCTATGCGGTACCGGGCGCTGTGCGGTACTGGGCGCTATGCGGTACTAGGCACTCTGCGGTACTGGGTGCTATGCGGTACCGGGCGCTGTGCGGTACTGGGCGCTATGCGGTACTAGGCACTCTGCGGTACCGGGCGCTGTGCGGTACTGGGCGCTGTGCGGTACTGGGCGCTATGCGGTACTAGGCACTCTGCGGTACCGGGCGCTGTGCGGTACCGGGCGCTGTGCGGTACTGGGTGCTATGCGGTACTGGGTGCTATGCGGTACTAGGCACTCTGCGGTACCGGGCGCTGTGCGGTACCGGGCGCTGTGCGGTACTGGGCGCTGTGCGGTACTGGGCGCTATGCGGTACTAGGCACTCTGCGGTACCGGGCGCTGTGCGGTACTGGGTGCTATGCAGTACCGGGCGCTGTGCGGTACTGGGTGCTATGCGGTACTGGGTGCTATGCAGTACCGGGCGCTGTGCGGTACTGGGTGCTATGCGGTACTGGGTGCTATGCGGTACCGGGCGCTGTGCGGTACTGGGTGCTATGCAGTACTGGGTGCTATGCGGTACCGGGCGCTGTGCGGTACTGGGCGCTATGCGCTACTAGGCACTCTGCGGTACTGGGTGCTATGCGGTACCGGGCGCTGTGCGGTACTGGGCGCTATGCGGTACTAGGCACTCTGCGGTACCGGGCGCTGTGCGGTACTGGGCGCTGTGCGGTACTGGGCGCTATGCGGTACTAGGCACTCTGCGGTACCGGGCGCTGTGCGGTACCGGGCGCTGTGCGGTACTGGGCGCTATGCGGTACTAGGCACTCTGCGGTACCGGGCGCTGTGCGGTACCGGGCGCTGTGCGGTACTGGGTGCTATGCGGTACTGGGTGCTATGCGGTACTAGGCACTCTGCGGTACCGGGCGCTGTGCGGTACCGGGCGCTGTGCGGTACTGGGCGCTGTGCGGTACTGGGCGCTATGCGGTACTAGGCACTCTGCGGTACCGGGCGCTGTGCGGTACCGGGCGCTGTGCGGTACTGGGTGCTATGCGGTACTGGGCGCTATGCGGTACTAGGCACTCTGCGGTACCGGGCGCTATGCGGTACCGGGCGCTGTGCGGTACTGGGCGCTGTGCGGTACTGGGCGCTATGCGGTACTAGGCACTCTGCAGTACCGGGTGCTATGCGGTACTGGGTGCTATGCGGTACCGGGCGCTGTGCGGTACTGGGTGCTATGCAGTACTGGGTCCTATGCGGTACCGGGCGCTGTGCGGTACTGGGCGCTATGCGGTACTAGGCACTCTGCGGTACTGGGTGCTATGCGGTACCGGGCGCTGTGCGGTACTGGGCGCTATGCGGTACTAGGCACTCTGCGGTACCGGGCGCTGTGCGGTACTGGGTGCTATGCGGTACTGGGTGCTATGCGGTACCGGGCGCTGTCCGGTACTGGGCGCTATGCGGTACTAGGCACTCTGCGGTACTGGGTGCTATGCGGTACCGGGCGCTGTGCGGTACTGGGCGCTATGCGGTACTAGGCACTCTGCGGTACCGGGCGCTGTGCGGTACTGGGTGCTATGCGGTACTGGGTGCTATGCGGTACCGGGCGCTGTGCGGTACTGGGCGCTATGCGGTACTAGGCACTCTGCGGTACCGGGCGCTGTGCGGTACTGGGTGCTATGCGGTACCGGGCGCTGTGCGGTACTGGGTGCTATGCGGTACTGGGTGCTATGCGGTACCGGGCGCTGTGCGGTACTGGGTGCTATGCGGTACTGGGTGCTATGCGGTACCGGGCGCTGTGCGGTACTGGGTGCTATGCGGTACTGGGTGCTATGCGGTACCGGGCGCTGTGCGGTACTGGGCGCTATGCGGTACTAGGCACTCTGCGGTACCGGGCGCTGTGCGGTACTAGGCACTCTGCGGTACCGGGCGCTGTGCGGTACTGGGTGCTATGCGGTACTGGGTGCTATGCGGTACCGGGCGCTGTGCGGTACTGGGCGCTATGCGGTACTAGGCACTCTGCGGTACTGGGTGCTATGCGGTACCGGGCGCTGTGCGGTACTGGGCGCTCTGCGGTACCGGGCACTGTGCGGTACTGGGTGCTATGCGGTACTGGGCACTCTGCGGTACTGGGTGCTATGCGGTACTGGGCGCTATGCGGTACTAGGCGCTCTGCGGTACCGGGCACTGTGCGGTACTGGGTGCTATGCGGTACTGGGTGCTATGCGGTACCGGGCGCTGTGCGGTACTGGGTACTATGCGGTACTGGGCGCTGTGCGGTACTGGGTACTATGCGGTACTGGGCGCTGTGCGCTACTGGGCACTATGCGGTAGTGGGTGCTATGCGGTACCGGGCGCTGTGCGGTACTGGGTACTATGCGGTACCGGGCGCTGTGCGGTACTGGGCGCTATGCGGTACTGGGCGCTGTGCGGTACTGGATGCTGTGCGGTACTGGGTGCTATGCGGTACTGGGTGCTATGCAGTACCGGGCGCTGTGCGGTACTGGGTGCTATGCGGTACTGGGTGCTATGCGGTACCGGGCGCTGTGCGGTACTGGGTGCTATGCGGTACTAGGCACTCTGCGGTACCGGGCGCTGTGCGGTACTGGGCGCTATGCGGTACTAGGCACTCTGCGGTACCGGGCGCTGTGCGGTACTGGGTGCTATGCGGTAGTGGGTGCTATGCAGTACCGGGCGCTGTGCGGTACTGGGTGCTATGCGGTACTGGGTGCTATGCGGTACCGGGCGCTGTGCGGTACTGGGTGCTATGCAGTACTGGGTGCTATGCGGTACCGGGCGCTGTGCGGTACTGGGTGCTATGCAGTACTGGGTGCTATGCGGTACTGGGCGCTATGCGGTACTGGGCGCTATGCGGTACCGGGCGCTGTGCGGTACTGGGTGCTATGCGGTACTAGGCACTCTGCGGTACTGGGTGCTATGCGGTACTGGGCGCTGTGCGGTACTGGGCGCTATGCGGTACTAGGCACTCTGCGGTACTAGGCACTCTGCGGTACTGGGTGCTATGCAGTACCGGGCGCTGTGCGGTACTGGGTGCTATGCGGTACCGGGCGCTGTGCGGTACTGGGCGCTATGCGGTACTAGGCACTCTGCGGTACTGGGTGCTATGCGGTACCGGGCGCTGTGCGGTACTGGGCGCTATGCGGTACTAGGCACTCTGCGGTACCGGGCGCTGTGCGGTACTGGGTGCTATGCGGTACTGGGTGCTATGCGGTACCGGGCGCTGTGCGGTACTGGGCGCTATGCGGTAGTGGGTGCTATGCGGTGCTGGGCGCTGTGAGGTACTGGGCGCTGTGCGGTACTGGGCGCTGTGAGGTACTGAGCGCTGTGCGCTACTGGGTACTATGCGGTACTGGGTGCTATGCGGTACTGGGCGCTGTGAGGTACTGGGCGCTGTGCGGTACTGGGTACTATGCGGTGCTGGGCGCTGTGAGGTACTGGGCGCTGTGCGGTACTGGGCGCTGTGAGGTACTGAGCGCTGTGCGCTACTGGGCACTATGCGGTACTGGGTGCTATGCGGTGCTGGGCGCTGTGAGGTACTGGGCGCTGTGCGGTACTGGGCGCTGTGAGGTACTGAGCGCTGTGCGCTACTGGGTACTATGCGGTACCGGGCGCTGTGAGGTACTGAGCGCTGTGAGGTAATGGGCGCTATGCGGTACTGGGCGCTATGAGGTACTGGGCGCTGTGCACTACTGGGTACTATGCGGTACCGGGCGCTGTGAGGTACTGAGCGCTGTGCGCTACTGGGTACTATGCGGCACCGGGCGCTGTGAGGTAATGGGCGCTATGAGGTACTGGGCGCTGTGCGCTACTGGGTACTATGCGGTACTGGGCGCTATGAGGTACTGGGCGCTGTGCGCTACTGGGTACTATGCGGTACTGGGCGCTATGAGGTACTGGGCGCTGTGCGCTACTGGGTACTATGCGGTACTCGGCGCTATGAGGTACTGGGCGCTGTGCGGTACTGGGTACTATGCGGTACTGGGCGCTATGAGGTACTGGGCGCTGTGCGCTACTGGGTACTATGCGGTACTCGGCGCTGTGAGGTACTGAGCGCTGTGCACTACTGGGTACTATGCGGTACCGGGCGCTGTGAGGTACTGAGCGCTGTGCGCTACTGGGTACTATGCGGCACCGGGCGCTGTGAGGTAATGGGCGCTATGAGGTACTGGGCGCTGTGCGCTACTGGGTACTATGCGGTACTGGGCGCTATGAGGTACTGGGCGCTGTGCGCTACTGGGTACTATGCGGTACTGGGCGCTATGAGGTACTGGGCGCTGTGCGCTACTGGGTACTATGCGGTACTCGGCGCTGTGAGGTACTGAGCGCTGTGCGCTACTGGGTACTATGCGGTACCGGGCGCTGTGAGGTACTGGGCGCTGTGAGGTACTTGGCGCTGTGCGCTACTGGGTACTATGCGGTACCGGGCGCTGTGAGGTACTGGGCGCTGTGCGGTACTGAGCGCTATGCGGTACTGAGCGCTGTGAGGTACTGAGCGCTGTGCGCTACTGGGGACTATGCGGTACCGGGCGCTATGCGGTACTGGGCGCTATGTGGTACTGGGCACTATGCTGTGCTGGGCGCTGTGCAGTACTGGGCACTATGCGGTACTGGGCGCTATGCAGTACTGGGCGCTATGCGCTACTGGACACTATGCGGTACTAGGCGCTATGCGGTGCTGGGCGCTGAGCGGTACTGGGCGCTATGCAGTACTGGGCGCTGTGCGCTACTGGGCGCTATGCGCTACTGGACCCTATGCGGTACTGGGCGCTATGCGGTACTGGGCGCTATGAGGTACTGGGCACTATGCGGTGCTGGGCGCTGTGCAGTACTGGGCGCTATGCAGTACTGGGCGCTGTGCGCTACTGGGCGCTATGCGCTACTGGACCGTATGCGGTACTGGGCGCTATGCGGTACTGGGCGCTATGAGGTACTGGGCACTATGCGGTGCTGGGCGCTGTGCAGTACTGGGCACTATGCGGTACTGGGCGCTATGCAGTACTGGGCGCTATGCGCTACTGGACACTATGCGGTACTGGGCGCTATGCGGTGCTGGGCGCTGAGCGGTACTGGGCGCTATGCAGTACTGGGCCTTGTGCGCTACTGGGCGCTATGCGCTACTGGACCCTATGCGGTACTGGGCGCTATGCGGTACTGGGCACTATACGGTATTGGGCACTGGGCGGTACTGCACACTATGCGCTCGGTTTACACTGAGCAACAATGAAAATGTTTCGGGTTTAGAAATAGTGAATTTACATGTATTTCCATCTGCTGAATTAAAAAATCATCACTAAAATGATGGATTAGCTCTTTTTTTGAAGATAAAGTAACATTTCATTTTTAGAGTGACCATTTTAAACTTGGGGGATTTTTTTGTGGGGAGTTGGCACACCTGTCAAAATACCGTAGATGACAACTACAAGCATTTGGTGACAGTGCTCCTGCAAAAATACCGTAACCTTGGATACAACATGTCCCTTAAGATCCATTTTCTCCACTGCCACCTAGACTTTTTCCCTCCTAGTTGTGGAGCTGTTAGTGATGAACATGGGGAGAGATTCCATCAAGACATTTCTGTTATGGAACAAAGATATCAGGGCCGTTGGAATGAAGTAATGCTTCGTCTTTGTTTAGGGATTCTGCGGAACTCCATCACAAGAGGCAAGCTAAAAGACGACGAAGTCAATAGGCCACCACATGATTCTCTTCAGACACGACTATCTGCGAAGTATTTTTCCAGCAATTTAGAACTCTTAGCATGTAATTACAAATTAAAAAAAATCAAATGCACTTACATTGTTGTTAACATGTATGTAATTAAACTGCATCCTTTTCTCTCAGTCCGTTAATATGTAATACTTCCACCTTGTGTATATCATAGAAACTAGAGCTAATAAAATTTTTTCATTGTCATATTTGTTTTTCCCAACCCAAACTTAGTAGGAATTGCCTGATGAAGTGCTCCAAACATTCAAAAATTATTTTTTATGCCATGTTTTAATATATGAGGGTTGATCTATACAGAATGGTCATAATTTTTTTACCGTCATAATTTTTCGCCTTAAAATTCAATCTTATTATATCCCGTTAGCTTAATGTGAAACAAGGGCCGCGCTGTGGCTCAGTGGTTAGACCGTTTGGCTCTCACCAAGGCGGCCCGGGTTCGATCCCATGCGACCGCAAAGTGAAATTTTTTGTTGGAAAACACGGCTCTGGGGTGGGTTTTCTCCGGGAACTCCGGTTTCCCCCGCCATCTCATTCCACCGCTGCTCCATCTTCATCTCATTTATTATCACTATCACCGCCTGGGGTGCCGTGTGTAGTAAAAGCGGGCGATAAACACTACACATTTAATTTCATTTAACGTGAAACAAACACGCCATAGTAGTTTCATAGTTGGTACTCCTGATAACCGCCTGTGAGAACCAGGCAAGTTCAGATATATATATTTTACGTCCTCCAACGTCAAGTCATATCGGACGATAAGTGAAATGATGCTCAAATGAGCCTAGGGTCCATAGAGCCTAGAGTTACGCGACATTCGTCTTTCTGGATAAGGGAAAACCCCCAAAAAAACTTTACCAGGTAACTCACCCTAACCGAGATTGGAACTCGGGGCCTCTTGAACGTGAGGCAGACACGCTACCACCACGCTACCGTGGCGGGCAAGCTCAGACATGTTCAGTATCGCCTACCGCTGCAATGGAGGTAACGTGCAGTTAAAGTTGATGTTAGAGGAAGATCCGGAGTTTCTTTCAAACGTAATCACTACTGACGAAACTTGGTTACATCATTTTGATCCTGAGAGCAAACAGCAAAGCTCAGTGTGGAAATCTCCTTCATCACCAACCCTCAAAAAAGCAAAAGTGGTTGCTTCTGCTGGGAAAGTTATGGTCATCTCATTCTTTGATATTCATGGAATGGTTTATCAGCATGTTGTACCTGCACACACATCAGTAACTAGACAATACTACAGGGATGTCCTGAAAACATTGCAAATCCATATCAGGCACAAAAGACGACACTTCTGTGTGTAGTGTTTAACGCCCGCTTTTACTACATATGGCACCACAGGCGATGACATTGATGATGCATTAGATGAAGATGGAGCACCGGTGGAATGAGATGGCGGGGGAAACCGGAGATCACGGAGAAAACCCGCCCCAGCGCCGAGTTGTCAACCATAAATCTCACTTTGCGGTCACCTGCGATCAAACCCGGGCCGCCTTGGTGAGAGCCAAGCGGCCAAACTACTGAGCCACGGCGCGGTCCCACATTTCTGTGAAGCAGGCTGGATGCTGCACCACGATAATGCGCGGCCACATATTGCCAATGTTGTTACTGAATATCTTGCAAAAATCAACGTGAAGGGTATCCCTCACGCTACCTGTAGTCCGAATTTAGCCCCATGTGACATTTTTCTATTCCCTAACTTGAAGAAACGCCTTCGTGGGAGGCATTATTCATCATCAGAAGCAGCGGTGAAGGCTGTGGAGGCAATTTTGAAGGATATCTCAAAAAATGGTTTCCAGGATGTCTTTGAAGACTGACAGAAACGCTGGGACAAGTGCATCGCATTCAGGGGAGACTATTTTGTGAACTACCATCAAAATTGTGAGGTAGAGTAAAGGTACGTTGTCAAAAAAAAAAAAAAAAAAAAAACATATTCTTTATTGAACAGCCAAGTTAAAGATAAGTTCCATTATACACCATCTTTTACACTTTTTTAAAATAAGAAGTTTATCCTTAGTAGAATGGCCGGTTCATATTGAGAACTCCAAGTGTGTAGTGTTGGCCGTCACCCGGAAGCGCTGATGCCCTGGGAAACGGAGCAGGTTCTGTGAGCACCAAGATGAACATTTTCTGCCCCGAAATTAATTTTTCTACAGTAGCTATTACGCTGGTGAAGGGGTTATAAGGTCAGAGCTGAAGCTTAAGCACATCTGTTTGGCGATGCCGCTAATAACCGCAAACGAAACAACCCACTGTGTGTGAGTGTGTGTTTTTTTGTTTATTTTACCGCAGTAATGGAACCTGAGCCCGGAATTTCCTCCGCCATAATGATGCACATTACAGTTCTTTTGAATGCATTATTATAGTGACAGAGTTTCATTTTGCGTCCATTATTCTGGCAGTGTGAAGCGGAAAAACAATTTCTCCCTGACCGGCAAAATGCGAAACCTCTCGCTAATATATGTGTTCACATTTAACGATTTTGGCAAATGCAACTTCAAACAAAAAATAAAGCAGACAATTTGTCAATTGCATAATCATCGACATTAGCCTCACAATGGACGCCTATTATGTCTTTCGTTACAAAGGGAAGCTACCCTTAATGATAATACTGATTACAGTAAAGCTATATCAGCTCTGTAATTAACCGAGCAGGGTGGCTGAGTCGGTAGCGAGTTCACGAGGTCCTGACTTCGAAGGTTTCACTAGGCGAGACTTTCTATCCAAAGGACGGGTGGAATTTGTGCTCTTTAAGGAGATGCAGAAATCCAGCAATTTTCAACCAATCTTGCTGAAACCTTTCCCACTTAATTCTGATGCATAGTGAACATAGAATTCAAAATTTGTTTGTTGTATCTTTAATAGTTTTTGAGTAATTAATTTGAGAAATTCAAAATTTAGGCAAAATTCAAACCGCTCCACGTGATGAAAATTTTCAAAATTTTATTTTTTATTTCTAGAAATATTCAGATGGTTATGAAGAAAAGAACTATCATACGAATTTCTTATACTGCTTTTAGTTCCAGAGGGAGAAAAAATAGGTATGGAGCAAACAAAAAAAGCCAAAAAATGATTAAGCCTTTGACTTTATATATCAATAACTTTAAAAATATAATGAACATGAGCAGTAACTAGAGCAACGGGTCCACCTTCCTTTGAAATTGATTGTCTCCCCTCTTTAAACATTTCAAACCACCTTCGAGCTGTGCTGTAGGGAAGAACAGATTCTCCATAGGCCTCCTGTAATATTGTTAAGACCTCAATTGAAGATTTGTTGAGACGAAAGAAGAATTTCCTTGTTCCTCGCGTGTTACTTCCATTACAGCGGTAGGCGATACTGAACATATCTGAACTTGCCTGGTCATCACAGGCCGGAACCAGGAGTGACAACAATGAAACTACTACGGCGTGTTTGTTTCACATTAAGCTAACAGAATATAATAAGATTGAATTTTAGTGAGAAAAATTATGACCGTAAAAAATTATCATTGTTTATTGAACAGCCCTCGTATTTTGTGATTTAAAAATAAAACATAAATTGCAGAATGGGCACCGATGTATCGAAAAAAATATCGAAGATATTTTATGATGTATCGATAGATATCGATACATTGCAGTATCGTGAGTATCGAGTATCGCAATTATGGATAATTATAAATCCCTTGTTACAACGAAATGTAAATTCGTGTAATAAAAGTTCAACTGTCATGAAATAGATAAATGAATTATTTATTATCTTCTTTCAACTTTTTACAATTTCTGGTTTTATTTCTTCTCCCTTACATAATCAAGAAGTAAGAGAGGCAGGGAAGTTACCATATGCATGTGATACCTGAAGGGGTTATGCACTTCATCCCCGTTTTGTTTGCGACTGCCGCTGCAACATGTGGTAGGGGGTGGGGGATTAACGTACATCCCCGGGGCTTGATGCCGCGCTCTCCCCCTTCTCCAGTGCCTGGACCAACCCAATTTCACGTGTGGATGCTGCCAGTATAGGGACGGGATGGTTTCCCTATATAAAAAAAAGCCAGTCCTCCCTCGGGGGAATCGGCGCCCCAACCCACTGTCACATTCACTGGTTGGTTGCATGGGCAGGCTCTCCGCCCCTTGGGATGCCATCTGCACAGTGGACAATGTTCACAATCCTCCCTCATCAAACCTTGGTACAGAGTCTCCCAAGTTTACTCTGGCACTTGACGACGCTTCAAGAAAACGAACGACGCGTCCGCATCTCCCTTCACAATAACCAATTTTAAACCCAGAGTTTTAAAAAAATGATTTCTTAAATAAAAGGAGACAAAATCAATACATTTAACTTATTGTAATATAACTATTAAAAGCGTTTCCTCGCGATTATTTTAGCTATCAATTAATTAGCACATATTTATTTATTATCCAATTTTCTTATTCCTATTTTACCCAAAGGTATATTAGGAATATTGGAAATATTGTAAAAAAGACAACTTAAATGGTATGGACATGTACTCCGCATGTCAGAAGAAAGAAAACCCAAACAATATTTAGAAGCAAGACCAGAAGGTAAAAGAATTAGGGGAAGGCCACACATGTTGTATCAGGAATACATTGAGAAGTCAGAGAAGGATAGAGGGAAAACCATGACAGAAATTAAGAGAATGATAATGGACCGAGAAAAGTGGAGGAAATGGGTAGAAGAGTCTTGTACTCCACGCTTTTTTTATAGGTAGCTTTTGTCATGGCAAGTTGTTTTTTTATACATATTTTCCTTCAAGTCATAGAAACTACAGTCAACTGTTGTTTGCAACATAAGCCAAGCAAATGCAGTTAAAAGTACAGTGTTAAGATTGCAATTAAAACACTCAGAAATATGATAAAATGGACTACGACGCTTAACAGCACAAAGGAGTTAGAGAAAGAAGAAGAAGAAGTACATTACGAATAAAGTTTACAAATTTATGAATATAATACAATTTACAAAAACATAACAAACTTTAATACCCAGCTGACAAACAGTAAACATCAAGATGAATCATTTACCTTAAGAAATATTTTCTTTAAGAAAGACATGAAGTTTTGTAATTCATCAGAATATGTGTAAGTGATTTTGAGAAAGTGTAACCTAAGGATTGAAGCAATAATTCAAGTTTGTATCTTTCAAAACAGAAAACAAGGCAATAAAATAAAATGTGAGGAATATCTTGAAGATGTGGATACGTATAGTCAGACTGAAAAATTCAAATTCCGGCCATGGCATTGAATTTGTCAGTCTGACTCTACGTTTCCACAATTTAGCCTACACAAGACTAGTGTGAAAGAACAATTGATTTCTATAATTGTACCTAATAGTGGTTAACAATAAAGCCCGGGCCTTAAAGTACTTACAGCATAGTAAGTCACCATTAGGGTAGTTGTCTCATGTGTTTATGAGAACTCTTAAGTGGTTTACCGGGAAAAACACGAGTCAGTTGGAGAATTTAATGTCATATCGGCACGTTGACCATTGTAGCTCAATGGTTAGAGCGGCTGGATGGAAACCAGAAGATCCGTGGTTCAAATCCCGGCTATGGCATTGCATTTTTCAGTCTGACTCTACGTTTCCACAATTTAGCCTACACACGGCTACTGTGAAATAACAATTAATTTCCATTAATTGTTCTAATGGTGGTTAACTATAAAGCCCGGGCCTTAAAGTATGTACTTACAGCATAGTAAGTCGTCATTAAGGTAGTTATCTCATGTGTTTATGAGAACTCCTAGTGGTTTACTATAAAGCCCGGGCCTTAAAGTACTTACAGTATAGTAAGTCGTCATTAAGGTAGTTGTCTCATGTGTTTATGAGAACTCCTAGTGGTTTACTATAAAGCCCAGGCCTTAAAGTACTTACAGCATAGTAAGTCGCCATTAAGGTAGTTGTCTCATATGTTTATGAGAACTCCTAAGTGGTTTACTATAAAGCCCGGGTCTTAAAGTACTTACAGAATAGTAAGTCGTCATTAAGGTAGTTGTCTCATGTGCTTATGAGAACTCCTAGTGGTTTACCGGGAGAAACACGAGTCAGTTGGAGAATTTAATGTCATATCGGCACGTTGACCATAGTAGCTCAATGGCTAGAGCGGCTGGACGGAAACCAGAAGATCCATGGTTCAAATCCCGGCTATGGCATTAAATTTTTCAGTCTGAGTCTACGTTTCCACAATTTAGCCTACACACGACTAGTGTGAAAGAACAATTAATTTCCAGAAATTGACCTAATAGTGGTTCGAACTATAAAGCCCGGGCCTTAAAGTACTTACAGCATAGTAAATCGTCATTAAGGTAGTTGTCTCATGTGTTTGTTAGAACTCCTAAGTGGTTTACCGGGAAAAACACGAGTCAGTTGGAGAATTTAATGTCATATGGGCACGTTAACCATAGTAGCTCAATGGTTAGAGCGGCTGGACGGAAACCAGAAGATCCGTGGTTCAAATCCCGGCTATGGCATTGAATTTTTCGGTCTGATTCTACGTTTCCACAATTTAGCCTACACACGTCTAGTGTGAAAGAACAATTAATATATATCTTGAAGTTGATTTCCACAAATACAGTCAGATGTAAATTTGTGTTTTAATCGAAATAAGTAAGCTGAAAATTTGCCATGTCAAGTTAAGAATTGAGTGAGAACATTGACGAATTTACATTTATGTCTGTCAGAAACTGTTGAGAAATATAAATCCATAGTCAAAGCACCATAATCACTTTTTAACCAGTGTTCATTCCAGTCCTTGATGATAATCTCCTTTAATTAAACAAAAAATGTAGCTAGTTGCAGTGCATTAATAAATACTAGACAAATAAAAATATTTGTTAATTAATGGCCACTTATTTTAAGAAGTTGATATTAAACTTCTTTGTACGAGACATGTCTTTTAAGTCAGTACCGTTTTGGAATTAAAAAAAGACGTGCATAGATATTGCAATAATTTTATTTTTACATGAAATCCTGTACCTTAGTCTTCTTTATAGATAAATTCCGTGAATATTGGGGCACTTGTCATAACGTGGCACCAGTTTTTGAATACCCTCCTCATAAAATTCTGCCGGCTGACGTGTTAACCACTGTATCACAACTGTTTTGACTTCGTTATCGTCTTGAAGACGCTGACCGCCCGATTGTTTCTTCAAGTGCAGGAACAAATGGTAGTCGCTGGGCGCCAGAAAATATTTGATGAGATCTTTGGTCCGATTAGCCACATATGGACAGGCACTGTCATGCAACAAAACGATACGCTTACTCAACTTGCCACGTCTTTTGTTTTGGATTGCACGGCGCAGATTGTTCAATGTATCACAATAAGACGCTGCATTGATTGTCTCATTACGAGGCAGAAACTCCACTAGCAATACTCCTTTTCTGTCCCAAAAATTGTGCACATGATTTTCCGGTCAGAAATTGTTTGCTTAAACTTCACTTTTGTGGGTGATGATGAATGTCGCCATCCATGGATTGTTGTTTCGATTCTGGTGTGACGTAGGCCACCCATGTTTCGTCACCAGTAAAAATTTGGTGTAAAAAATCTTCACCTTCATTGTGGTACCGCTCAAGGAAAGTCAATGCACTGCCTAAAAGTTGGGTTTTGTGCAAATCCGTCAACATTTTCGGAACCCAACGTGAACACAATTTCCGGTACTTCAAGTCCTCGGTCACAATGCGATACAAAACACTACGAGAATATTGAGGAAAATAGACGCACAATGATGAAATTGTAAAGCGTCTGTTTTCTCTCACCTTTTCGTCCACTTTCTGCACCAAATCTTCAGTAACGGCCGATGGACGCCCACTCCGTTCTTCATCATGCACATTTGTGCGGCCATCTTTAAATGCTCTCACCCATTTCCTTACCATTCCATCACTCATAATGTTTTTTCCGTAAGCTTCACAGATCTCACGATGAATATCGATCGGTTTTACGCCTTTAGCACTAAGAAATCGTATAACAGTCCGTACTTTACAATCGGCGGGACTCGTGATTGTCCGAGGCATGTTAAACACTCAGTAACCAACGTATACAATGAAGAATCAGACTGTAATGACAAGAGATGTAGGTAACGCATGGGCGGAACGCCGATCGTAGCGCTGCGGCGGATTAATCGCAAAACGGTTCTGACTTAAAAAAAACATACCTCGTACTTTTTAAAAATCGATTTCATGAGCATTTGCCCACATCATCAGTCAACACACTTCGTCGTCAAGGATACCATGTATTTTCGTATTACCAACATCTGAAGACGAAACAAACCTTACAACAGAATCAATTGGTGGTATGTCAAAATTCATTACGCGATTTTTATTTTTTGAAATAAATATTTTCCCACATCATTAAAGCTATGGGAACATTTAATTGTTTTAATAATTTATCTTCTAGATTTATTTCATGGTTAAATGACCAAAAATGATTTGCTACAGCCGATTTACAATTTGTTTATATTTAATGTTACGAAAATGTTCTTTCTTTCTGGTTTCCAAATTACGTTTCGTCTTTCCAGTATAAACCTAATCACAATCTAAACAAATTGATAAATAGCAAAAATTTAAATAATTTATAAATATACCTATTCCGAAGTTAAACTTATCCAAATTTTATAGACTTCACTCGTAAGTATCCTTGGAAACAAGAGATCTCCTAACTTATTTTTAAGCAGACACAATATTCAACATCGCAATTCAAACTACAACGAACAAACCCTGTTACATATCACCTCCCGACCTGGGGCTTCCAAATAATCAAGGTGCACCCCATCTCTAACATAGAAATCTGGTTACAGCTTTATCTAGAGAAAAAAAATGACATTCTTCGGCCCAATTTTACGTATAAAACTATCCAAAGTTATTTTTATTTTATCTTATTTTCTTTTCAAAAGCGACATACCCAGCCGAAGAACCTGAAATATTGCATTCTTCCCAACCTCCTCTAACACAATATAATCAGCCCGTCTGTGTAGCACAGATGGCGATCTGTCACCTAACGTCCAAAAGAACCCGAGTTCGATTCTCGACTAAAGTCAGTTATCTGTATAAGGTTTTATCCTCCAATACTTCCCATATCCTGAAAGATGAATGTCTGGTAACTCTAAGCTCTATGTACCCTGTACTTATTTGAACGTTGGAGGTTTTCCCTTATCCTGAAAGATGAATGTCTAGTAACTCTAAGCTCTATGTACCCTGTACTTATTTGTACATCATTTCATTCATCGCCCGATATGACTTAACGTTGAAGGTTTTCCCTTATCCTGAAAGCTGAATGTCTGGTAACTCTAAGCTCTATGTACCCTGTACTTATTTGAACATCATTTCATTCATCATCCGATATGACTTAACGTTGGAGGTTTTCTCTTATCCTGAAAGATGAATGTCTGGTGACTCTAAGCTCTATGTGCCCTGTACTCATTTGAACATCATTTCATTCATCATCCGATATGACTTAACGTTGGAGGTTTTCTCTTATCCTGAAAGATGAATGTCTGGTAACTCTAAGCTCTATGTACCCTGTACTTATTTGAACATAATTTCATTCATCATCCGATATGACTTAACGTTGGAGGTTTTCTCTTATCCTGAAAGATGAATGTCTGGTAACTCTAAGCTCTATGTACCCTGTACTTATTTGAACATCATTTCATTCATCGTCCGATATGAGTTAACGTTGAAGGTTTTCACTTATCCTGAAAGATGAATGTCTAATAACTCTAAGCTCTATGTACCCTGTACTTATTTGAACATCATTTCATTCAACGTCCGATATGACTTAACGTTGAAGGCTTTCCCTTATCCTCAAAGATGAATGTCTGGTAACTCTAAGCTCTATGTACCCTGTACTTATTTGTACATCATTTCATTCATCGTCTGATATGACTTAACGTTGGAGGTTTTCTCCGTTGCGTTCAGTTGTTTCAGAGCACACTTAGCGTAAGGCATGGAATGTTTAGCTCGCAAATGGCCTCTTGGCGCAACAATGAGTGTCAACATTAAACTCTTTAAAATAATTTTTAAGAATATTTTTTATGAATTTTTTTATGCATAGTTTTTAAGTTTTCATTTCTGTCGTGTTATCTTAAGCACACACATTTTTTCCTTGTGTTTCAAAGTATTTTATACAACAAACATACTAACAAAAGTTTTAAGAATGGGTTTTTTGATTCAGAATGGCGTTTTAATCGAATTATTTATCAATGAATTTTATCCATATTCTAAATTACCAGAAACACATAGGGGAACAGAAGACTTTGATACCGTTTGACAGTTTAGAAGTAAGAGGACTTATTTTTCTCTCTTTCTGATAGGAAGCAGTCAGTACCAGGAGCTGTCAAACGAAATACAAAGCTTCTTCAACAAACTGGAAGACATTCTATTCAGAAAGTTTCGTTTGAGAAGGAATTTACAATTGTAACGACTTTCCACACGCAGTTCAAAACTAACCCTTCTTGCTGATTGGGGCGAGAGGTTTTTACAGATGCCACCGAAAGGGGAGTCACAATAGACGGGGCGTCCCTTGGTAAAAGCGACGTACTAGCTCTTTAGACTCCTATGTCGAAATTCATTTAGCTTTCCCGTTCTTTATAAAAATATTTCTTTAGTTCCGTTAAGTTTTTGTTGGAATTTTGTAAGTACACTAAGACATTTACTATTTACTCATTACTAAGACCCTGAGAGACCGTCTCTAATATCGTTTCGTAGCATGTTGACTCAAATTCGAGTCATATCTGAAGTGTTGAAGTATTCATGTAAATATGGATGTCAAAGAGAATTAAATGATTATAAACACAATTTAAACAAACAACTGAACATCGTTTCCAGTGAGTAAAGCACCAAATACAATGTTAAAGGCTAATTTTGTGGAAAAGAACGCTTTACGTGGGTGGTCTGAAAAGTTTCCGACCTCAGCATGAAGATGGCTGCACTCCTTAATTCATTTAATGACAGCTACTCACCAAAGTTTCAGCCATTATGGATGCACAGTTGTTATGTAGCAGTCGTCTGAGTGAGTTGATGTGAGTGTTTTTATTAAAATCGACAAAAACAAGTATTGAGCTGTCATTAAATATTTGTCTTTGATTGGCAATACCTCTACGCAAATCAAAGATGAGTTTGATTCTTTGTATGGGGACCCTGCATCATCATTTACCACAGTGAAATTTTGGGTAGCTGAATTTAAACGCGACCGTAAGAGCTTGGGAGACGATGGACGTTACCAACCTTGTAACTTAGTGTTTTCATTGCTCGTAAGTAAGAATATAACAGAAGAATATTAAAAGCTAGCCGAGGCATAATTAAGGATTTTCCTGATAACTACGGGGAACATCTTCATCAAGTCATAATATTTTGGATGAAGGTAAGATCGACGAACTAAGACCAACGAGGGTAACGAGATACCAGCACGAATCTTGCTACATATGTTGCCGCAACTTTGGGGCATCGAAACCAACAACGACGGAGCAATCCTGCTACAACTTATAGCCCCGATCTTACACCCTGTGACTTTTTATTCCCGTCACTGTAGGCAAAGCTTAGGGGTATTCGATTTGAGAACTCTGAAGCAGTGCTCAAGAAAAGTGAGGCGATTCTCAAGGACCTGACAAAGAATTGTCTGCAGCACGTGTTTAGGGACTGGCAGAGACGCTATAAAAAGTGCTTTGAAGTAGGAGGGGGAGAAATTTGGAAAATATCATGTAAACATTCAATTTCAGTAATAAAAATGTGAAAAGAAAAAAACTTTCAGTCTTTGTTTATCAGCCCTCGAATGGAATTGTCCAATTGCAATAAAATTCTATCTGAAAGAGATATCAAGAATATTAATTTTGTTAATGGCTGACTTTAACAATAAATTTACTACTTCATTACTTCATCAGTATTAATCAATATGAAAAGTGCATGTAGGTATTTAATTTTAAATGGACATTTTAAAGATTTTAGAGAATATTTACCACTTTTTAGTGTATACAGACACTCCAAAAGGTTTTCTTTAATCATAGCACATGTCTATGGCAAGACAATCGGATAAATATACTTAAGAAATCAACAATAACTATTTCCTTACATCGGTTGATATCTATATTTAAAAATAAAACATAGTTTGTGTCCTTATATTGCTTGATTAGTGATGTCGCATATGATGTCAAACAGTATTCTTCTAGTAAACAGGATCCCATGTATGGTGTCTCGCTGACACACACCTCTTCCCTTTACTTATGTAGTTGTGTTTCATCCAATGTCGTTGACAGTTCCATCTCTCTTTTCAAAGCCGTTGTCTGCTATTTAAGAAATATGGGTCGAAAACGTCGTGAACCTAAAAAACAAGAGAGAGAAATTTGCATCAAGTCATTTAGAAAAAGAAAAATATGAGGGCTGTTCAATAAAGAATGATCACAATTTTTTTTGACAATGTACCTTTATTCATCCTCATAATTTTGACGATCCTTCTCAAAATAGTCTCCCCTGAAAGCGATGCACTTGTCCCTGTCAGTCTTCAAAGACATGCTGGAAACAATTTTTGAGAGATCCTTCAAAATCGCCTCCGCAGCCTTCACCACTGCTTCTGATGATGGATAATGCCTCCCACGAAGGCGTTTCTTCAAGTTAGGGAATAGAAAAAGTCACATGGGGCTAACTCCGGACTATAGGGAGGGTGAGGGATGCACTTCACGTTGATTTTTGCAAGATATTCAGCAACAACATTGGCAATATGCAGCCGAGCATTATCATGGTGTAGCATCCAGCCTGCTTCACGGAAATGTGGTCTTTTGCGCCTGATATGGACTTGCAATGTTTTCAGGACATCCCTGTAGTATTGTCCAGTTACTGATGTGTGTGCAGGTACAACATGCTGATAAACCATTCCATGAATATCAAAGAATGAGATGACTATAACTTTCCCAACAGAAGCAACCACTTTTGCTTTTTAGGCGTTGGTGATGAAGGAGATATCCACACTGAGCTTTGCTGTTTGCTCTCAGGATCAAAATGATGTAGTCAAGTTTCATCAACAGTGATTACGTTTGAAAGAAACTCCCGATCTTCCTCTAACATCAACTTTAACTGCGTGTTACCTCCATTGCAGCGGTAGACGATAATGAACATGTCTCAACTTGTCAGGTTCTCACAGGCGGGAACCAGGAGTACCAACAATCAAACTACTACGACGTGTTTGTTTCACGTTAAGATATCAGAATATAATAAGATTGAATTTTAGTGATAAAAATTATGATTGTTTTTGATTGAACAGCCGTGGTATATTCAAGAAATTGGAGAAACCACTAGAAGACCTGCCAGTACAGTGAAGACTATTATATACAGGTTTGATTAAAACAAAACTTACGAAAATCAATCGAGAAGCGGTCGTCCTGCAGTTCTTTCCGAGATGGAGAATCGACAGTTACTTAAAGAATTCAAGAAAAATCCTAAACTAAGTGCTCCAAAACTTCCTGTTACAGTTCAAACACAGACAAGGAAGTCCATTTCAGCACAAACTATAAGAAACGTGCTTTATGAAGCTGAGTATGGGGACCAAACAGCCCGTAGAAAACCATACATCAGTAAAATCAACAGAAAGAAGCGAGTTGCTTTTACAAAAGAACATAAATACGATGTGTTTTATTTCTGAAAGAAGTTTGTATTTACTGATGAGAGACGATCTGAGCTCTTTAAACGGGGATGGACGAGAAAATGTTCAAAAAATCTAATTTTTTTATTGTTTTGTAAAATAGTATATAGTGTTAGCTATCAAACAGCAAAATATTATGACTGAACGTGATCTGTATGTACCTTTAAAAAATTAAATACCCTATTGTTGCATAGTAGCAACACATAGTCTTCCATCAGCTGTCTTGGAATCTATAAAGCCCACCTACCAATTCTTAGCACACCCAGACTTGATAAACAAATGTCTCTATGGAGAGACACAAAACCCAAATGAAAGCCTCAACAGTTTGATATGGAAAAGGTGTCCCAAAGCATCATTTGTGTCTTCCATACTGGTGAAAATTGCTACATTTGATGCTGCAATAGTGTTTAATGATGGGAATATTGGCAGAAAGAAAGTTATGCACCAGTTAGGGTATCAACCTCGTGTATTCGTGGAAACAATTGTACAGAGTATCGACAACATTCGCATCACTGGTGCAGAAAGAGCTATGAAATTAATGTAGAAAGAAGCAAGACAGAAGAGGAATTTAAAAAGAAAGGCTGAAGAAGACCAGAATGAGGATACAGACTACGGATATGGGAAGTTCTGACTTAAAATTAAAAGGCAAACTGAATAATACTTATTGTATTTTTAATTGCCTTTCCCCGTAACTTGCATTTTCTACAACTTCATCCCATTTTTTTCTCAAACTACTTCATCTACAGTGATGACATTTAGCACACAGCTTTCTTATGCCACAATGAACATTTTGTTGGTTCTAGAATTTTAGATTAAGCTCCAGATGGAGTGTGATGATACAAAATATATGAAATTATTGTAATTTTTAAAGGTTGCATATGATTAACATTTTTTAACTCTACACAGCTTCAATAAGAAATCTAAATCCAAAAAATTCATTTTTATTGTGTTTTAAAATAACATTCCAAATTTCAGAAAGATAGCATATGTGAATTTTGAAAAAAAAAAAAAAATGGGCTTAAGTTTGTAAATATCTCTGCATATAGAAAAAATATGTAGCATTAGTTATAAACAATGGAAAATTATGAAAAAAAATTGTGCATATTAAGTGTATTATTTTAAATGAGTATACTAATTTTCACTTTTCTAACTTGAAAACTTTGAATGTTATGGCTATTTATGTAAGACCCTGAATATTTGTATACGTTCCCCCTTAAGTAATAGTGTGGAGAAAAAAGAATTGTAAATTTTAGGAGAAAAATATAACAGCTTCAGTTAAACATGGAGGCGGTTCAGTACTTGTCTGGGGCTACACGAGTTCAAATGGTGTGGGGGATTTGTGTTATATTGATGGAATTATTGATCATAAGGTTTATATAAATATCCTAAAAGCACATTTGTATACAAGTGTGAATAATATGGGTCTTACTGAGGATTATATTTTCACATAAGATAATAATCCAAAACACACAGCTCTAGATGTGAGGTTATGTTTGTTGTATAATACTCCACGATGGATGCCGACGTCACCGCAATCCCCAGACATGAAACCAATAGAGAATTTGTGGAGTATACTGGACAAAGATATTAATAATCATGACATATCTAATATAAAGGATGTAAAGAAGGCTCTACAAGAGGAATGACGTAGAATTACAGGAAAAACAACACAATCTTTGGTGAAATCCATGCCAAGGAGAACACAAGAGATTATAAAGAGGAATGCATGGCCTACTAAATACTAACCCTAGCATTCTACAACATTTTTAGTATGTAGACGAATTCTTGTAACGATATGTTTTCGTTAGAACTTTTTATGTGAATATTGTGTTCTGATATGACGTAGTAGGCCATGTAATGACAACATAAAAGAATATATGTGTAATTTTGTGATTGGCCATAGTAATAATTGTATTACGTATTGTGATGACGTAGCAGTAAATCGGCCAATCACAAAATTAACACAGAAGTAACGATAGTTACGGAAAATCAATTATTTTGAGATAGATATATGTTCTTTAGTCTTGTTTCTTGACGATGAAAAAATGTCGCGGTGAATATAAAGGTTTTGTAACTGAAAATTTAGAACCTTCAAAACGAGTTATTCAGTATTCGTAATAGTGATGAGTGGACGTTCAAAAGTGATGAATTTTAAGTAATTAACTTAAATTATATATATTAACTTGAAAATAAGGATTTATCGAGATGTTGGAGGTTACCTAAAGTGATGGATTAAGAAAGAAAGTTCGAGTAAAATGTAATCGAGATTATACAATCAAATAATATATTACGAAATCGGAGTCATATAAAATTTTATTTCTGTTACTAAAAGTCCACACCTGAAACAGTTCTCATGACTCTTACTTAATCAAATCTCGACCTGGATCTTCCAAAAAGTCAACGTGCATCCTTTCTGCTGCGAGTGGAGGAAAACGCCACAAATATTTCGTCCAAACATTCCACCACCCATCAGCTTTTACGATTAACTCAGTCAATTGTTCACGGCTTCGAGGCCCATCAGTATACCATGGCTGTCTTCCTTGATGTGGCACAGGCATTCGACAGGGTTTGGCATGATTGTTTGCTCCTTAAACTCTACCGCATTGGTCTTCCTAATTACTTATCACATCTAATCCACAGTTTCCTCTACGACCGCAGCTTTTCAGTACGCATTGGTGGAAAGCTTTCATCCCAACGTAATATTACCGCTGGTGTCCCACAGGGTTCTATCTTAGCCCCGATTCTATTTAATATATACATTTATGATATTCCTGACTTAGCTCCGACTTCTTTAGCTCTTTACGCTGATGACATAGTACTATATTATTCTCATGTTAATCTCCAGCACGCACAACAAGTAGTACAACTCTCTTTAGATCGCCTAACTCATTGGTTCAGCACTTGACGGATCTCATTGAACCCTCAGAAAACCGAAGCTAAAATCTTCACTCTTCGCCGATATACTCCGCTTACTCCGTAGCGTCTCTACAGGAACAATGTCCCTTGGCTCCCCACTACAACTCCCGTTAAATACCTTGGAGTGCTTTTAGACTCTCTTCTGACCTGGCGTGCTCATATCGATCGTCTTATATCACTGGCCTCCGGGTGACTTTCAAAACTCTCACCTCTGTTGCATCGCCGTTCCAGCCTCGGCCTACAGTCTTCATTGTTACTCTACAAATCACTCGTTCGTCCGCTTATTACATATGCCTGCCAAGTGTAGGGGGCTGCACACACATGTCATCTGCGTCGTCTTCAGGTCATACAGAATCGCTTCATGCGCATCGCTACCAACGCTCCATGGTTCATCCGTAATCAGCAGCTCCATCACGAACTAGGACTGTTACCTCTTCACGACTACATTCGCAGGATCGCTCGTCGTTTCTTTTCCACGTTGCAAGAACTTCCGGGAGCTGTGCATTATAACATCGGCGTCCGCACGCGCCAGCCCTCACGCTTGAAGAGGAGATTACCACAGGACCTGCTTCTGAGTGATACATCTGATTCGAGTGATTCTAGTGCTTGATGTGTGTCTTACATCTTCAATATTGACATAATTTCTCAGAGTATTATTGGAGTTCTAACTTAATGTAGTTAGGGGGTGGCCTGTTAGCCTGCCCCTGAGTGTTATTGTTCTTATTGTACCGTAACGTTCTTTTCACTCTGATCTGTAAAGGATTGTACTGCTGATCAATCAATAAAAATTATAAAAAAAGAATATTTCGTCCAAACGTGTGGCTGATTAAGCTGGAGGAATTATATCGCCACAATGTTTAACTATGTTTATGTGAATAGATACAGTGTCCCTGCAGGCTAAGGGGCATAGCTGTTAGGCTAAGGGGAGGGGGGTAAAGTATTGGATATGAAATGGAAATTTGGATAAAGTACATACAATTTGTGGAATAAGAACGGATAAAGTATGGGAGGTAAAAAACTCTCTTATAAAAAAGTGACAAAGGGAGTGGAATGAAATTCCAGAAGGAAGAAGAACTTTTAATTTGTTTCCAAGTATAAAAGAAAGATTAAGTTTGAATTTCATCCAACCAACTAAAGGTTTCATTCATTATATAACTGGTCATGGACCATATAACATATATTGGAAAACAATTAATAAAACTGAAAATGATTTATGTATTTTATGTAATATAGTAGGTGATCCCGAGCATGTTACTTTTGAATGCGAAAAATATGGAATTTCGCAGTTAGAGGAACGGTATGTTTTAGGAAGATTTTATATTCATGACATATTAAGGGATTCTGAATTAGTAAAAAAGGGGAGTCAGAAATTATAGAAGTAAGTAGACCTGAAAGATTATGAATTGAAAGACAAGAATTAAGAAGATCAGATAGAATAAAAGAAAGAATTATAAGAGAAAATTTTAATGCAAATGGATCCTTAAACATAATAATAGAAGAAGAGGAAATCGAACAAATTGGACAAGATATAGAAGAGGAAGAGAATTTATTAGATGAGGAACGAGAGTAGTTAAATAGAAAATATTATGTGGTTTCGATCGGCAGATAAGAATCGGCAGAAAGAAGTAGAATTAAACCAAAGAAATAATTAGTTAAATTTTATATTTTTTATATGGATTTAGTGTATATTTGTAAAAATAGATATGAATTGTTGTGTTTAGTTTCAGAATTTGGTAAAAAGTATCTTAATAGTTAATATTAATGGAATGTATTGTTGTTTAATGTTATATTTAATCATCATCTAAATTAGAGATGTAATATATAAATTCATTTTTGGATTATATGTTGATACCGAAATTAAGGTTTGCCAGAAGTAAAAAATCATGATAGATGTCAAAGGAATGTTGGTTCTTTGTCACGACAAGGGCAAGGCCAGTTGAGTTGTGGGGAAAGTTTTTATAACAAAAGCAATGTAAGAAGCAGTGTCCTTAGCAGTTTTCTAAAGGGGCTCACTTGACTTATATGAATAGAGTATTCTTTGGATAATTCAGAAGTGCATGACAAAACAGTCACAAAGAGATTTTTGGTTGAATGAAGAGGGCTTTCAGTAAGTGAAAGTGATACAGCCACGCGCAGATGAGAACAGTCTTCGGCGTGAAGCCGATCAGAAGGGTCTTCGGCGTGGAGCCGAGGAGAGCTCTGCGTGGCTTGCAAACCATTAGAACAGTATTAAATTTTAGATGAGTCGTATTTTTTACACATCTGCTTCACTTTCGTACCTATTTTGAGGACATGTTTCGCAAATCATCGTTTGCATCTACGGCTCTTATTCGACTGAAGCTTGATCCAGCGGTGTGGGTAATTCTGGGCTTGCTGCTGCCATCTGTTGATTTAGTGATGAACTTAAATGTGGGATTCTCTTCTGGCGGGATTTCAAAGTTCATTAGTTGGTTTTTATGTTTTTCTATGTATATTCTCTCCCATATGACGAGTTCACTATGTTTTTGTACGTATTTTAGTAATTCTGTGCTATCTTCAATTTCATGATTTTCAGACCAGAAATGAGCAGCTATTGCAGACTTATCAATATTTTTGTATCTTAAGTGCCTGAAGTGTTCTTTCTTTCTAGTGCCTATGTTTCTTTTTGTCCTCCCTATGTAAATTTCTTCACAGTCTTTACACTTAATCTTGTAAATGCCTGACTTTTCCTCTGGTTTTATTTTATCAGTATTATTACTGTGAAGTAGGTTTTTAATGTTGTAATTGTTTTTGGTGCCAATGTTATATTGTATTTCTTGAATATTCTTTGGAACTTTTTTGTGGCCCAGGGGTGGTAAGTAAATTTAGCAAATCTAATTTCTTGTTTTATTGGTGTGAGAGCTGTGATCTGTTTTAATCTCTTTTGAAGTTTGAATAATTTTAGTTTTTTATCTACAAGGTTTTTTCCATATCCATTTTTAATTGCAGTTTTTAAGATTTGATGGTATTCGTTTTGATATTCTTGCTGGCTGAGGGGTAGATTTACTAATCTGTGTGTGAGACTGTTGATGGTTGCATGTTTGTGTGGAATTGGGTTGAAACTATTTGTTTGATGTAATTATCTGTGTGTGTTGCTTTTCTATGGATGCCAAATTCTAGTTTTTCATTGCCTTTTTTGATTTTAAGGTCTAAAAAAGGTAGAGTACAGCCCTCTTCAGTTTCCGCTGTGAATTGTATGCTGGGTTCTTGCAGGTTGAGTAGTTTCAAAGCATCATCTATTTGTTTGTAGGTCACTATTGCAAAGATGTCGTCTACGTATCTGTACCATGTTTTAAACATATGAGGGAAGGCTTTAATAATATGTGTTTCGAAAAAGCTCATGTATAGATTGGCCAAAAATGGTGATAGCGGGCTTCCCATAGCTAGTCCTGAAATTTGTTTATAATATTTTCCATCGAAGACAAAATAATTTTGATGTATACATAATTCAGTCATTGCCAAATATTCTTCTATTGCATTGGCATCTAGGTTTATAGAATTTAGCCATTTTTTCAGTTGAATCAAAAGTTTGTCTAATGGAATGCTAGGGAAGAGGGAGCGGACACCAAAGGATACTAAAGTGTCATGAGGTTTTAGTTTAAGATTTTGAATTTTTTCTATCAGGTCTAAAGAGTTTTTTATACTCAGAGTATGGAATTGTGGAAAGGACTGAAATTTTTTGGATAGCCATTTTGCCAGAAGGTAATAATTTTTCGCTTCACTGTGGTGTTCCAATACAGTTAAATCTCGATACATTAGAACAGTCTTCGGCGTGAGGCCGATTAGAAGGGTCTTCGGCGTCAGGCGGATGAGAGCAGTCTGAGGCGTGAGGGCGATTAGGGGTAGTCCTCTGGTTCTGTCTTGAATATTTGTCGGTTCATATATATATATATATATATATATATATATATATATGAGGAACGAATAAAGTTTATCGAATAATAAACATTCTGCCGTCAGTAACTCTAAACAGAGATTGGTAACCCTTGGTCGGCAACTTTCATTTCGATGTTTTAAAAGAAGAAGCAGTAAATAAAATAAATAAGTTGGAAACGGGCATTCCAGTGTTATTAAAATCTCCTTCTCACACACATCCACGCATACCCTGAGTGAAACCTCATTGCTCGCCATTAAATTATTTGCATCAAATTGGCGTCCACAACGTGGAATAGTGTGACACCAAGAAACATTATTGCTTCAATGTTTAATTAAGAAGATTAAAATTAGAAAAGAAAAGAACAAATAAATTTATTATTCTTGTGGTTAATTTAAAAATAAGTGCTGGTTACCAGTACTTTTAAATATATGTTATAAATAAAATAAATTTAGCTGAGATTTCTCCAGTTCAAATTAGAATTGCTGGCTTCCGGCAATTACACTAGGGAACACGTTTTTTGTACCCGAAACAAAATAGGCTAATTCTTATGCAACATGACTCGCTGATTCAAAAAATGCCTCTAAAAATGCTGTATCACGTAAAGTTTTTGGGATATTCTTATTCTTTTATATAAAATTACAGAAATGAGGTATGATACCAACTCATATTGACTTAATTTAAAATAATAGCCATTAACTCTTCTAAATACAGCTTAAAGGCAGTGTTGCTTCATAATGGCAATTTACTACCTTCAATACCTTTATTTCATGCCATAGGAATGAAGGAGACATACGATTCCATGTCCATCATTTTAGATGCTATTAGTTATCAAAACCATGGCTGGGAAATTTGTAGTGACCTCAAGGTAGTTGCATTGCTAACAGGACTGCAGGGAGGTTTCACAAAATATTGCTGTTTTTTTGTGCTTATGGGACAGTGAGGCAACTGACAAGCATTTTATAGTGAAAGAGTGGGGGAAAAGGGAAGACTATACCCCTGGAGCAAGCAATGTTAAGTATGTGCCTCTAGTAGACCCAAACGAAGTTCTTCTCCCCCCACTTCACATAAAGCTCGGGTTAATAAAGAATTTTGTTAAAGGTTTTGACAAAAGAGGAAGTTGAGTATTTAAGAAGTATCTTTCCCAAAATAAGTGAATCAAAATTGAAGGAAGGTATATTTGTCGGTCCTCAAATACGACTACTTCTTAAAGACAGTGTTTTTGAATCAAAGCTTAAACGTGTTGAACTGGCAGCATGGAAATCTTTTAAATCAGTGGTGGAAGGCTTCCTGGGCAATAACAAAGAAGAAAATTATGAAACTTTAGTCTCAGAACTATTAAGGAGCTACAAAGAAATGGGTTGCCGTATGTCACTTAAAATCCACTTTTTGCACTCTCACCTTGATAGTTTCCCTACAAACCTAGGACCTGTAGTAAGTGATGAGCAAGGTGAGCGTTTTCACCAGGACATTTCTGAGATGGAAAGACGTTACCAGGGTATCGCTGGGATTCAGCCATGTTCAGAGACTATGGTTTGTTCCTCAAACGGGAGAGTACATGTCAATACAAAAAAATCAACAGTGAAACACTTCTGAGATAATTCAGGTATTGGTTTTCAGCATTATCTTGTGTTTATTTATTTTAATAATAATTAATAAAAATTATTATTATTTTCAATGTTATTTGGCAATAAAATACCTATTATTTTCAATTAATCAAATATGAGTTATCACATCACATTTCTGTAAGTTTTCATAACAGATTATGAATACCTAAAAAACGTTAGGTGATACAGCATTTTGAGAGGCATTTTTGGAATCAGCAGATCAGTTTACATAAGAATTTGCCTATTTTGTTTCGGGTATATAGAAATAATTCTTTCTTGTTCCCCAGTGTTATCAGTAGCTTTTTGTTGTTTTGTATAGTTTTTGTTATTTAAATTTATCTGTAATGTTTGGTTAAGTAGTTAAAAGAATATTAGTATTGTGTTCAGTAGAGATTTGCTGGTCAACAGCAAATTTAGTTGTATTAGAGGTACTAGCAGTCTTTTGTTTTGTTTTGTGTTTTATCAATTTTGTTTTTGTAATTTTTGTAGTTGAAGAAGTCTGAAACAATTATGTAATATTAATAATATAATGTTTTATTAAGAAATAATAAATGTAAAATTTAAATGTGTGCCCCGGTATAGTTTCAAGGAGCCGGAGTATGATATTCAGATTTTATTTTATTTTATTTTGTCCCTGCAGTACCTTATTCTGACGATTTTCCACTATCCATACGTCTTTAAACATAAACTCTTGCATTAGGCTAATACTTTTTGGAGTAACTGTATATGTATGTATATATTCTACCTTATAATTAACTGTAGATATTTCTGAGTTTAAAGTACTGTGATAGAATGAATCAGTGGGAAGTTGGAGATCATACCGCACGTTCCCCAAAGATTTTAAGAACAAATGGTGGCGTGTTGCAGGGTAATCACTGGTAGATGAACCCTAGAATAAAATGTCTACCTCGCCACGCTGATGCTTGATTGATCCGTTGATAGGCTGACAGACTGATTGCGTTTTTAGTCAAAATAAAACAAGGTAGAAACGCCCCTGGCTCGATATACATCATGTGGGGGCACATTGATTAGTCTTCCATTTTTGGGCCTGTCAGACGCGTGAAGTTGATGGCTTTCCTGCAACAATCTCGTCATGGAATTCCATTTTACAAAGCATGGAACAACAGAGTGGAAATTCACTATTCGGTAAGAATTAACAATATCATTTTTATATAAATAACTTTATGTTAAAAGTAAAGAAACTTATTGGGATCATGTGTATCAGTTCATAAATTTTTATTTCCGTATTTCTGTTTATAGTATTGCAATTTGTAGTAGGTAATACAAATGATATACGAGGACTGTTCAATAAAGAATGATCATATTTTTTAGGTCATAATTTTTCGCACTTAAGTTCAATATTATCATGTTCTCTTAGTTACTATGAAACAAACACGCCGTAGTAGTTTCATTGTTGGTACTTCTGGTTCACGCCTGTGAGAAGCACGTAAGTTCAGACATGTTCAGTATCGCCTACCGCTGTAATGGAGGTAACATGCAGTTAAAGTTGATGTCAGAGGAAGATCCGGAGTATCTTTCAAACGTAATCACTGCTGATGAAACTTGGCTACATCATTTTGATCCTGAGAGCAAACAGCAAAGCTCAGTGTGGAAATCTCCTTCATCACCAACCCCCAAAAAAGCAAACGTGGTTGCTTTTGCTGGAAAAGTTATGGTCATCTCATTCTTTGATATTCATGGAATGGTTTATCAGCATGTTGTACCTGCACACACATCAGTAACTGGACAATACTACAGGGATATCCTGAAAACATTGCAAGTCCATATCAGGCGTAAAAGACCAAATTTACGTGAAGCAGGCTGGTTGCTGCACCACGATAATGTGCGGCCGCATATTGCCAATGTTGTTGCTGAATATCTTGCAAAAATCAGCGTGAAGTGCATCTCTCACCCTCCCTATAGTCCGGATATAGCCCCATGTGACTTTTTTCTATTCCCTAACTTGAAGAAACACCTTCATGGGAGGCATTATCCATCATCAGAAGCAGTGGTGAAGGCTGCGGAGGCGATTTTGAAGGATCTCTCAAAAAATGGTTTCCAGCATGTCTTTGAAGACTGGCAGAAACTCTAAATCAGGGTATTCATATGGAACATATCATAGTGCTACGACCTTACAGAGTGCATATGATGAAACAACTGAAAGAAGCAGATTATGATAAACGAAACAGTTACTGACGATGGTTTCAGGGTACTCTTATTCCACGTCCAGACATTCTCTCCATAACGTGGTTTACTGATCTGTCAGGCTACATAAACACACAAAACACCGGATATTGGGCTGCTGTAAACCCACAAGTGATTCACGAAACTCCACTGCATGATGAAAAGGTGGAGTATGGTGCGCGGTGTCGTTGGTCGCATTTTCTTTGATACGACTGTAGACACTGAAGTTTATATGGACATTTGTGGAGCAGCTGGATGATATCCAATTGAGAGAAGGTTATTTCCAGCAAGATGGAGCAACGTGCCATACATCTAATGACACTATAGAGCTTGTAACCAGTTTCTTTGATAATCGAATAATCTCAAAAGGTCTGTGGTCCCCCAGATCCCCTGACCTAACCTCACTGTATTTTTTCTTCGTGTGAAGGTACCTAAAAATAGTTTCAAGAATAGGCCACGGACAATTGATGTTCTCAAGGAATCCATTCGAACTGAAATAAGTAACATTGACGAGGATACTCTCCGTAAAACGTGAGAGAAAATGATGAGACGAGTACAAACATGTATAGATGCTTATGGAGGACACTTCCAACATTTTTCTCTGAGATTTAAATAGTGTAATGTAATCTCCCAATTGTGTATTATATTCTCCCAAAGTTGTACGTGTTTCCTATTATTGGTTCAAAAGTTATGGCATATGAAATGGTTCAGGTTGATATGGATCGCACTGTATTTTGTAAATTTCTCGTCGCTTGATTTTGTTATAATAAGTAAATATTCAAATACTATTTACGTATCTTAGAACTAGGCAAATTTTGGTTAATTTTAAGTCATTCAGTAATAATATGGCGGAGTTACATGCTTTTCTCCGTTAGTTCTTACACAATCTGCTCTTTTAAAAACTTTCAGCTAATTTAGATCATTTTTAATATACATTTAGAAATTTTATAGTAGCAGAGACACTGTAGGCCAGCGATATTCATTTTTTTTTCCAAAGCAAATCGCTGTGAGATGTTTGAATTGACAAGTTCTTTCGTATCCACTACCGACGTATGTGTATGTGTATTTTGGGCGTAAAATCCATAGTACGTCTTTCTTTGAAAGGGAAGTAACGACTTATGGCACCTACGAATAGGACTCTGAGTAAAATTAAGTAGTCTTTCACATACAATATGGAATGTAGTGTTGAAAATCAACAGTTGAAAATTCCTAAATAGAAACTCAGTTATTTTTAAACAACAATGAGAGAAAAGAAATGACTTACCACTTGAAAATATGTAGCTATTGTATTTTACACACGAGATTTTACCGAAAGTAAATTTTCTGAAACTTCCTAAACAATAATGAACATTTTTGGAAAAGAGATCTGTCTACGCGTGTATGTCTGGTGTCTCGCTGTTAAAATCGAAACAAAATAAGTTTAAATAAGGGAAATGTGTAACCTTGTTATTGAGTTCTGGACCAGCTGGAAGCAGAAGTAGATACGCACACATTCCAAGAGTACTTGACACGGGTCTGTGTGGTAGTGCGTGTTTTTCTCAGAGAAATAAAGTGGATTGGAAAGGAAAACTGTGTAGGTATAATGCCAAAGTCGGTTTGGGACAGAGTGTTCTGTATACCTGTGTTTCTATATCGGTGATGCTTATCTCTTTAGCACCGCCCTGATCCAACAGTAGCTACCTTTGGGGACGAGATTACAGGCAGTGACATGGGTACTTCTACACCCAGGGTTGTCCAACTACAACTGCTGTCTGCAATACAAAATACCTTATCATTTATCAATGACAATTGTCAGATTATCTGGAATGTACTTGGTTAATTCCAATCACCAATAGATGGGACTTTACACTTGATTCTCAGAACGGCAAACTTCTATCATGGTAGAGTGTCTATATTCGTGCGTTACACAAGGTTAAGTTAGGTCAGGGGATTTGAGAGGCCACAAATCTTTTGAGATTGTTCGATCCTCAAAGAAACTGGTTACAAGTTCCATGGTGTCATTAGATGTACGGCACGTTGCTCCTTCTTGTTCTCAATTCGATATCATCGAGCTGCTCCACAAATGTCTTGAAGATACCCATATAAACTTCAGTATCTACAGTCATATCAAAGAAAATTGTCAACAATTGTCAGTGTTGTCAGTTCCCCCAAAGCCACTGACATCATAAAACCAAATTTCTACATTCTACGAGCTTTCGAAGGGAAATTATGGCTTATTGAAGTGGTCCAGATTTATATGAATCGCACTGTATATGACCTAACCATTTAAAGGACCTTAAACATTAAAAAATAATAAAATAAAGTAAACTAAAGCAATAGTCAAATCCTTTTTAAGTGGGTAGCTATGCATAGTTTATAGTTCAGTTCTCTTTGCATGAAGAAAAAGATTTAGAGTAACAGAACTTCAGAAAGTTTTAAGCATTCTAAAATGGGAACAAAAAGAAGCATCTCGTTAATTGTTAACTCAAAAACGTTACAAATATTTTGTTATCTAAAACAAACTATTCGACATTTGTTATGTAGTAATATTTTGTCTATCTGTTACAGTTTATCAGTTATACAAAAGTCATTGAGAATAAAGAGAACTTCTGAGTACATTCACAGAAAATTCAAGATATACATTTGTTGTGTAGTAATATTTTGCCTATCTGTTACAGTTTATCAGTTATACAAAAGTCATTCAGAATAAAGAGAACTTCTGAGTACATTCACAGAAAATTCAAGATATACATTTGTTAGAGAACTCCTGAGTACATTCACAGAAAAGTCAAGATATACATTTGTTGTGTAGTAATATTTTGTCTATCTCTTACAGTTTATCAGTTATACAAAAGTCATTCAGAATAAAGAGAACTTCTGAGTAGATTCACAGAAAATTCAAGATATACATTTGTTAGAGAACTTCTGAGTACATTCACAGAAAAGTCAAGATATACATTTGTTATGTAGTAATATTTTGTCTATCTCTTACAGTTTATCAGTTATACAAAAGTCATTGAGAATAAAGAGAACTTCTGAGTACATTCACAGAAAATTCAAGAAATACATTTGTTCTGTAGTAGTATTTTGTATATCACTTACAGTTTATCAGTTATACAAAAGTCATTCAGAATAAAGAGAACTTCTGAGTACATTCACAGAAAATTCAAGAAATACATTTGTTGTGCAGTAGTATTTTGTCTATGTCTTACAGTTTATCAGTTATACAAAAGTCATTCAGAATAAAGAGAACTTCTGAGTACATTCACAGAAAATTCAAGATATACATTTGTTGTGTAGTAATATTTTGTCTATCTCTTACAGTTTATCAGTTATACAAAAGTCATTCAGAATAAAGAGAACTTCTGAGTACATACACAGAAAATTCAAGATATACATTTGTTGTGTAGTAATATTTTGTCTATCTCTTACAGTTTATCAGTTATACAAAAGTCATTCACAATAAAGAGAACTTCTGAGTACATTCACAGAAAATTTAAGATATACATTTGTTGTGTACTAATATTTTGTCTATCTCTTACAGTTTATCAGTTATACAAAAGTCATTGAGAATAAAGAGAACTTCTGAGTACATTCACAGATAATTCAAGATATACATTTGTTGTGCAGTAATATTTTGTGTATCTCTTACAGTTTATCAGTTATACAAAAGTCATTGAGAATAAAGAGAACTTCTGAGTACATTCACAGATAATTCAAGATATACATTTGTTGTGTAGTAATATTTTGTCTATCTCTTACAGTTTATCAGTTATACAAAAGTCATTCAAAATAAAGAGAACTTCTGAGTACATTCACATAAAATTCAAGATATACATTTTTTGTGCAGTAATATTTCGTCTATCACTTACAGTTTATCAGTTATACAAAAGTCATTCAGAATAAAGAGAACTACTAGTACATTCACAGAGAGATCAAGATATACATTTGTTATGTAGTAATATTTTGTCTATCTCTTACAGTTTATCAGTTATACAAAAGTCATTCAGGATAAAGATAACTTCTGAGTACATTCACAGAAAATTGAAGATATACATTTGTTGTGTAGTAATATTTTCTCTATCCCTTAAAGTTTATCAGTTATACAAAAGTCATTGAGAATAAAGAGAACTTCTGAGTACATTCACAGAAAATTCAAGATATACATTTGTTGTGTAGTAATATTTTGTCTATCTCTTACAGTTTATCAGTTATACAAAAGTAATTCAGAATAAAGAGAACTTCTGAGTACATTCACAGAAAATTCAAGATATACATTTGTTGTGTAGTAATTTTTTGTCTATCTCTTACAGTTTATCAGTTATACACAAGTCATTGAGAATAAAGAGAACTTCTGAGTACATTCACAGAAAATTCAAGATATACATTTGTTGTGTAGTAATATTTTGTCTATCTCTTACAGTTTATCAGTTATACAAAAGTCATTCAAAATAAAGAGAAGTTCTGAGTACATTCACAGAAAATTCAAGATATACATTTGTTGTGTAGTAATATTTTGTCTACCTCTTACAGTTTATCAGTTATACAAAAGTCATTCTGAATAAAGAGAACTTCTGAGTACATTTACAGAAAATTCAAGATATACATTTGTTGTGTAGTAATATTTTGTCTATCTCTTACAGTTTATCAGTTATACAAAAGTCATTCTGAATAAAGAGAACTTCTGAGTACATTCACAGAAAATTCAAGATATACATTTTTTGTGCAGTAATATTTTGTCTATCTCTTACAGTTATCAGTTATACAAAAGTAATTCAGAATAACGAGAACTTCTGAGTACATTCACAGAAAACTCAAGATATACATTTCTTATGTAGTAATATTTCGTCTATCACTTACAGTTTATCAGTTATACAAAAGTCATTCAGAATAAAGAGAACTACTAGTACATTCACAGAGAAATCAAGATATACATTTGTTGTGTAGTAATATTTTGTCTATCTCTTACAGTTTATCAGTTATACAAAAGTCATTCAGGATAAAGATAACTTCTGAGTACATTCACAGAAAATTCAAGATATACATTTGTTGTGTAGTAATATTTTCTCTATCCCTTAAAGTTTATCAGTTATACAAAAGTCATTGAGAATAAAGAGAACTTCTGAGTACATTCACAGAAAATTCAAGATATACATTTGTTGTGTAGTAATTTTTTGTCTATCTCTTACAGTTTATCAGTTATACACAAGTCATTGAGAATAAAGAGAACTTCTGAGTACATTCACAGAAAATTCAAGATATACATTTGTTGTGTAGTAATATTTTGTCTATCTCTTACAGTTTATCAGTTATACAAAAGTCATTGAGAATAAAGAGAACTTCTGAGTACATTCACAGAAAATTCAAGATATACATTTGTTATGTAGTAATATTTTGTCTATCTCTTACAGTTTATCAGTTATACAAAAGTCATTCAGAATATAGAGAACTTCTGAGTACATTCACAGAAAATTCAAGATATGCATTTGTTATGTAGTAATATTTTGTCTATCTTTACAGTTTATCAGTTATACAAATGTCATTCAGAATAAAGAGAACTTCTGAGTACATTCACAGAAAATTCAAGATATACATTTGTTATGTAGTAATATTTTGTTTATCTCTTTCAGTTTATCAGTTATACAAAAGTCATTCAGAATAAAGAGAACTTCTGAGTACATTCATAGAAAATTCAAGATATACATTTGTTGTGTAGTAATATTTTGTTTATCTCTTACAGTTTATCAGTTATACAAAAGTCATTCAGAATAAAGAGAACTTCTGAGTACATTCACAGAGAAACCAGAATATACATTTGTTGTGTAGTAATATGTATCATTTTGCACGGAAATATCTTAAACATACGATATTTTAATGACAGTAGAACGACTGTGGAAGGAATAAGAATTTTCGAAAAGTGCTCCTTGAAAGGGGCAGTCTGAGTTGGGAGATTTTCGTGATAATATCGTATGTATGCTTGGAAGAAGTTGAGACGAAGTTTGGTATTCAGTTGTTTTTACTTAAATTGTTCACCACGAGCACAGCGACCATTTTGTTTAAATGAAGCTTTTATGAACCCATCAAGACTCAGGTATATTGGTATACCTACGTAATCTCTTCACTAAGTACTATGTACGTAGAGGAGCGGGAAAAACTACTGTAAGAACTCTTTGTTGAATCTTTTAACGTAACAGTTAAAATACTTCTTGGAGGTAAGTTTGTCACTTGTTTCGTTACACTGGTAAGGAAATTGTTTCTATGTTGAATGCTTTATTTCAGAAATTCCCTAAAGGAATTCAGAATGATTCATTTACAAATATATAAAGCAATAATTTTGGAACCACTAATAAAAAACATTTACCTTTAAGTTTGTAGTTGACTGTGAGGGGAACATTTCACCCCTGGAAACACCTGAGCATCTACAGATAAAAAAGAAAGGTTTAGCCACGCGAACGAGCAGCAATCCTTGGACAATGCCAGGTGTCGTTCTAGAGATCGCTATCAGGTCTCCAAGCCTGTGTCATCCCGTCAAAGTCGATCAAGTCACGCTCGGGAGACTTGGAGCTATGTCTACCCTACCTCGTACCACATCTCTGCCATTCCAACACTCAAACAAAAATTGTAAACAATTGCAAACTTATATACAAAGATAACAATTTGTAACTTATAACTTGTAACTTCACTTGTAAGAAATTACAATAATCACTTATAAGAAATGACACATTTCTTATAAATTATTTACATTAGAAACTGAAATTAATGGATTTCTTCATTTTATAGATCTAAAGATAATAACAAATAATAATAAATTAAACTTTGGTATTTAGAGAAAGTCTAATCGTATTGATAATTAAAGAAGAAATTAAAGTTTTAGCCCTTTTTCACATAAATTTGCTGTTTTCAATAGTTTGATTTATAGATTAATAAATATATCCCTGAATAAAAATGAATTTAATAAAGAATATAAACATATTATTAATACTGCTTTATTTAATGGTTTTAATAAAGACATTATAAATAAAATACTGAAAAATTTAAATATAAAAAACTATTAATGATATTTCTACCCTTAAAGAGATAAAAGATGATTATAGTTTAAAAAACTACTTACCATCCTTGGGTAAATACACATTTCAAAAAAAAAAAAAAAAAAAAAAAAAAAAAAATTAAAGAGTTTGGTATAACTTAAGTTCTTCAAAATAAATATAGTACTAAAAGTTATTGCATTTCTCTAAAAAAATATATAAAATGCCCAATAATAAAAAATCTGGTATTTATCAGTTTGTTTCGATTGTGATAAAGTTTATATTGGAAAGACAAAACGTAACTTAGAAACCAGAACAAAAGAACATTTTCGTAACATTAAGTATAAACAAACTGATAAATCGGCTGTAGATATCATTTTTGGTCATTTAACCATGAAATAAATCCTGTAGTTAAATTATTATAACAATTAAATGGTCCAATAGATTTAATGGTTTGGGAATAAATATTTATTTAAAAAAATACACATCGCTTAATGAATTTTGAAATACCGGCAGTTGATTGTTTTTTAAATTTTTTTATTTTCAGGTTTTGGTAATACTAACAAGAACATATGAACATCTAGCGTTTGTAACTATGGCGACAGCTTTGTTGTTTCCGGCTGAAGATGAACAATTTCCTGAAATCGCGATCCCGGACAATTTATAAGAAAAGTGCAATCAGTTCGTATAAGATAAGTGAAGTTTTAAGTCACAAATTGTTATATTTGTATATACTTGTTTGCCTTACTGTTAATACCTTTATATTTGACGTATTTAATTGCAAAGTTAAATTTTCACCCTTCCTGACATGCACTTACAAAAAGTAAATAAATTAAATTATCCGATAGATTTAACGGTTTGGGAAAAAATATTTACTTTTGGATCTAGAAATAGCGTGTTGAATTTTGAAATACCACCAATCAATTTTGTCTTTAAGTTTGCTTCGAATTCAGGATCTGGCAATACATACTAAAATATTGCGACATCTAGCGACCGTAACAAGCCAAAATAACCTTCCCTGATGCTTGTAGAAGCGAAAAATGACATTTATTTTCCTGACCCATAGTTTTAAAAGTCCTAAATATATTCATTTAAAAAGGTTGCACAGTGTGCCATGCCCCCGATTAGCCATTTGTAACTATGTTCTCTCCTTGGTTGTAGTCTTACTGAACAGCACGCTCTTATTAGTAAAGGAAGTCCTTCTTTTGTCTATTAATATTAATATGTAGTACATCTTATGTTAATACTTCCATGGTTTGTTTAGTCTGCTTTGAATTACTAGTGCTGTTGTCAAGATGGGAAGAAGCAATAATTTTGGTGTAAGAAATCAACATGGGAACCAGTATAAATAGTTTAAGTAATCCTGATAACATAATAAAGGAGTTACAACCCCTAAAATGGAAAAAGTATAGGAAAACATGACAATATATTGACTTCATCAAACCTAACCTCAAACGTTAGCGATGAATGTGAAGTGAAAATTGGTTCTTCAAGAAAACAATTGCTTTCTTCATTGTGTAATGGCAGTGATGACAATTTAACTAAAGTAAATAATGATATTAGATCAACAAGCTTTCAGTCAGTAGATATAGAAACTTTTTACAGTGTAAATTTTGTGAAAATGAAAACAGTTGTCATATCCGAGGACTCCAAGGAGAAAATGGATTATTTGCTACATTATCACTGAGTTGCCAAAAGTGTAACCAAGAATATACATTTGAAACATCCAGAACTATTGAAAGTGGTACAGAAGTAAATGTAAGGTTTGCTTATGGCTTGAGAAGCATTGACAAGGGAATTGAGATCGGTAAGACATTGGCTGTTGTTCCTAATTTACCAGCCTCCCCCCCCCCCCCCCGAGCCAAATTTAACAAAATAATTAATAATATCACAGAGCAGGTGACCATGGAGTCTAGGTAACAGAGATGGAGTGAGAAAAAAAAGGAAGGATGCTAATGATGAAAAATATGCAGAATATAGATCTGAGGAAATTCTGAGTTGATGTTCCAACATAGCAAAACTTTAATGCTATTTTTCTCTGTTTTATTCTTCTTTTAAACTTTGAGTGTACTTATGTATAAAACTACTGCAGCTACAGGTATACAAGCATTAAAGCAATACTTAAACAATTTCTAAAGGTACTTTGAATTTTAAAAATAAATCTTTAATATTTTAGAAGTAACCTCAAGAAATTTATTTCAAAAAGTTTCATATCTTTTATTAAAACTCTAAAATGAGATCTATTATCTTTAGTGAACTGTGAAAGTGTTATAAAGTAACAAATGAAAGTTTCAAATTGATGCGTTCAGTTGTTCTTGAGCTAGGCGCACCAGAAAACTCTTATATTAACATTGGTGAGATAGGCTGTTCCGGCTACCCTAGTTTGCTTCCAATTCAGTTTAGTAATACATACTAAAATATTGCGGTATCTCGTGACCGTAACATTCACAACGAAGGAAGTGACTGGCGATGTAAACAAGCATTTACAAAACTAATTTCTTCAATTCTATGGACATTTTCATCAATTTTATTAAAAGGTAAGTAAACATTTTGACAAATAAATTTATTTTAGGTAGAACTCCTTATTTCCCTATAGGGTAAGTGCGCCATATTTCGGATACCATTTTTATTTTGGGGTATTCTATATGTCACAGTACATCAATAGACACGCAATTCTGTGAAACAAACACGCCGTAGTAGTTTCATAGTTGGTACTCCTGTGAGAACCAGGCAAGTTCAGACATGTTCAGTATTGCCTACCGCTGTAATGGAGTTAACACTTGAGGAACAATATGCGGCTTTGAAATTCTGCTTTCGTCTCAACAAATCTTCAGTTGAGGCCTATACAATGTTACAGGAGACCTATAGAGAGTCTGTTCTTCCCTACAGCACAGCTCGAAGGTGATTTAAAATGTTTAAAGAGGGAAGACAATCAATTTCAAAGGAAGGTGGACACGGCACTGCTCTTACGGAAGAAAACATCAACACTGCTGCTGCCATTGTGAGAGAGGAACGACAAAGTACCTTAAGATCACTTTCTGAAATACTGAACATTTCATTGGGTGCTACCCACACGTTGGTGACAGAAATATTACACATGACACGTGTTTGTGCGCGATGAGTTCCAAGACTGTTGATACCCAAACAAAAGGACATTCGCATGCAGGTCTGCATGCAGTTAAAGTTGATGTTAGAGGAAGATCCGGGGTTTCTTTCATACGTAATCACTGCTGATGAAACTTGGCTACATCATTTTAATCCTGAGAACAAGCAGCAAAGCTCAGTGTGCAAATCTCCTTCATCATCAACCCCCCAAAGAAGCAAAATTGGTAGCTTCTGCTGGGAAAGTTATGGTCATCTCATTCTTTGATATTCATGGGGTGGTTTATCAGCGTGTTGTACTTGCACACACATCAGTAACTGGACAGTACTACAGGGATGTCTTTAAAACATTGTAAGTCATATCAGCTACAAAAGACCACATTTTCTTGAAGCAGGCTGGATGTTGTAACACGATAATGCGCGGCCGTATATTGCCAAAGTTGTTGCTGAATATCTTGCAAAAGTCAACGTGAAGTGCATCCCTCACCCTCCCTATAGTCCGGATTGAGCCCCATGCGACTTTTTGCTATTCTCTAACTTGAAGAAACGCCTTCGTGGGAGGCATTATCCATCATCAGAAGTAGTGGTGAAGGCTGCGGAGGCGATTTTGAAGGATCTCTCAAAAATGGTTTCTAGTATGTCTTGAAGACTGGCAGAAACACTTGGACAAGTACATCGCATTCAAGGGAGACTATTTTGAGAAGGACCATCAAAATTATGAGGATGATTAAAGGTACATTGTAAATAAAGTTTTGATCATTCTTTATTGAACAGACCTCGTAATTCACCACAACTAAATGCATAAGGGCTAAAGGTTCACTGTGTTTACCTAGTACTGCCTCCTACTTGTTCACGTGATTTTCGAGGAAGTGATTAGCTCACGGAGTAGAAAATCTACCGTCCGAAATTAGGCTCATATCCGAAATTGGTGCCCTTACCCTACTAAAACATATAATAAGATAATTTTTCCAAATAATTATTTCAGTTATATACAAATAAGCGATAATGCATAAATATTGTTCCTTGCTTTAACAGATTTTGTTGGATTGTGTTTAGAATTTTGGTAGAATACACTTAATAAATGAGAAGATAAAAAAACATATGGCACAGCAATTTAAAGTCCTTTAAGTGTATTTAGACCAACTCAGAAATTACATTTTCAGCTAATTTAGCTGAGACTCTTAAAAAATCACATTTTCAGTGCAGCATCCCTTTGAGTAAACATCTACCTATATAAATACATTTATAAACTGAAGACGTTACTCATGAGGGAAGATAATTTCTCTGGAAGAAGATAGCGGTTCAGTTCAAAGTAAGGAACGCGTAATGAAGGGACCTTGGGTAATCATGCGGACCGGAAAAAAAATGAAAATAAAAGCAGAAAATTGTAATTGCGGACAAAATGGCTTTGAGAAATCAAGTTACGCACTATACTTCTCCGTTAAGTATTAGACGTGACTGCTCCTTGGACTTCCATTGAACAAAGTTAATGTCCTGCACGTGACTAGTTCGCAGTACAGTGGCGTGCTTCAACTGTTCCAAGACAGATCCGCATCTTTTAGGTTTATCAGTGTGGCGGTGGATTAGATATAACATTTACGTATTATGCAAATTATAATTAACTTATTAATAAAAAATAAGTCGTACATAGCACGATTTTCTGCAACAACAATAAATTAAGATAAGTAGAACCGTTTACCTGGATCAACTGGACCAGAGCCGATAGAGTTAACGAAAATCCGTGTTATCCAGAAAATGCTGCAAAAACGATAAAAAGCTTTAACAACATAAACGAAATATTTTTAATTTATTTCAGAAATTACAATCACCACAATTTCACCTAAAACATATACACTGTTTGTACTGTCATAATCTTTGTCTCAGCTCATAGCTTCTGTTGTCTCAGTTTAGTGTATCAATTATCTCACATCCGCATTAACATTAGATGTTCATTTGTCAATGTTTTGACTTGACTCTCGAAATACGAGGGCTGTTTAATATAGAATTATTACATTTTTTTGACAACCTACATTTACTCATCCTGATAATATTGATGGTCCTTCTCAAAATGGCCTCTCCTGAATGCCATGCACTTGTTCAAGCGTTTCTGCCAGTCTTCAAAGACATGCTGGAAACCATTTCTTGAGACATCCTTCAAAATCGCCTCCGCAGCCTTCACCACTACTTCTGATGATGGATAATGTCTCCCCAGAAGGCGTTTCTTTAAGCTAGGGAATAGAAAAAAAGTCACATGGCGCTAAATACGAACTATAGGGAGGGTAAGGGATGCATTTCACGTTGATTTTTGCAAGATATTCAGCAACAACATTGACAATATGCGGCCGCGCATTATCGTGGTGCAGCATCCAGCCCGCTTCACGGAAATGTGGTCTTTTGCGCCTGATACGGACTTGCAATGTTTTCAGGACATCCCTGTAGTATTGTCCAGTTACTGATGTGTGTGCAGGTACAACATACTGATAAACCATTCCGTGAATATCAAAGAATGAGATGATCATAACTTTCCCAGCAGAAGCAACTACTTTTGATTTTTGGGGGGTTGGTGATGAAAGAGATTTCCTCACAGAGCTTTGTTGTTTGCTCTCAAAATTAAAATGATGTAGCCAAGTTTCATCAGCAGTGACTATGTTTGAAAGAAACTCCGGATCTTCCTCTAACATCAACTTTAACTGCATGTTACCTACATTACAGCGGTAGGCGATACGGAACTTGTCTGAACTTGCCTGGTTCTCACAGGCGGGAACCAGGAGTACTAACAATGAAGCTACTACGGCGTGTTTGTTTCACATTAAGCTAACAGAATCTAATAAGATTGAACTTTAGTGCAAAAGGTATGACCGTAAAAAGATTATGATCATTCTTTATTGAACAGCCATCGTAAAACATCTATTTGTCTATGTTTGTTACTGCTTGTCTGTGGATCATAACAGCAGTGAGCTTCTGTTGTCTCAGTTTAATGTATCACTTACGAGTAGCGCGATCTCACATCCGCTTTGACATTAGAAGTTCATTTGGCAATGTTTCGGCTTGACTCTCGAAATAAAACATCAATTTCTCTATGTTTGTTACTGCTTGTACGTGGATCATAACAGCAGTAGGCTTCTGTTGTCTCAGTTTAGTGTATCACTTACGAGTAGCGTGATCTCACATCCGCTTTAACATTAGAAGTACATTTGTCAATGTTTCGGCTTGACTCTCGAAATAAAACATCAATTTCTCTGTTTGTTACTACTTGTACGTGGGTCATAACAGCAGAGAGCTTCTGTTGTCTCAGTTTAGTGTATCACTTACGAGTAGCGTGATCTGACATCCGCTTTAACATTAGAAGTTCATTTGGCAATGTTTCGGCTTGACTCTCGAAATAAAACATCAATTTCTCTATGTTTGTTACTGCTTGTACGTGGGTCATAACAGCAGAGAGCTTCTGCTGTCTCAGTTTAGTGTATCACTTACGAGTAGCGTGATCTGACATCCGCTTTAACATTAGAAGTTCATTTGGCAATGTTTCGACTTGACTCTCGAAATAAAACATCAATTTCTCTATGTTTGTTACTGCTTGTACGTGGGTCATAACAGCAGAGAGCTTTTGCTGTCTCAGTTTAGTGTATCACTTACGAATAGCGTGATCTCACATCCGCTTTAACATTAGAAGTTCATTTGGCAATGTTTCGGCTTGACTCTCGAAATAAAACATCAATTTCTCTATGTTTGTTACTGCTTGTACGTGGGTCATAACAGCAGTGAGCTTCTGCTGTCTCAGTTTAGTGTATCACTTACGAATAGCGTGATCTCCCATCCGCTTTAATATTAGAAGTTCATTTGGCAATGTTTCGGCTTGACTCTCGAAATAAAACATCAATTTCTCTATGTTTGTTACTGCTTGTACGTGGGTCATAACAGCAGAGAGCTTTTGCTGTCTCAGTTTAGTGTATCACTTACGAATAGCGTGATCTCACATCCGCTTTAACATTAGAAGTTAATTTGGCAATGTTTCGGCTTGACTCTCGAAATAAAACATCAATTTCTCTATGTTTGTTACTGCTTGTACGTGGGTGATAACAGCAGTGAGTTTCTGCTGTCTCAGTTTAGTGTATCACTTACGAATAGCGTGATCTCCCATCCGCTTTAGCATTAGAAGTTCATTTGGCAATGTTTCGGCTTGACTCTCGAAATAAAACATCAATTTCTCTATGTTTGTTACTGCTTGTACGTGGGTCATAACAGCAGTGAGCTTCTGTTGTCTCAGTTTAGTGTATCACTTACGAATAGCGTGATCTCACATCAGCTTTAACATTAGAAGTTCATTTGGCAATGTTTCGGCTTGACTCTCGAAATAAAACATCAATTTCTCTATGTTTGTTACTGCTTGTACGTGGGTCATAACAGCAGAGAGCTTTTGCTGTCTCAGTTTAGTGTATCACTTACGAATAGCGTGATCTCCCATCCGCTTTAACATTAGAAGTTCATTTGGCAATGTTTCGGCTTGACTCTCGAAATAAAACATCAATTTCTCTATGTTTGTTACTGCTTGTACGTGGGTCATAACAGCAGTGAGCTTCTGTTGTCTCAGTTTAGTGTATCACTTACGAATAGCGTGATCTCCCATCCGCTTTAATATTAGAAGTTCATTTGGCAATGTTTCGGCTTGACTCTCGAAATAAAACATCAATTTCTCTATGTTTGTTACTGCTTGTACGTGGGTCATAACAGCAGAGAGCTTTTGCTGTCTCAGTTTAGTGTATCACTTACGAATAGCGTGATCTCACATCCGCTTTAACATTAGAAGTTAATTTGGCAATGTTTCGGCTTGACTCTCGAAATAAAACATCAAAATCTCTATGTTTGTTACTGCTTGTACGTGGGTCATAACAGCAGTGAGCTTCTGCTGTCTCAGTTTAGTGTATCACTTACGAATAGCGTGATCTCACATCCGCTTTAACATTAGAAGTTCATTTGGCAATGTTTCGGCTTGACTCTCGAAATAAAACATCAATTTCTCTATGTTTGTTACTGCTTGTACGTGGGTCATAACAGCAGAGAGCTTCTGTTGTCTCAGTTTAGTGTATCACTTACGAATAGCGTGATCTCACATCAGCTTTAACATTAGAAGTTCATTTGGCAATGTTTCGGCTTGACTCTCGAAATAAAACATCAATTTCTCTATGTTTGTTACTGCTTGTACGTGGGTCATAACAGCAGTGAGCTTCTGTTGTCTCAGTTTAGTGTATCACTTACGAGTAGCGTGATCTCACATCCGCTTTAACATTAGAAGTTCATTTGTCAATGTTTCGGTTTGACTCTCGAAATAAAACATCAATTTCTCTATGTTTGTTACTGCTTGTACGTGGGTCATAACAGCAGTGAGCTTCTGCTGTCTCAGTTTAGTGTATCACTTACGAATAGCGTGATCTCCCATCCGCTTTAATATTAGAAGTTCATTTGGCAATGTTTCGACTTGACTCTCGAAATAAAACATCAATTTCTATATGTTTGTTACTGCTTTTACGTGGGTCATAACAGCAGTGAGCTTCTGCTGTCTCAGTTTAGTGTATCACTTACGAATAGCGTGATCTCCCATCCGCTTTAATATTAGAAGTTCATTTGGCAATGTTTCGGCTTGACTCTCGAAATAAAACATCAATTTCTCTATGTTTGTTACTGTTTGTATATGGGTCATAACCATAGCTGGTTCATCAGCATTGTCTGAATATGAATGCTCTTCATTTTCATTTTCAGTGGCTGTGCACTAAAGGTATTCCAATTTCTGGACCATTACTTTAGATTGAAGCTTTAGAGACAACAAGAAAATTAGACAAAGAAAATTAGACAAAGAAAATTTCAGAGCTTCCAAGGGATGACTCGAGATTTTCAAACATTGTCATTACATTTTTTTGAACATTGTGTGTGGTGAAACAAATGATGTTGATATGCAGACAGTTGAAGAGCTGAAAGGGAAAATTGATAACTGACAGGGAAACTAGACTATAAACTACAATTTATGTATGTAATTTATAAATATAGTACATAATACATATCAGCCTATTATTAATTACACTTCATTCAATATTTTTCTGTCACTGTAAGCCTGTCCGACTATTTGTATTTAAACACAAACCTCTGTAAAACAGGAATCTGTGTAAACGGAAAATAAATTCCGAAACGATCGTGTTCTGTTTTAGAGAGGTTTTGCTGTACACGGAAGAATAAGCATATATGAGAATAGTTTATGCAAGAAGAGAAGGTAGCGTAAATGCAACACATAGGAATTTCTACTGTTTAATTCGCCTTAATATGTAAGTTAGGCCGATGTAAATGTAATATACAACGAATGCTTCTCAGAAAATACACGCTAAAAGTATGTCCCTATATTTCCAATAGTTTAAAGTTTTAATTACGTTATTTAAAGAATGTATGCAGTCAGGGATGTGTGTTTTATTAAACATTCTAGAGCAGTAGTCAACTTTTAACCTGTTGAACATATAGCTGTGTTAAATCCATGTTTTTCTATCATCTGTAGCAATGTGGCAACATTATCAATACAACATCTCTGCAGTGTAAACCTGCAATAATATTGTTAGAAGTATGTAATGATAGCTTTAATCGTCCGTAACTATTTTCGAATATGATTTGGCTAAATATGTGTTTGATAAGTCAGGGAACGATTTAGTTTACTTTCCTTATTTCCCCGATGTATAATTCATAGTACTACTTAGTAAATAATAGAAGTTTGATGTGTCACATCACAAAGTTTTCCTTATGCACTCTTATATACAGAAACCATCTTCCAGACACTTCATTTAACCGACATTTATATTGGAAAAAGTTTTTTTTTTTTTTTTAATATTTCCTTGTAGCTGCGAGACCATAATAACAATACCTAAAATCATTAATGAAACTTTTAAAGAGATCCAAGTTCTCGAAAAATAATTCATTTAAGCAGGAGGGTATAAGAGGGTGGTCTCAAAAGTTTCCGACCTAATAAAAATACAAGAAATTTTTTCAGATATTCCTTTTCTTATTTTTCAACATTGTCTCTGTGTAACTCTACACAATTCTCCCAACGATGTTCCCATCTCTGTAACCCGTCCAAATAGTACTCGACGTTTTTCAACATAGTCTCCTTGTAACTCTATACACTTCTCCCAGCGATGCTCCCATCTCTGTAACCCGACCAAATAGTACTCGACGTTTTTCAACATAGTCTCCTTGTAACTCTACACACTTCTCCCAGTGATGCTCCCATCTCTGTAACCCATCCAAATAGTACTCGGCGTTTTTCAACATAGTCTCCTTGTAACTCTACACACTTCTCCCAGCGATGTTCCCATCTCTGTAACCCGTCCAAATAGTACTCGACGTTTTTCAACATAGTCTCCTTGTAACTCTACACACTTCTCCCAGCGATGCTCCCATCTCTGTAACCCGTCCAAATAGTACTCGGCGCTTTTCAACATAGTCTCCTTGTAACTCTACACACTTCACCCAGCGATGTTCACATCTCTGTAACCCGTCCAAATAGTACTCGGTGTTTTTCAACATAGTCTCCTTGTAACTCTACACACTTCTCCCAGCGATGTTCCCATCTCTGTAACCCGTCCAAATAGTACTCGGCGTTTTTCAACATAGTCTCCTTGTAACTCTACACACTTCTCCCAGCGATGTTCCCATCTCTGTAACCCGTCCAAATAGTACTCGGTGTTTTTCAACATAGTCTCCTTGTAACTCTACACACTTCTCCCAGCGATGTTCTCATCTCTGTAATCCGTCAAATAGTACTCGACGTTTTTCAACATAGTCTCCTTGTAACTCTACACACTTCTCCCAGCGATGTTCACATCTCTGTAACCCGTCCAAATAGTACTCGACATTTTTATCTGCAAAATAATTGTTCACGATTGTCATTGCCTCTTCATTTGACGAATGAGGGAACAAAAAGAAGTCCCTTGAGGCTAGATCTGCTGAGTCAAGCAGTTCATACCTTAATTCGTGGATTTTCGTCATTACAACCGCTGAGGTGTGAGACGTTGCGTTGTCTTGGTGAAACAGGATTTTCTTTTTCTGTAAATGCGGCCGTTTTTCCGCATTTTCTGCCTTCAGCTTGTCAAGTAATGATGCGTAGTATGGTCCTGTAATTGTGTTTGGTTTTCGAAGATAATAGATTAAAATATCTCCATCACTATCCCCCCCCCCCAAAAAAAAAAAAAAAGCTGCCTTCACTTCCCCAGCTGAAAAAATCATTTTTTTGGCGCCTGTTCTCGCTTCTCAGTCAACTGTTTGGACAGTATTTCTGTTTCGGGCGTATAACGGTGTATCCAAGTTTCATATACAGTAATTAATCGGCGTCAAAACTCGGAATTATTGCCCCGAAACTGCGCCAAGAGAGCGTTGCAAAATGTTCATTCGAACACGTTTTAGGTCTAACGCAAGCAAACGCGACACCCAACGCGCGGACAGCTTTCTCATGTCTAAATGTTGATTTAATATGTGACAAACACGTTCTTTTTGACATGTTCATAGCCTCTGCTATCTCTCTCACTTTAATTCGGAGGTCGTCTAGCACCATTTGGTGAACTTTGGCGATGTTTTCGTCGGTAGTTGCGGTTTTTGGACATCCCGAACGTTCATCGTCTCCCAAGCTCTTACGGCCACGTTTAAATTCAGCTGCCCAAAATTTCACTGTAGTAAATAACGGTACAGGTTCCCCATACACAGAATATAACTCATCTTTGATTTGCGTAGGCGCTTTGCCTTTGAAAAAGAATTATTTAATGACAGCTCGATACTCCATTTTCATAAAAACACTTACAACAACTCACTCAAACGACTGTTACATAACAACTGAGCGTCCAAAATGACTGAAACTTTGGTGAGTAATTTTCAACAGATGAACAACGAAATTTTTCATGTTGAGGTTGAAAACTTTTCATACTACCCTCGTATTTACTTGTAAATCTTTGTGACGTAAATTTGGAAAATACTGAAATTATACCAAACTTATAATAAATGTTTAGCCAACTGATTTTTTTAATTACACTACCAGCATTCGTAGACAAACACTCTGAGAGAATCTTTTATATATTATGAGTCGATATAAGTTTCTTTCGATACCCTATTTTCGATACTTTCATACTTGCTACTGTCATTTTTACTTCTAGTTTCAATACAAAATAGAATTTTGGGAGAACTGTGAAATGAATATAAAATGAAAGAGGTGCATATATTTATTGAAACAAAACTTAAGACTATGTTCTTATTTTTAAACTATACAAATACATTTAAAAGCAAAACGGTCCACTTTTATAAGTTTTGTTCAAAAATACTAGCATTCTCAATGTTTCGGCGCCAAGTCTACTTCTTTTTCTGTCACATATGAGTCCTGCTGTACTAAATAGTCTTTCAGAGAGCAAACTGTTGTAGGTGAGATACACAAGTATTTAGCTGGCATTTGTTTTCGTCGTTGAGATACGCAGTGATTTCTTCTTGGGAACTGATAACTGACAGTTGACACACGATTATTTTCTTATATTATGTTACTGTAGAAATACTGACGATTCCTGACGATTTCTCAGGCTTTGCAATGTTCTACTTGGGCGAATCACCAGCGAAGTATCGAAAAAGTAGCGAGCCAATTTTCTAAAGTATCTTTCAGTAAATTACAAAGTTGATTTAGATTAGATTCGATTTTTATTGGGTATATTCCAAAATTTTACAATTTACAACTTTTGGCTACATTTATTTGTGTTTACCTTGTTGCTATCGTGGCTTACATGACACCCTGGTCTTCTGCTCTGTAAGGTACCTCTTAACCTCCATGCCTCCGTGTTACTCAATTAGTCCCTTTCTTCTCCTTCATCTTCCTTTCTTATATTCTTTACATTTATTTGTCTTTACCTTGTTGCTATCTTGACTTACATGACACCCTGGTCTTCTGCTCTGTCAGGTAGCTCTTAACCTCCATGCCTCCTAGTTACTTAATTAGCCCCATTCTTCCCCATCATCTTCCTTTCTTATATTCTTTACATTTATTTGTCTTTACCTTGTTGCTACCTTGGCTTACATAACACCCTGGTCCTGTGCTCTGTCAGGTAACTCTTAACCTCCGTGTCTCTTTGTTACTTAATTAGCCCCTTTCTTCCCCCTAATCTTCCTTTCTTATATTATATACATTTATTTGTTTTTACCTTGTTGCTATCTTGACTTACATGACACTCTGCTCTTCTGCTCTGTCAGGTAGCTCTTAACCTCCATGCCTCCTGGTCACTTAATTAGCCCCATTCTTCCGCATCATCTTCCTTTCTTATATTCTTTACATTTATTTGTCTTTACCTTGTTGCTATCTTGGCTAACATGACAGCCTGGTCTTCTGCTTTACCAGGTAGCTCTTAACCTCCATGCCTACTTGATATTTAATTAATCCCTTTCTTCCCCCCCATCTTCCTTTCATATATTCTTTACATTAATTTGTCTTTACCTTGTTGCTACCTTGGTTTACACGACAGCCTAGTCTTCTGCTCTACCAGGTAGCTCTTAACCTCCATGTCTCCTTGTTACTTAATTAGCCCCTTTCTTCCCCCAATCTTCCTTTCTTATATTCTTTACATTTATTTGTCTTTACCTTGTTGCTACCTTCTCTTACATAACACCCTGGTCCTGTGCTCTGTCAGGTAACTATTAACCTCCATGTTTCTTTGTTACTTAATTAGCCCATTTCTCCCCCTCAACTTCCTTTCTTATATTATTTACATTTATTTGTTTTTACCTTGCTGCAACCTTGGCTTACACGACACTCTGGTCTTCTGCTCTGTCAGGTAGCTCTTAACCTCCATGTCTCCTTGGTACTTAATCAATCCCTTTCTTCCCCCTCATCTTCCTTTCTTATTTTCTTTACATTTGTCTTTATCTTGTTGCTACCTTGGCTTACATAACACCCTGGTCTTCTGCTCTGTCAGGTAGTTCTTAAACTCCATGTCTCCTTGGTACTTAATTAATCCCTTTCTTCCCCCCCATCTTCCTTTCTTATATTCTTTACATTTATATGTCTTTACCTTGTTGCTACCTTAGCTTACATAACACCCTGGTCTTCTGCTCTGTCAGGTAGCTCTTAACCTCCATGTCTCCTTGTTACTTAATTTTTCGCTTTCTTCCCCCTCATCTTCCTTTCTTATATTCTTTACATATATTTGTCTTTACCTTGTTGCTACCTTGGCTTACATGACACTCTGCTCTTCTGCTCTGTCAGGTAGCTCTTAACCTCCATGCCTCCTTGGTACTTAATTAATCCCTTTCTTCCCCCCATCTTCCTTTCATATATTCTTTACAATTATTTGTCTTTACCTTGTTGCTACCTTGGTTTACATGACAGCCTGGTCTTCTGCTCTGCCAGGTAGCTCTTAACCTCCATGTCTATTTGTTACTTAATTAGCCCCTTTCTTCCACCCATCTGCTTTTCTTATATTCTTTACATTAATTTGTCTTTACCTTGTTGCTACCTTGGTTTACATGACACCCTGGTCTTCTGCTCTGCCAGGTAGCTCTTAAACTCCATTCCTCCTGGTTACTTAATTAGCCCCATTCTTCCCCATCATCTTCCTTTCTTATATTCTTTACATTTATTTGTCTTTACCTTGTTCCTACCTTGGCTTACATAACACCCTGGTCCTGTGCTCTGTCAGGTAACTCTTAACCTCCATGCCGCTTTGTTACTTAATTAGCCCCTTTCTTCCCCCTCATCTTCCTTTCTTATATTATTTACATTTATTTGTTTTTACCTTGTTGCTAACTTGACTTACATGACACTCTGCTCTTCTGCTCTGTCAGGTAGCTCTTAACCTCCATGCCTCCTGGTTACTTAATTAGACCCATTCTTCCGCATCATCTTCCTTTCTTATATTCTTTACATTTATTTGTCTTTACCTTGTTGCTATCTTGGCTAACATGACAGCCTGGTCTTCTGCTTTACCAGGTGGCTCTTAACCTCCATGCCTACTTGTTATTTAATTAATCCCTTTCTTCCCCCCATCTTCCTTTCTTATATTCTTTACATTTATTTGTCTTTACCTTGTTGCTACCTTGGTTTACACGACAGCCTGGTCTTCTGCTCTACCAGGCAGCTCTTAACCTCCATGTCTCCTTGTTACTTAATTAGCCCCTTTCTTCCCCCCATCTTCCTTTCTTATATTCTTTACATTTATTTGTCTTTACCTTGTTGATACCTTCTCTTACATAACACCCTGGTCCTGTGCTCTGTCAGGTAACTCTTAACCTCCATGTCTCTTTGTTACTTAATTAATCCCTTTCTTCCCCCTCATCTTCCTTTCTTATTTTCTTTACATTTATTTATCTTTACCTTGTGGCTACCTTGGCTTACATAACACCCTGGTCTTCTGCTCTGTCAGGTAGCTCTTAAACTCCATGTCTCCTTGGTACTTAATTAATCCCTTTCTTCCCCCCCCCCCCATCTTCATTTCTTATATTCTTTACATTTATATGTCTTTACCTTGTTGCTACCTTAGCTTACATAACACCCTGGTCTTCTGCTCTGTCAGGTAGCTCTTAACCTCCATGTCTCCTTGTTACTTAATTAATCCCTTTCTTCCCCCTCATCTTCCTTTCTTATATTCTTTACATATATTTGTCTTTACCTTGTTGCTACCTTGGCTTACATAACACCCTGGTCCTGTGCTCTGTCAGGTGGCTCTTAACCTCCATGCCTCCTTGGTACTTAATTAATCCCTTTCTTCCCCCTCATCTTCCTTTCATATATTCTTTACATTTATTTGTCTTTACCTTGTTGCTACCTTGGTTTACATGACAGCCTGGTCTTCTGCTCTGCCAGGTAGCTCTTAACCTCCATGTCTCCTTGTTACTTAATTAGCCCCTTTCTTCCCCCTCATCTTCCTTTCTTATATTCTTTACATTTATTTGTCTTTACCTTGTTGCTACCTTGGTTTACATGACACCCTGGTCTTCTGCTCTGCCAGGTAGCTCTTAACCTCCATGTCTCCTTGTTAATTAATCCCTTTCTTCCCCTCATCTTCCTTTCTTATATTCTTTACATTTATTTCTCTTTACCTTGTTGCTACCTTGGCTTACATAACACCCTGGTCCTGTGCTCTGTCAGGTAACTCTTAACCTCCATGTCTCCTTGTTACTTAATTAGCCCCTTTCTTCCCCCTCATCTTCCTTTCTTATATTCTTTACATTTATTTGTCTTTACATTGTTGCTACCTTGGCTTACATGACACCCGGGTCTTCTGTTCTGTCAGGTAGCTCTTAAGCTCCATACCTCCTTGTTATTTAATTAGCCCCTTTCTTCCACCTCATCTTCCTTTCTTATATTCTTTACATTTATTTGTCTTTACCTTGTTGCTACCTTGGCTTACATGACAGCCTTGACTTCTGCTCCACCAGGTAGCTCTTAAGCTCCATGTCTACTTGTTACTTAATTAATCCCTTTCTTCCATCCATCTTCCTTTCTTATATTCTTTACATTTATTTGTCTTTACCTTGTTGCTACCTTGGCATACATGACACCCGGGTCTTCTGCTCTCTCAGGTAGCTCTTAACCTCCATGTCCCCTTGTTACTTAATTAGCCCCTTTCTTCCCCCTCATCTTCCTTTCTTATATTCTTTACATTTATTTGTCTTTACCTTGTTGCTACCTTGTCTTACATGACACCCTGGTCTTCTGTTCTGTCAGGTAGCTCTTAACCTCCATGCCTCCTTGTTACTTAATTAGTCCCTTTCTTCCCTCTGATCTTCCTTTCTTATATTCTTTACATTTATTTGTGTTTACCTTGTTGCTACCTTGGCTTACATGATACCCTGGTCTTCTGGTCTGTCAGGTAGCCCTTAACCTCCGTGTCTCCTTGTTACTTAATTAGTCCCTTTCTTTCCCCTCATCTTCCTTTCTTATATTCTTTACATTTATTTGTGATTACCTTGTTGCTACCTTGTCTTACGTGACACACTGGTCTTCTGCTCTTCTGCTGCTTCGTACATTCTTTCTAACCACTTGTTTGTCATTTCTGGTTTATATTTGCATATTCTTACTCCATTCATTACCGCCCTTCATTTTGCTTCAACTTTTCTCCTGTGTGATCTCCACTTTCCAATGTTATTCAACCTTACTCCTAAGTATTCAAATTCATTGACCACTTCTACCCTTTTACCATTAAGTACCCACTCTTCATCTTTTAGTTTAACTCCCTTCTTGAAGACATAACTTTCGAGTTATCTATGTTTATTTTAGGGTTATATTTTGTTCTGTCATCTCTGTAAGTACATTTTTTCCCACTTTATGCAAAACTTCACCCCTTCATAGATCTCCTGTACTTCTTTTATAAATTTTCTAGTTATCCCTTTCATCCTCAATCTCCAAACTAAAGCTTTTTCAAATACCGCAAAGAAGATATACTCTTGTATATACTCTTCCAGTATATAAGCCATTATAAGTCATTCTTAGAAACCAATTGCCAAACCAAGTGTATATGTACACGTTTCAGAAACGTTCCTTTCTGACAAACAATTATTTATACATTCCCCAGTTTCTGAATATACAACATAGCAAAATATCTCTTTACATTCAATAAAACGTGATTAAATCTAATCTATACTTTATGAACATAGTCAGAATTTCTAATAAAACTTCCTAGATAATTAGAAATTATTTTCTGCGCGACAAGATATGACAGGTGCTGCCATCTGTACACAACTCCTTAAGTAGGAGCAAATATAATTTGAAGACGCCTAATACAGTTAGCAGGGAGTTCTGCCTGATGTAGATGAGAAATGGAAAGTTTACAATACGTTGAATAATATGATAATTTATTTTCAGTTGAAAATAACGTGTAAAATGGCAAACTTAATAACTAAAAACAGTTTTAGATTGTGATAAGTTTGCAGTACCTAGACAGAGAACGTGGAATTTTTACTTTCCCTACTTTAAGGACAGCTGGATAGATCGTGTTCAATTCTGTTCTCTTAATCTAAGAGATTACAAGAAAATTAAATTCGTGCTACACTGGAAACTACTGAAATAAAAGTTGTTCGCTTGTTAAATCAGGATTTACGACTAAGTAGAGTGTTGACACATGTCTGGCACTGACCAGCAAAATATATGATTTAAAAGAAATCTGTTTCCTGGATTGAAAAATACTTTTAATCCAGTGACTTTCAACTCTATCTTTGGTTCAGTGTTAATGTACGAAGAGTGTAGTACAGTTTTAATTACCACTCTTTATAAATGTGATAGTTTTTTATTTTTAGTTGATCTCTACGTAGATTCACACATTTTTCCTATCGTTTCTTGACCTTCCAAATACCTTTTTTGTAGAAGTCTGCAGAATTCGCTTTAAACCACTCTCCACTTCATTAATAACGTCATTTGTGTTGTCATATCGGCGACCATACACGGATTCTTATTTCCGGGAGCAAGAAAAAGTCACTTTTTGTGAGATCGGGCGAATAACGCGGAAGCTGTAAGGTTTCAAAGCCACATTCACTTGTTTTGTTTACTAAAACTTGAGATGAATGAGCTGGTGTATTGTCAGACAGAAGACGAACAACTTTGCAGAGCATACCGCGTCGTTCCTTAATCAGAGCTGCTCGTAACTTGTCCAGAAGGTTGCAGTAGTATCTGTCAGTGATGGTTTGACCCTTGGCAAGATAATCTGTAAGGATGACTCCACGACAGTCCCAAAAAACTGAAATCATAACTTTCCCAGCTGACTATTGCACCTTTGTCTTTTTGGAAAGAGGGAATCGGCATGTCTCCATTCCATATTCATGGCTCTTGTCTTTGGATCATACTAATGGATTCAGGATTCATCCATTGATACCAGACGTTCTAAATAATCATCTTCATCCTGGTCCAACAGCTTCAACGACTGTCTTGAAATGTCACGCCGTGTTTGGTTTTGGAAAGAGGTTAGCAAACGTGAAACACACCGTGCAGACACCTTAGACATGTACAATTCATCCACACACTACCATAACTAAGATGTGTCTCATTCATGATCATTTGGATGGTTGTTCATCTGTCTTCCAGTATTAAACACTCCACTTTCTTCACTGTGACAGCTGACGGTCTAGCAGCTCTTGGCTCGTCTGTCAGGGACATGTGACCAGTTTGTAAATTCTTTTCCATCTCATAATAGTGTCATACGATGGGCAATCATTTCCATAAACAGCCGTCATCTCATCATGATTTCCCGGGCAATTTTGTCCTTCAAATGCAGGAACTTGATCACACTACGAGCCTCAAATTTCCCATCTTACACCTAAGTCACTTCTGGCACTCAATGTAAAAAAAAAGAGTAATAAAATCACTGAAACTACCAACATTATGTCGCGAGAGATCCATGATGACACTCTAGCATAAAAACTACCGGGTGATACTCAAATCTTTACGACATCCCTCACACATCTCCGAGGACCCAGCCTTTTCTTCAGAGTTGGAAATGAACGTTATTCATAGAAGTGAATGTCGTGGAATGGCTCATAGGTCACAGTCTGTGGCCCGCACTCAAGAGGTCGCGGGTTTGACTCTGTTGGCTGACCTTCCTGACTCGTGTTCTTCTCCGGGTGGCTGGTAAGGATAACTACATTCTCCGCATTTCCAAGTTTTTTGGTTTATATATTGACGCTGCTGTTGCGGAATGGCGAAGACAAACAAAACAGGATTTTAAATTACTGATATATTCTCAAATAAAAGTTTATTTACGGTCAACCTTTTCATTTCATAAGATAGATTAACAAACTATAATAATTTATAAGTATCTATTAATAAATTTAAGGTTATGAATTTTAAAGGAAGTTTCCAGTACGATCAAAAATTGTTCTTAATGAAAAATAATAGAACAAATCAGTAGTTCTAATTACCTTGTGATGCTGCATATCTTACGAAGAAGTGAAAGATGTCGATAAAAAAACTTAATAAGTTCTAACAAATATTTGAAAAAATTCAATAAACATTAAGAAAGTAAAGTAGTAAAGATACAATTATGAAATGTTATAAAGTGCTTCCTGTACTTTCAACCAGACATTGCAGTTCCATACAAACTTCCACCCGCATCATCCGTTCAGGAGTCAATAATCTTGGCCCTCACTTCGCACAAACACCTCTCATGTTTAAGTGATTATGTACAATCGAAAAAAAAAACACAACCATGGGAGACATGTCTGTAACAATGTCTGCAAGTCGTCACTTGTTATTAGTCCGTCTTCATAAACAATGATGCAAGCTGGAGCACTTGATCCACATTGGTTTGTTACCGAAACATGGCCCACCTTAAGTTCCTTGAGTCATCGAAGGCTGTGGACTGTTGCAGAATATCACCATATGCCTCCTGCAACGTTCTGTAACCTACCATGCCGGATTTATGAAAACGAGAACAAAGCATATTATTCTTCGTGTAACAGTTCCATGTCCTCTGTAGGTGGCTGGCGTACTGACCCTTGTATACAGACGTAAACTCTCTTCCAAAGACAGATTTAACCTATCTTTAGTATTGTAACGGGAGCACTGGAACACCCTGTGAAAGCAGCTGGCAGCGGGAGACAGGGAGGGTTCGGTTAGCCACACCTCCTCCTCGTTTGTCTTGTGGTGGTGACAGACTGTGGTCAGGGAAAAAAACATGACTGTGTCGCCTGCTTTCTCTACACCTGTTTCTCGATCTTTCTGTTACTAGAACAATCCTGTAAACACGAGAAACCGGCGATATTCCTATATAAAGAGAGTTACAGACAGACAGAGTTAGTTAGTGAGTTGAGTTGGTTTTGGGTTAGTCAGTCAGTGAGTTGGTTAGTGTGTGAATGAGGACAGTTCTTGGTGTAAGAGTTAGTCAGTGACGTGTTAATGAACGAAAGGATTGTGCAACGGAAGACTGTACGTAACTTTGAATGTGTACCGGAGCTTATGTAATCGCGAGTACAAGGAAATTGTAACGGACGGACTGGTGAATTGTAACTGTGTGCAGCAAGTAATTCTGTGTAATTGGCAAGTGTTTAACTGTAAGTCGGTGGAAATAAAGAACATTGTTGAGTGGTGTAATTGGACTTTTCATTTCACGAACCCACAAAGTCACACTGGTGTCAGGAAGCGGGAAAACAACATCACCGAACATTACAACCATGGACGCGGCATTGGAAAAATTTTTGGAGAAGATGGAAGAAATGCAGGCCGAATTAACAGAGACGCTGGAGACTAGAAATAACCTGGCCGCGGAACTGAAACTAATCAGGACGGCTAGGGACAACATCGCCGAGAAGATGGAACAAATGAAGGCCGAGTTAACCACGGAAATGAGAGCAGCGAACGACGGTCTGGCTACCGAAATGAAGGTGGCGAACGAGGCTCTCGCCGCCAAGTTTGAGGAACGGTTGGCCGGCGTGGGGGATGACGTCACGAACCTGGGCAAGCGGAAGGGTCAAGTAGACGACCGCCTTAATGATTTAGAGGAAAAGGCCGACAACATCGCAAAACCCCTCACCCGCCTGACGGAGGAAAACCGGCCTTATGTGTGGACGGAGGACGCCGAAGACGCTTTCCAGCACCCGAAGGGGACCCTGTGCAGTGCTTCAATTTTGGGTTTCCCACAACCGGGTGGCGCCTTCATTGTGGACACCGACGCCAGCGACCATTGCATTGGAGGTGTCCTATCGCAGATCCAGGACGGCCACGAGCGCACAAGAGTGGAAGAGGAGGAGCGTGCCGCAGCAGTCCGAGTAGTTGTGGCAGTGCCTGCTGAAGGCTGGGATAGCGCAGGCCTGAGGAGGGAGCAGCTGGCGGACGCAGACTTGGGGCCACTCTTGAGGGAAGTGGACGCAGGGACGAGACCGACCTGGTAGGAAATCGCACCGAGGAGCGCCACCTACAAGTCGCACTGGGCCCAATGGCACTCGTTGAAGACCAGAGAGGACGTGCTGTTCCGGGTATGGGAGTCACCCGATGGGAAGGCGCAGAGAGGACAGTTGGTACTTCCCCGGAGCAAGGTCCCGGAAGTCTCGGAGGAAGTGCACGCCGGTACTTCAGGAGGACACCTGGGAGCGAACCGAATGATTCACAAACTACGGCAGCGCTACTTCTGGCTCAGACTCCGGGCAGATGCTGGTGGTACACCTGGACCGCCTCGCACGCTACGATGGGGCTGTTCGAGGCGAACAGCTTTGAGGAGGGAGCAGTGTAACGGGAGCACTGGAACACCCTGTGAAAGCAGCTGGCAGCGGGAGACAGGGAGGGTTCGGTTAGCCACACCTCCTCCTCGTTTGTCTTGTGGTGGTGACAGACTGTGGTCAGGGAAAAAAACATGACTGTGTCGCCTGCTTTCTCTACACCTGTTTCTCGATCTTTCTGTTACTAGAACAATCCTGTAAACACGAGAAACCGGCGATATTCCTATATAAAGAGAGTTACAGACAGACAGAGTTAGTTAGTGAGTTGAGTTGGTTTTGGGTTAGTCAGTCAGTGAGTTGGTTAGTGTGTGAATGAGGACAGTTCTTGGTGTAAGAGTTAGTCAGTGACGTGTTAATGAACGAAAGGATTGTGCAACGGAAGACTGTACGTAACTTTGAATGTGTACCGGAGCTTATGTAATCGCGAGTACAAGGAAATTGTAACGGACGGACTGGTGAATTGTAACTGTGTGCAGCAAGTAATTCTGTGTAATTGGCAAGTGTTTAACTGTAAGTCGGTGGAAATAAAGAACATTGTTGAGTGGTGTAATTGGACTTTTCATTTCACGAACCCACAAAGTCACACTGGTGTCAGGAAGCGGGAAAACAACATCACCGAACATTACAACCATGGACGCGGCATTGGAAAAATTTTTGGAGAAGATGGAAGAAATGCAGGCCGAATTAACAGAGACGCTGGAGACTAGAAATAACCTGGCCGCGGAACTGAAACTAATCAGGACGGCTAGGGACAACATCGCCGAGAAGATGGAACAAATGAAGGCCGAGTTAACCACGGAAATGAGAGCAGCGAACGACGGTCTGGCTACCGAAATGAAGGTGGCGAACGAGGCTCTCGCCGCCAAGTTTGAGGAACGGTTGGCCGGCGTGGGGGATGACGTCACGAACCTGGGCAAGCGGAAGGGTCAAGTAGACGACCGCCTTAATGATTTAGAGGAAAAGGCCGACAACATCGCAAAACCCCTCACCCGCCTGACGGAGGAAAACCGGCCTTATGTGTGGACGGAGGACGCCGAAGACGCTTTCCAGCACCCGAAGGGGACCCTGTGCAGTGCTTCAATTTTGGGTTTCCCACAACCGGGTGGCGCCTTCATTGTGGACACCGACGCCAGCGACCATTGCATTGGAGGTGTCCTATCGCAGATCCAGGACGGCCACGAGCGCACAAGAGTGGAAGAGGAGGAGCGTGCCGCAGCAGTCCGAGTAGTTGTGGCAGTGCCTGCTGAAGGCTGGGATAGCGCAGGCCTGAGGAGGGAGCAGCTGGCGGACGCAGACTTGGGGCCACTCTTGAGGGAAGTGGACGCAGGGACGAGACCGACCTGGTAGGAAATCGCACCGAGGAGCGCCACCTACAAGTCGCACTGGGCCCAATGGCACTCGTTGAAGACCAGAGAGGACGTGCTGTTCCGGGTATGGGAGTCACCCGATGGGAAGGCGCAGAGAGGACAGTTGGTACTTCCCCGGAGCAAGGTCCCGGAAGTCTCGGAGGAAGTGCACGCCGGTACTTCAGGAGGACACCTGGGAGCGAACCGAATGATTCACAAACTACGGCAGCGCTACTTCTGGCTCAGACTCCGGGCAGATGCTGGTGGTACACCTGGACCGCCTCGCACGCTACGATGGGGCTGTTCGAGGCGAACAGCTTTGAGGAGGGAGCAGTGTAACGGGAGCACTGGAACACCCTGTGAAAGCAGCTGGCAGCGGGAGACAGGGAGGGTTCGGTTAGCCACACCTCCTCCTCGTTTGTCTTGTGGTGGTGACAGACTGTGGTCAGGGAAAAAAACATGACTGTGTCGCCTGCTTTCTCTACACCTGTTTCTCGATCTTTCTGTTACTAGAACAATCCTGTAAACACGAGAAACCGGCGATATTCCTATATAAAGAGAGTTACAGACAGACAGAGTTAGTTAGTGAGTTGAGTTGGTTTTGGGTTAGTCAGTCAGTGAGTTGGTTAGTGTGTGAATGAGGACAGTTCTTGGTGTAAGAGTTAGTCAGTGACGTGTTAATGAACGAAAGGATTGTGCAACGGAAGACTGTACGTAACTTTGAATGTGTACCGGAGCTTATGTAATCGCGAGTACAAGGAAATTGTAACGGACGGACTGGTGAATTGTAACTGTGTGCAGCAAGTAATTCTGTGTAATTGGCAAGTGTTTAACTGTAAGTCGGTGGAAATAAAGAACATTGTTGAGTGGTGTAATTGGACTTTTTATTCCACGAACCCACAAAGTCACAGTATCGTTTTCATAAAGCTAATATTTTCTACATATAATATTAACAATTTTGCTAGTTACAGTCCTGCAATTTGAAATAATTACACATGCATATAATCTCCATAGTTAAATATACCTTACGAAATTATTTCCGAGATGGAATACGGTCTGAGTTTTACATTAGCGTATGGTCCACTTTGGTTACATTCACAAGTAGACTTTTTACCAATCCGAGCTACGTAATTCAGTTTCTCTTTCCACTCTTTGTAGTCATTATCGCAGCAATTCGTCAATCGCTAAGCGTTCTGAACAATTAACGACACAGCTGCCACCTACCTCTCCACTTGCTACTACTCTTTCATTTCGAAATCATACCCAGTTGTTATCATCGATCTGTTTAAGCAGATACTTCACTCAAAATATGACTTTCTGAAGTTTACAGCAAGTTTTACTTTTAATGTTGTCCTTTGTCAATATTAAGATGTTTTACTTTCCAAGTTATTGAACTTTAAATCTGAATTTTATTATTTTATTCATAATATCTTAATTTAAGCACACCCATTTTGAAATAATCTGTCATATAATTTTGTTTATTAACCTTATTTAAAATGTCATTTGTTTCAAATTTAAATATAGGTGTAAAGGTAACAGAAAACCTCACAAAAATGAACAAAATTAGATGAGAAATTGAATTACCTGCGTTTTGAAAATCTACGTGACAAGCTAGAGATAAATTTGATGAAAACCTTGTACAGTGGAACCTTTTGTAAAAGCGAATATGCTGACAAATTTTTTTCTAGAAACCTGGAACTATTATTCTTTATTTTTAACTTACACTACTATTTACAAATTCAACATAAGTATCGAATTTTACTCCTAAAATATTTTAAAGTTATCAAATACAAATGTCTATTAATACGTAAAAATTGAATCTATCAGCTGTGAAGCAAGACCAACTCCATAAAATATAATTCTTTGCCAAACTCTTCACTCATCTTTTAAGAAATTGACGAAAATTTCCACAGAACTGAGTTGAAACCGTTTTGTAAACGTCAGTTGTTCCATTTGTTGTCATCGTTACGGTCGCTAGATGTCGCAATATTTTTGTATGTATTGCCAAAGTGTGAAAACGAAAGAAACTTAAAAACGGAATTGACTGTCGGTATTTCAAAATTCATATTTTCCCCAAACAGTAAATCTATGGAATCATTTAGTTCCTTTAATAATTTAACTTCTGGTTTCCTTCATTGTTTAATCTCCTACAGCCAATTTATCACTCTGTTTATACCTAATACTTCGAAAATGTTCTTTTGTTCTGGTTTCTAAATTACGTTCGCTACTTTTTTTTTAATTTGCGCCCTCCAACATTTAGTCATACTGGGCAGTGAAATGGGTAAAATGATGCTCAATGCGTCCGGGGTCCATGGAGCTTAGAGTTACCCGACATTCGTTTTTAAGGATAAGGGAAACCGCGGAAAAAACCTTATCCAGGTAACTCACCCTGACCTGGTCGCTATCTAAACAATTAAATTCCTAAATGCTGGACATTATACTATCTGAAATTTTATCTTGTTTAGAGAAATATATCACTTTTAATATACTTATTTCGAGATACCAAAATTATACCAAAATCTTCAACACAGTAATGTGTTTATCATCTCTATTAAATTCCTCTTTATTTAAGGGCATAGGGTAAGGTGGCCTAAATCGCACCAGTTTATAGAAACATCAACATAACTTTATAAATATATGGAATTGTAAGTGCAAATATTGTCCATTGAAATTGTCAGTATGTAAGCATGCTTTGTATATATTGTCAAATTTTTAAATCTGTTAGAAATATTAATTAAACATTGAAACGAATTTGCTTGTAATTGGTGCCATTTAGGAAACTGTTGCCAAAATCGCACTTATAGTTGCCAAAATCGCACCTCGCTAATTAGTACTGAATTCAGTTGACTTAACATTTAATTGAACTTTTAAATCTACTGACATTCAACACAGTACACATGAAACAATTAAACAGACAAATGATACAACAGTTGCTTAAGTCAAAATGTCATATATCACAACTGGCAAGTGTCACAAAAGAAAACTACGTCCTCTTTGTAGTTTCCAGAACATTCTTCGTGCACCCACTTTGCACATGTTTGGCACTGAACCATATTTTTAATCGTATCCTCCTCACAAATGAAGCAAAACCACGATTCTTTATTTTTGGTTGATGCTACCCTCTTCTGGCAAACTTTCTTTCTTGGGCGTCCTTCTTGATTTCCACTTGTTCCTGCGTCAGGATTTTCGAAGTTGTCGGCGAGTTTCCTCTTGAATTTCTCAAGCTTTTCACTTGCAGCCTCTTTTTTCTCTTCCAGTTGTAGTTTATAGGGCGTTGCTGTTAACACCTCTGCTTTATGTGCACCCTTTGACAAACGCTTCCCTTGCTTGCTGGTGATCTGGGGCAAAGGACTGGTCTGTTTCACTGAAACCTTAAGACACCTGGCATTCCTGTTACTTTCCAGGTCTACTTCTTCTAGTTCTTGATAACTGCCCACAGTTGATGCCGGATCCACGACATTGGCAGCTTGTTCTATTAACTCATCTGATGTTCCTTCCATTGAGTTGGAAGCTGGTGCTAGATGAAGTGCAACAAAGTCTGTGTCTTTGAACACATTTCTATCAATAGGCCAAATGCCAGTGGTTTTGAACCCAGATATGGCGTTAGACATGCAAGCTGCTTTGGCATAGGCTTCAGCAAAAATACCTGCCACACTGAACTGAGTGACCCTCTCCTCTTTCCGCAGATGTTTCCTTACAGCTTCATCATAATACAGCTGCAGAGGTTTGAAGAAAGACACATCAAGAGGCTGCAAGCGATGAGTAGTGTGTGCTGGTAGCTGCAGAAGAATGATGTCATTCGCTTTAGCCAGTTTGATAGCATCTAGGTTTTTCGAATGTGTAGAATGACCATCAAGCACAAGCAAGACTTTCTCTTCAACAGAAGGTTTAACAAATTTTATAAAATGACGTAGCCACTTTATAAACAGGTCGGAGTTAATGTAGCCTGTTTCAGATACCTCGACTAGACAGCCCTCGGGTGCTCCAGTTTTGAGATCTATGCAGTATCTCATTCTTTTGAAAATTAGCTTTGGGGGTACAAAATTACCGACTGCATTACAACAGCAAACTGCTGTGGTATTTACTTCTCTTTCTCCTGTAGCTAGTTGACAAACTCTGACTTTTCCTTTTTCCCCAACTATCTTGGGAGATTTCTTTTGTACTGTTGAAATTCCCGTTTCGTCAACATTATAGATTCTCAGAGCGTTTAACTCATTATCGTCAATAATCTTTTGTAGGGCATCAAAGAAATTCATTACGTTGTGCTTGCAGAATCCTTTAGCTCTAGCAACAGAAACATTTTCTGGTTGTCTTAAACTTAGATGAGGATGACGCTTCATAAAGGAGTAGTACCATTTAGTACCTGCCATCTTGCTTTCATGATTGAAGGGATTTTTAATATGCGGATTTGCATCTAAAATATTGTAAGCCAGTTTTCGCACTTCTGCTCTAGTTAGGCCCATTAGTGCAGACTCAAAACTAAGAATAACTTCTTCTAGTTCTTTTTCAGCATCTACAGGCAGAGCTGTTTCTCTCCCATTCACTGAAGAATGTGGCTGACGTTTAAAACCTCTCCTCACTTCGCCACGGTAATGCCTAAGGAATGTTTTCTTAGGGATTTCGTACTTTGTAACGATTTGATTAAGTCTGATTTTTCCCTCACTGTAATCCTTGATTGCCAGCTCCATATGTTCTGCCGTCCACTTACCATATTCTCTCTTCCCCGCCATCACAAACTGCAATCAAGTGAATTATAATAGTATCAATTCTCGTAACATGGCGCAATGGTGGTGCGATTTGAGCAACCCATGATGGTGCTATTTCGGCAAAGCGGCCATTTTATGCTTTCAACCCCGCTACTCCTAACCGCGTGCAGTTTAACGAACGTTTTTATCGTAAAAATGTAGCTAAAGGAAGCAACTATCATTAAAAATATAGTAAGAATATGATGAATAACTTACCAATAGATAGGATGCTTAGACGATTGTTGGAAAAACTGCGGAAATATGAACAAAAAACTTCAGGTTTATATTGCAACACAACGAACACAGCCAACCTCACCAAACTACTGCACAGGCGCATGTAGGTATAGAACTTACAAAAACTGCCGCTAGATCGCGGATGCAGACAGAAGCACTGTTTCTGGAGAAAATGGTGCGATTTAGGCGTGGTGCGATATACGCAACCTCACCCTATTTATTAATCTATGAATCAAACTATTAAAAACAACAAATTTATGTGAGACAGGGTTAAAACCTGAGAAGTCTGGACCGGCAGAGCATTGTTAGAGCCAACTTTCGGGAGACGACCATCTTGGCAAAATGCAACAGTTACTGGGAGCGGAGAATTAAGGAGGCTTTGGCCATATACTCCGAGAGGCGCATGCTCAATCGTGATGCTGATTTTCAGTACATAACAACTGAGCGTCCAAAATGGCTGAAACTTTGGTGAGCAACTGTCAACAGATGAACAACGAAATTTACTAGCTTTTATTTACGAGTGCTGCCATCTTCATGTTGAAGTCAGAAACCTTTCAGACCACCGTCGTATATCGATACAGAGCGAAGCTATGTCTCCATTAAAATTAAATCATAGACAAATATATTTTTCTGTGAGAATTGTTTGAATTTCTGGACAGAGGATTAATGTAACACAGACTTCTGGCATTTTTTACTTTTTATGCAAAAACTGATGCAAAATTTACGTTACTTACAATATATATTTTACATGCGCTTCAGTAACGCCACTGGTGCATCTCGAGACGTAAAGTGGTCGACATTAAAGTCTTTAATATTTCTCCTCGGCGCTTCTGAGTGTTTATCTGGAGTTAGGTAAATACCTGCAGCTAAGGAGTATCCCCAAATATGAGTCAGTGTGCCGTCTTATAATTATAGGTCTGGCTGTATATATTTTGGAACATTTCTTCCTACCTTAATAATTTATACGGCAGCACTACAAAAAATGAAGCAAGATTGCTGTCAACTGTTTCTGCGTGTAGCATTAAGGACAGTCATTTCACCAGAATCGATTATTTCCAGCTGTACCGTCTCTCGCATCTTGTCTGTGGTGAATCAGCTGCCACCTGCTATAGTGGTGAATGATGTCATCCTTCAGGATACAATGTGACAATAAACATCATTATTTAGAGTTGACTGATTGATTTAATGTAGGCTAAAAAAAGAGATACATCTTAAAATTAGAAACAGGTTGGGTAGCTTCATAATTTTTCTCACTAAAATTCAAACTTATTATATTCTGTTAGGTTAATATGAAACAAACATACCGTAGTAGTTTTATTGTTGTTGCTTCTGGTTACCACCTGCGAGAACTAGACAAATTCAGACATGTTCAGTGCCGCCTACCGCTGTAACGGAGGTAAAATGCGAGGAACAATATGCGGCTTTGAAATTCGGCTTTCGTGTCAACAAATCTTCTGCTGAGGCCTATACAACGTTACAGGAGGCCTATTGAGAGTCTCTTCTTCTGTACAGCATAGCTCGAAGGTGGTTTAAAATGTTTAAAGAGGGGAGACAATCCATTTCAAAGGAAGGTGGACCCGGTGCTCCAGTTACTGCTCTTACGGAAGAAAACATCAACACTGCTGCTGCCATTGTGAGAGAGGATCGACGAATTACCTTAAGATTACTTTCTGTAATACTGAACATTTCATTGGGTACCACCCACACGTTGGTGACAGAAACATTACACATGAGACGTGTTTGTGCACGATGGGTTCCAAGACTGTTGATTCCCGAACAAAAGGACATTCCCATGCAGGTCTGCATGCAGTTAAAGTTGATGTTAGAGGAAGATCCGGAGTTTCTTTCAAACGTAATCACTGCTGATGAAACTTGGCTACATCATTTTGATCCTGAGAGCAAACAGCAAAGCTCAGTGTGAAAATCTCCTTCATCACCAACCTCCAAAAAAGAAACAAAAGTGGTTGCTTCTGCTGGGAAAGTTATGGTCATCTCATTCTTTGATATTCATGGAATGGTTTATCAGCATGTTGTACCTGCACACACATGAGTAACTGGACAATACTACAGGGTTGTCCTGAAAACATTGCATGTCCATATCAGGTGCAAAAGACCACATTTCCGTGATGCAGGCTGGATGCTGCACCACGACAATGCGCGGCCGCATATTGCCAATGTTGCTACTGAACATCTTGGAAAAATTAAGGTGAAGTACATCCCTGACCCTACCTATAGTCCGGATTTAGCCCCATGTTAATGTTTTTCTATTCGCTAACTTAAAGAAACGCCTTCGTGGTAGGTATTATCTATCATCAGAAGCAGTGGTGAAGGCTGCGGAGGCGATTTTATAGGATCTATCAAAAACTGGTATCCGGCATGTCTTTGAAGACTGGCAGAAACGCTGGGACAGGTGCATCGCATTCATGGGAGACTATTTTGAGAAGGACCATCAAAATTATGAGGATGAGTAAAGGCACATTGTCAAAAAAAAAAAAAAAAAAAAAATTGTGATCATTCTTTATTCAACAGCCCTCGTAAAATATGGGAAGGGTGTGTTAAAAAAAGAGTGAATGAAAAGGGAAATAAATTGGTACTGGATTTCGGGACCAATAGTTTTGTTATTGTGAGTGGTTAGTGTTTTTGGAGATGATGGCACATAAGACGGATTTTTTTTTTTTTTTTTTTTTTTTGGTGTTTTGGAAAATTTATTCAATTACTTTAGTTTTGTAATGGTATTTACAGGATGCCATGGCTAGTGCTGGGTACATTACGAGCATCTATCAGTCTTCAGCTGTTAATAAACAATCATAAAATGGAGATAACTAATAAGACCTCAAGTTTTCCTGGCGACGAATATGCTGTTGCTTCTCCGGCAGCAAGCCAAGTGAAAAGACGATTAGAAATCGACGTTTTGGGAATGTGCATCCCTTCCATCATCAGGATATTTATTAAATGTTATAACCACAAAGCAAAGATCAATACAGCTTGATCATCAAGTTAAGTAGTTACGTTTCTTTGACCCAATTAATTTTCTATACTCATGCCATCTCCTGACCTGGCATTTAATTTACTGAAAACAGTGTTTTGTTCAGTAATGCGAATTTTGATAGTGTTTTGTCTTGGTTTATATTTGTGTTATATCCAGTATTTAACTTTGTGGTTATAACATTTTATAAATATCCTGATGATGGGAGAGATGTACACTCCCGAAACGTCGATTTCTAATCGTCTCTTCCTCTAGCTTGCTGCCCGAGAAGCAATTGAGCATGGAGATAACAAACAAGATTATAAAGTCGGTGTCGCAGCTCGAAGAATATGTGAAGTGGAAGGAGAAGTTGTCGTTAGTGAGCGTGGCACTACGATGGTTACAACGTTTCAACAATGGAGACGAAAATACTAAAGATTTTCCGCGTTCTGGAAGATTAAAGTTTGAAATATTGAGGATACACGCAAAGTTTTGCGAGAAAATCCACAGAAATGTACCCGGAGACTTTCAGAAGAACTTGGTACACCAAAAGATATCATACATCGCCACATTAGGACATTTGGAAAATCAGACAGAAGCTGTGGATCTGTACATCATGAACTGACACACCAACAGGCTGAACGTAGAGTGAATATGTCGTCAGTTCATCCCTAATCCCATAAATGATGGATTCGTCAGGAGAACTGTCACCTGTGACGGAAAATGGGTATATTGCCGAAACCGTGATATCTCAAAACAGTGACTTGATCCTCACCAACCAATCCTCACCGAATTCTTCACATCAAAACCAGAGACTGGTACCATTGAGGAATAATGAACCTCGCTGAACGATGACTCAAGACCATAGAATAATATGATGGTATAAACTTGGAAAGTTAGTTAATTGCTTGTCAGAACACCGTTCAAATAATTGTTTTTCTTAAAAAAAAAAAACATTACTTATCAGACATGTGGTAGAATCCAATTATTTATGCTAGACTCAGTGGAGATATAAGCATATGTCACGTAAAGGTAATGAAAGATGGTCTGATGACGTCTATAGAGAGATGAGGACAAACGGATTATGAAAATGGGGATTTAGAATTGAGAAATATAATAAAAGTGAGGCGAAACAAAAGAAAAATTACTAAACTGTGTATACTGACAATTGAATGGGAAAAATTAACATTATACAGACGATAAACCGATATAAGATAAGAATATTAAAATAAAATAGTAGGTGATGCTAAGAAACCTAAAAATATAATGTAAACATTATAAAGGGCTGTCCAAATACGCAAAAGATCCTGTGTTTAATTAAGGAGTAACCAAAGATGTATTTTCCTAGCACAAAATAAATCAAACAATTATACCTAAATAAATTTAATGAGTTATTTGAAGTGCGTTCTCAACTGTTTCTAAATCTTATTAATTGAAATATTAAAGTATTACATATGTTAAAGTATAATACCAGAAAAACTTGCTATAAATTCTGGTTTTCGTAAGCACAAAACGATGCGATATTTAGCAATTCATGAACAGGACCGTGTTTTATCAAAGATTGAACCGCCACACCCATCTCCCACGTGCAGAGAAAGAGTAGATATGGAATCAGTGAAATGGAATTTATGTCGCCAGCTCACACAATTCATAGCTCATAACTCCTTCAGAAAATGTTGCACTCTCGTGTTTTGTGTACGTCAATTAAATAACCTTAGCTCCTCCTTCTGTAATACACAATCCGACATAATATAAAAGTGGAATATAGTATTCAAGATTCATTTCTAATGAAGGATATTAACCCTTGCTTGGTGTCTAGGTCTTTATAGACTCCAAGGCAGCTTTAAGTGCCTAAAAAACTGTTTTAATGTGAACGTAGACTTCTCATCTTCGAGATATGCTTTTGAGTACTTTCTGTTACAAATATCCAAAATATGTATGGTAAAATGACACTCGTTAGCACAAAATTTTGGATTTTTTGTAACAGAGTCAGAAAATACCCAAGATATACAATATGTGATTTTACATGTTATATTATAAATTTACTACAGTAATTAAAACTTGGCAACAATGCACCGTCTGAACATTCATTTGCATGTCCACTATTGTTACAAATTCGTAGAAAATACGTACAGTACGCGCAAGATACTTTTAGCGCTGCATTTACAGTGTAGTGCGGACAGAGAGGTAGAAGCGAGAAATAACGTTCTTTTGTTTCTGTAGTGTGGTCAGTCTTGAAAAACATAGTTCATCGTGTAAGATAAGCGAAGATATCACAAGTAACGTTGCATCCTCTGAAAACATTCCTTAGTTTTGCCCACGCCAGCTCAATTACATTTAAATCACAGTTATACGGAGATGTCCCCTTTCGAGAGCCATAACATCCACAAATGTTCATACAAATATAAATCATTTTCAAGTAAATGCTGATGTACACTCGTAACAAGGATAAACTGGCAATTCGAACGCACCAAAGAAGCCTTTATGAAGGAAGCTTTAACTACAAAGTGATAATGTTATGTAATAAACTTCCAAATTCATTTAAACAAGTTGCATCATTAAAACACTTTAAGAATAAGGTTAAGAAATTTTTGTATGCACACTGTTTTTATACGGTTAATGAATTTTTAGAACTATAACCATGTAAATGAGCACTGGAAGCATAGTACATTCACAAATCTGTAATATTTATATTATGACATTTCTTGTAGTAAATTAGTCTATGCAAATACCACATGAAACCATAGAAAAGCTACTTACTGTGTATATTGTATGTAATCAATTTGACTTTATGTATATACTGTATTTATACATTTTGACGTGTCTCATAACATGTATATGTTGCCAAGGACGAACTAAAATTCTAATTCTAACATACGATTGTTGTAAACTGGTTAGCTAATTAACCTCGAAATTGATCAAAACGAAATATGGTGGACATGATAAAGCTTAGCGTATTAGCAACTAGATGTCAGTGTATAGCGCATTTCAAATTTCAAAGTTGTCATCGATGTTTACGGAGTTAAACGAAACTTACCGAATGAAGACTTGGAGCCTGATCGCTCTTCTTATCGCGCGCATATAGTATTTAATTATGTACAGTTGTACATATCTTGTATAGTTTCTTTGATAATCGAATAATCTCAAAAGGTCTGTGGCCCCCAGCTCCCCTGAACTAACCTCATCGGATTTTTTTCTTGTGGGAGTATCTAAAAAGTAGAGTGTACAAGAACAGGTTACGGACAATTGATATTCTCAAGGAATCCATTCGAACCGAAATAAGTAACATTGACGAGGATACTCTCCGTAAAACTTCAGAGAATATGGTGAGACGAGTACAAACATGTATAGATGCTGATGGAGGACACTTCCAACGTTTTCTCTGAGATGTAAATAGTGTAATGTAATCTCCCAATTGTGTATTATATTCTCCCAAAGTTGTACGTTTGTCCTATTATTGGTTTAGAAGTTGTGGCATATTCAAGTGGTTCAGGTTTATATGGATCGCGCTGTACAACATAGAGTTAAGTTGGTCAACTTAAAGCTCTCTGATAGAAATATTTTCTGTCAATTTTGTGGTGCGTAAATATATAAAGATCCTGGTTTTCCGATCGCGAATATGTGACGTCTAATTGTACATGAGAGAAACACGGAAACTTCAAATTGATTGTGAAAACTTACAACGTCTGACCTTGCGATTTATTTATGATCATTGCTAGAGCCAAACGTACGGGAAAATGTAGACGCTTAATGCGTTGGAATCATCGGAATACCTGTGATCAAGGGATATACTTTCTCTTGATGATTGTAGACTCGATGGTGCTATCTATTAGATTTTTCACAGTTAGTCTCATTTCATTTGACAGTCGAATTGGTTAATGCTACCCAGCATGATCACAGCTGATCGAACTTTTAATTTTAAAATTGTGAGGTGGAAGTCTAGGTGATTCTAATGAATTTAAAAACTCTGTGGGACAGTTGACTACGTCATCCTGGTTTATAACTGTGTCAACTGATTTCTACGAAAGCAACTTCCCCGGAAGAGACATTCTAGAGCCCAATTCTGACATACCAACACGACTATTAGAATTATTTGCTTCTCGCTGGTCATCGGTGACGTAGCTCGTCACACATTTGACGACCGAAGTCAGGCTGTCTTCTCCCTGGAATAGTAAAAACGTTTCCGCAAACTTCACAAGGACAAAAAGCAATTCAATTCATTTTGTCTCAATTCAGTTCACATTTAGCATTCACAAACACGAAGTTATCCAAGGATTCACCAATATTTGACTAAAGTTGCATGTGGTCAAATATTTATAGTGTTACAGCGCATTTAGATTTTAATTTTTTGTCTAATCTTCGAAAGATATCATGCTACATAAACAATTTCAAACCTGAAAACAAATGATAAACCTCATTTGTTAAAATACGGTAAGTGGAATATCTATGAAGACTTTGGCAAGAAGTGAAATATCTTTCTACTTGGTACTGCTTTTGTTTGTTGAAAATAATAGGTTATGTGTTCCGTAAAACTTTACGTGTGTATTTTCATATTTAGTTAATAACCCGGTCCATTATCACTTTATGTATTCTTTCTCATCGTTTAAACTTTCCTTGGACTTATACAAATATTTCAAAAGCAAAATTATGCAAATTGTCTCACAAACACTTTGTACAAGAGTGAATAAAGAAAGTCACGAGACTCTAACGCATCAGATTTCTTTTTAATGCAGGAGGCTGTGGCAGATATTAATATAGAAGAAGGGAGGTGTAAGGCAGTGTGATTGGCTGCTGATCCTAACACGGCAGTGTTTTCTGGGAAAGATTACGACGGACATACCTGTGTCATAAAGACGCAATATGGCTCATTTATTGCCCCCCTTCCAGGAAATCCATTTCTAAGACGCACTGCTTGGCGAATACAGAATCAGCATTGGACACAGGTTTTATGAGCTCTTCCCACATTCCTGGAGTAGCAGAGATCGATCCTAAAGGTGCACAACCTTCTCCGAGAACAGTGTTCACCATCAACTGGTTCCTCAGGGAAAGAATGTATCTAGTGCACTCATTCACAGGACTTCCTACATCCACCATCACTTATTTTAATGTAACTACCCCGAATAATTCATAAGACACGTTATTTCAATATATCAAAATATAACAGGTAGCGATGCTTCCATCTCTGTAACCCGTCCAAATAGTACTCGGCGTTTTCCAACATAGTCTTCTTGTAACTCTACACACTTCTTCCTGCGATGTTCCCATCTCTGTAACCCGTCCAAATAGTACTCGGCGTTTTTCAACATAGTCTTCTTGTAACTCTACACACTTCTTCCAGCGATGTTCCAATCTCTGTAACCTATCCAAATAGTACTCGGCGTTTTCCAACATAGTCTTCTTGTAACTCTACACACTTCTTCCAGCGATGCTCCCATGTCTGTAACCCGTCCAAATAGTACTCGGCGTTTTCCAACATAGTCTCCTTGTAACTCTACACATTTCTCCCAGCGATGTTCCCATCTCTGTAACCCGTCCATATAGTACTCGGCGTTCTTCAACATAGTCTTCTTGTAACTCTACACACTTCTTCCAGCGATGTTCCAATCTCTGTAACCTATCCAAATAGTACTCGGCGTTTTCCAACATAGTCTTCTTGTAACTCTACACACTTCTTCCAGCGATGCTCCCATGTCTGTAACCCGTCCAAATAGTACTCGGCGTTTTCCAACATAGTCTTCTTGTAACTCTACACACTTCTTCCTGCGATGTTCCCATCTCTGTAACCCGTCCAAATAGTACTCGGCGTTTTTCAACATAGTCTTCTTGTAACTCTACACACTTCTTCCAGCGATGTTCCAATCTCTGTAACCTATCCAAATAGTACTCGGCGTTTTCCAACATAGTCTTCTTGTAACTCTACACACTTCTTCCAGCGATGCTCCCATGTCTGTAACCCGTCCAAATAGTACTCGGCGTTTTCCAACATAGTCTGCTTGTAACTCTACACATTTCTCCCAGCGATGTTCCCATCTCTGTAACCCGTCCATATAGTACTCGGCGTTCTTCAACATAGTCTTCTTGTAAATATACACACTTCTCCCAGCGATGCTACCATCTCTGTAACCCGTCCAAATAGTACTCGGCGTTTTTCAACAAAGTCTTCTTGTAACTCTACACACTTCTCCCTGCGATAGTCACCTTTCTGTAACCCGTCCAAATAGTACTCGTCGTTTTTCAACATGGTCTTCTTGTAACTCTACACACTTCTCCCAGCGATGTTCTCATCTCTGTAACCCGTCCAAATAGTACTCGGCGTTCTTCAACATAGTCTTCATGTAAATCTACACACTTCTCCCAGCGATGCTCTCATCTTTGTAACCCGTCCAAATAGTACTCGGCGTTTTTCAACAAAGTCTTCTTGTAACTCTACACACTTCTCCCAGCGATAGTCACCTCTCTGTAACCCGTCCAAATAGTACTCGTCGTTTTTCAACATGGTCTTCTTGTAACTCTACACACTTCTCCCAGCGATGCTCCCATCTCTGTAACCCGTCCAAATAGTACTCGGCGTTCTTCAACATAGTCTTCTTGTAAATCTACACACTTCTCCCAGCGATGCTCCCATGTCTGTAACCCGTCCAAATAGTACTCGGCGTTTTTCAACAAAGTCTTCTTGTAACTCTACACACTTCTCCCAGCGATAGTCACCTCTCTGTAACCCGTCCAAATAGTACTCGTCGTTTTTCAACATGGTCTTCTTGTAACTCTACACACTTCTCCCAACGATGCTCCCATCTCTGTAACCCGTCCAAATAGTACTCGGCGTTCTTCAACATAGTCTTCTTGTAAATCTACACACTTCTCCCAGCGATGCTCCCATCTCTGTAACCCGTTCAAATAGTACTCGGCGTTTTTCAACAAAGTCTTCTTGTAACTCTACACACTTCTCCCAGCGATAGTCACCTCTCTGTAACCCGTCCAAATAGTACTCGGCGTTTTTCAACATAGTCTTCTTGTAACTCTACACACTTCTTCCAGCGATGTTCCAATCTCTGTAACCTATCCAAATAGTACTCGGCGTTTTCCAACATAGTCTTCTTGTAACTCTACACACTTCTTCCAGCGATGCTCCCATGTCTGTAACCCGTCCAAATAGTACTCGGCGTTTTCCAACATAGTCTGCTTGTAACTCTACACATTTCTCCCAGCGATGTTCCCATCTCTGTAACCCGTCCATATAGTACTCGGCGTTCTTCAACATAGTCTTCTTGTAAATATACACACTTCTCCCAGCGATGCTACCATCTCTGTAACCCGTCCAAATAGTACTCGGCGTTTTTCAACAAAGTCTTCTTGTAACTCTACACACTTCTCCCTGCGATAGTCACCTTTCTGTAACCCGTCCAAATAGTACTCGTCGTTTTTCAACATGGTCTTCTTGTAACTCTACACACTTCTCCCAGCGATGTTCTCATCTCTGTAACCCGTCCAAATAGTACTCGGCGTTCTTCAACATAGTCTTCATGTAAATCTACACACTTCTCCCAGCGATGCTCTCATCTTTGTAACCCGTCCAAATAGTACTCGGCGTTTTTCAACAAAGTCTTCTTGTAACTCTACACACTTCTCCCAGCGATAGTCACCTCTCTGTAACCCGTCCAAATAGTACTCGTCGTTTTTCAACATGGTCTTCTTGTAACTCTACACACTTCTCCCAGCGATGCTCCCATCTCTGTAACCCGTCCAAATAGTACTCGGCGTTCTTCAACATAGTCTTCTTGTAAATCTACACACTTCTCCCAGCGATGCTCCCATGTCTGTAACCCGTCCAAATAGTACTCGGCGTTTTTCAACAAAGTCTTCTTGTAACTCTACACACTTCTCCCAGCGATAGTCACCTCTCTGTAACCCGTCCAAATAGTACTCGTCGTTTTTCAACATGGTCTTCTTGTAACTCTACACACTTCTCCCAACGATGCTCCCATCTCTGTAACCCGTCCAAATAGTACTCGGCGTTCTTCAACATAGTCTTCTTGTAAATCTACACACTTCTCCCAGCGATGCTCCCATCTCTGTAACCCGTTCAAATAGTACTCGGCGTTTTTCAACAAAGTCTTCTTGTAACTCTACACACTTCTCCCAGCGATAGTCACCTCTCTGTAACCCGTCCAAATAGTACTCGTCGTTTTTCAACATTATCTTCTTGTAACTCTACACACTTCTCCCAGCGATGCTCCCATCTCTGTAACCCGTCCAAATAGTACTCGGCGTTCTTCAACATAGTCTTCTTGTAAATCTACACACTTCTCCCAGCGATGCTCCCATCTCTGTAACCCGTCCAAATATTTCTCGGTGTTTTTCAACCTAGTCCCTTGCAACTCTATACACTTCTCCCAGCGATGTTACCGTCTCTGTAACCCGTCCAAATAGTACTCGGCGTTTTTCAACATAGTCTCCTTGTAACTCTACACACTTCTCCCAGCGATGCTCCCATCTCTGTAACCCGTCCAAATAGTACTCGGCGTTTTTCAACATAGTCTCCTTGTAACTCTACACACTTCTCCCAGCGATGCTCCCATCTCTGTAACTCGTCCAAATAGTACTCGGCATTTTTCAACAAAGTCTCCTTGTAGCTCTACACACTTCTCCTAGCGATGTTCCCATCTCTGTAACCCGTCCAAATAGTACTCGGCGTTTTTCAACATTGTCTCCTTGTAGCTCTACACACTTCTCCTAGTGATGTTCCCATCTCTGTAACCCGTCCAAATAGTACTCGGCATTTTTCAACAAAGTCTCCTTGTAACTTTACACACTTTTCCCAGCGATGTTCTCATCTCTGTAACCCGTACAGATAGTACTCAGCGTTTTTCAACATAGTCTCCTTGTAACTCTACACACATATTCCAGCGATGCTCTCATCTTTGTAACCCGTCCAAATAGTACTCGGCGTTTTTCAACATAGTCTTCTTGTAACTCTACACACTTCTCCCAGCGATGTTCACCTCTCTGTAACCCGTCCAAATAGTACTCGGCGTTTTTCAACATAGTCTCCTTGTAACGCTACACACATCTCCCAGCGATGCTCTCATCTTTGTAACCCGTCCAAATAGTACTCGGCGTTTTTCAACAAAGTCTTCTTGTAACTCTACACACTTCTCCCAGCGATGTTCCCATCTCTGTAACCCATCCAAATAGTACTCGGCGTTTTTCAACATAGCCTCCTTATAACTCTACACACTTTTCCCAGCGATGTTCCCATCTCTGTAACACGTCCAAATAGTACTCGTCATTTTTCAACAAAGTCTCCTTATAACTCTACACACTTCTCCCAGCGATGCTCTCATCTCTGTAACACGTCCAGACAGTACTCGGCGTTTTTCAACATAGTCTCCTTGTAACTGTACACACTTCTCCCAGCGATGTTCTCATCTCTGTAACACGTCCAGACAGTACTTGGCGTTTTTCAACATAGTCTCCTTGTAACTCTACACACTTCTCCCAGCGATGTTCACGTCTCTGTAACCCGTACAAATAGTACTCGGCGTTTTTCAACAGTCTCCTTGAAACTACACACACTTCTCCCAGCGATGTTCTCATCTCTCTAACCCGTCCAAATAGTACTCGGCATTTTTCAACATGGTCTCCTTGTAACTCTACACACTTCTCCCAGCGATGCTCCCATCTCTCTAACCCGTCCAAATAGTACTCGGCGTTTTTCTCTGCAAAATAATTGTTCACGAAGTTGATTGCCTCTTCATTTGATGAAAATCTCTGTCCTGCAAGCGCAAATTTGAGATGAGGGAACAAAAAGAAGTCGCTTGGGGCTAGATCTGGTGAGTCACCAGTTCTGACCGTAATTCTCGGATTTTAGCCATTACAACCGCTGAGGTGTGAGACGTTGCGTTGTCTTGGTGAAAAAGGATTTTCTTTTTCTGCCAATGTGGCCGTATTTCCGCAAGTTCTGCCTTCAGCTTGTCAAGTAATGATGCATAATATGCTCCTGTAATGGTTTTTCATTTTTGAATATTCCAAAAACAGTCACCATCACTTTTCCAGCCGAGAAAACAGTTTTTGCTTTTTTTTGTGCCAGTTCCCCCCCCCCCTTTGTAGTAAACTTTTTGGACTGTATTTTTGTTCCGGGTGTAAAATGATGTATCCAAGTTTTACCTACAGTAATTAATCGGCGCCAAAACTCGGATTTATTGCGCCTAAACTGCACCAACATTCGAACACGTTGTTTGTCCAACGTGAACAAACGCGGCACCCAACGCGCGGGCAGCTTTCTCATATCTAATTGTTGATTTAATATGTGACTAACACGTTCTTTTGACATGTTTATAGCCTCTGCTATCTCTGTCACTGTAATTCAGGGGTCATCTAGCGCAATTTGATGAACTTTGACGATGTTTTCGTCGGTAGTTGCCGTTTTTTGGACGTCCCGAACGTTCATCGTCTCCCAAGCTTTTACGGTCGCGTTTAAATGCAGCTGCCCAGCATTTCACTGTTGTAAATGATGGTTCAGAGTTGCCATACACAGAATCCAAGTCATCTTTGATTTGCGTAGGCGTATTGGTTTTTTAAAGCAAGTATTAATGACAGCTCGATACTCGATTTTGTCCATTTTTATAAAAACACATCAACTCCGGCTGATTTTTCCAATGGTGTCCTCTCTGGTGACCCCAGTTGGGCGAACAAAGCGTGATTCACCTTCGGTGCTTCTACGACCACATTTAAATTCATTGATCCAAAAGTAAGCGGCCTTCAGTGCTGGTACAAAGTTCACGTGAACTACATCCAATTCAATTTTGACTTGTGCGAAAGTCCAGCCCTTCAAATGAAATGTTTAATAACAACACCAAACTCTGTTTTTTCCATCGCAGCTATCACACTAACCACTTCAGACGGCTGTCAACAATGAACTGTATATTATAGTTCATCCAAAATTTCTGTAATTTTTTTAAATAATCTAGCTTACCACCCACAAAGGCATAACAAAAAGATTTACCATACTTTCAAGTTAATTTACCAGAATTATCAAACGATCCCCATATTTTAAGGAATAATAAGTAAAAAATGCCAAGGGGGAAAAAAAAAGAGGAAGGATATGTATGTATGCGAATGTGGACGCTTTTATGTATGTGGGAACAGAAAACAGAACTAGGTGTCTGTCAGGTGCCAAATATAGTATATGAGTTCAGCTTCTGCCTAAGATATGAGATTTGTCTAATGAAATGGAAATTTATACTTCTAATCATGTCATTGACATCTCTGGAATTAATGCAAAGGTTATATTTGTTTAAACTTCTGTTGTTTTTATTTTTCAGCACTCTTCAGTATTCAAATTCTTCGGTATTCAATTGTTCAGTGTTCAAATTCAAAGTGAAAGTTTAAAGTTCAACATGCTTCTTTGCCTAAATGTTGCAGTATAAATTACGTAAGTACTTGTAGCTTATAAATGACCCATATAAATATGAACCATTTCAATAAGCTATAACTTTCGAAGCAATAATAGGACACAGGTGCAAGTTTAAAAGAATATAATACCGTGACTTTGTGGGTAAGTTCAATTGCACAACTCAAAAATGTTCTTTAATTCGACCGAATTACAGTCGGAACACTTGACACTGCTGTCGGCCTTTCCTTCCAGGTTGTTAACGCGGTTAGAAAGGTCTTCGACGTCTTCCACCATGGCGTTCAGGGACTTGGCGTTACTGTCGGCCTTTTCCTCTAGGTCATTGAAGCGGTTTGCCAGGTCCTCGACGCGCTCGTCCACTTGGCCCATCCGCTTGCCGAGCCCCGTGACGTCCTTCTTCACGCCGGCCAACTGTTCCTCAAATTTGGCGGCGAGGGCCTCGTTCGTAACCTGCATTTCTTGCTTCTTCTCCGTGAGGTTATCGTTAGCCGTCTTCATTTCTTCCAGCTTTGCGGCCAGGTTGTTATTTGCCGCCTCCGTCTACGCAGCGAGGTTGTCATTCGCCGTCTTTATTTCCTTCAGTTCGGCCTTCATTACCATCATTTTCTCCAAAATCTTTTCCAATGCCGATTCCATGGCCGTTATCCCACTTCTAACACCAGCTGTGACTTTGTGGGTTCGTGAAATTAAAAGTCCAATTGCACCACTCAAAAATGTTCTTTATTTCCACCGAATTACAGTCGGAACACTTACCGATTACACAGAATTACGTAATGCACACAATTACAATTCACAAATTCGTCTGTCACAGGTACACTGCACGCTCACAGTTACGTACAACTCCTCTGATGCACGTTCACAGTCTTCCGGTCCGTTAACTCACTCGGCGCTCCTCACGGCTGCTCGCCAAGTACTGACTGAACCGCCAACTGCAGCCCCTTTTTATAGGAATATCGCTGTTTCTGGAAGTCTCGCGTTTCCGTGAATCAACCCGAAGGTTCTAGACTTCAGGGAGAGGGGAAAGAGACAGCACAGTGATGTTTTTCCAGCCACCCCTCGTTACTGCTACAAGATAAATGAATAGGCGTGAGCGCATGTTTCCCGTCTGGCCGTACTGCTGGCCGGTTCTATCGGGAGTTCCGACGTGCGGGTGACAATACACAATTGGGAGATTACATTACACTATTTACATATCAGAGAAAATGTTGGAAGTGTCCTCCACCAGCATCTATACATGTTTGTACTCGTCTCACCATATTCTCTCACGTTTTACAGAGAGTGTCCTTTCCTTGACCATGTTACCTATTTCTGTTCGAATGGATTCCTTGAGAACATCAACTGTCCGTGGCCTATTCTTGTATACTCTATTTTTAGATACCCCCACAAGAAAACCTCCGGTGAGGTTAGGTCAGAGGATCTGGAGGGCCACAGAGCTTTTGAGATTGTTCGATTATCAAAGAAACTGGTTACAAGTTCCATGGTGTCATTAGATGTATGTTGCGTTGCTCCATCTTGCTGGAAATAACCTTTCAATTCGATAATCATCCAGCTGCTCCACAAATGTCCCATAGCAACTTCAGTGTCTACAGTCATATCAAAGAAAGAAACTGGAAGCTGACACCTTGCACCATACTCCAATATTTACAAGAACAATCAGCATATTCTCCTAATTATCATGGTGTTGTGCACTTGGAATTCTTGCCAGAAGCCGAGAAGGTAAATAAAGGGTATGATATTAGCGTTATGCGACGTTTGAGAGAACAAATACGGCGAAAAATAATAGAATGTAGAAAGACAACTCATGGTTAGCGCTCCAGGTCACAAGACTATCACTGTAAAAGATTTTTTGGCCAAAAATTCAACAAATCTCATCGAGCAAACAGCTTTTTTACCTGATCTGGCTCCAGCTGACTTCTTTCTGTTTACAAAACTCAAATTAAAGTGTGTTTAGTCAAAGCGTGTGCACTTTCGCCGACTCCTTTGACGAACCCTTATAATCGTTTTACAACAACGGCCCTCCTTCTCCCAGTCCTTTCTGTAAGGTTGCTACCTTTCTCGATACGTCATGGGTATCTTACGAGGTTTCATTTAAATAAATTATCTTATGTCCATTACTGCGAAACTTCCTTAGTTTTGACAAATATATATCGCCAAGCTATAATTCTACTTGATTCCATAATAACCCTTATCTTATTCAAAGTACGGTATTTGAAACCCAGCTCCTTTAGGAGACCGCGCGAAGTGCATTGTGCATAAGGAAAATCACGAATTTCTTGCAAATGTGCAACCAATTCATCTAAGGCGGGCGCTCTCCCTTTTACATAGAATCTATAAATTTCTCGACGAATTAAATCGCATGTGAAGTTATCTACTTTAGAGGAACGTTTCCTTTTGTTTTCACACTTGATCGGCGTCTTTGGTATTCCTTTTGTCACAACATTTCTTACTGTATTTCTGTGAATACACAGAATTTATCAGGTTCATTGCAAGACCCCTTACCAAGATTATTTTTCAGCACATATTTATATTTGTTCAAAACAAACGCTTGAATTTGCTTGAAAAGAGTTCCCGTTATAATTTTGTTTTTTGAGGCTTCTCCAGTATCATAACTCGACACAATTGTCTTCATTTTGATTATTTTCACTTCACTGAAAGTTATCTACTACTTCATTTGTATTTACCACTGCATTTCCCTCCAACTGTCTCCACATCGTGACACACGACGTATTTCTGCACGTAATGAAACAGATCAACTGGAAGTTAGAACTTTGACAACTGAGACTCCACGTGGAGTAAACATGCGACTGTCAGGGCTGCTATTGGTCTTCAACGACAGTGTTCCATTTCTGAAGTGTGGAGATAGATTTATGAGGGTTATTAGTGGGCGGTAGGGTCAGTTTCCTTCGCGAGGCAAACTGCACTCGCGATGACTAGACAGACTTTACTAGTTCAAGGCACCCGTCTTTATCGATAGATAACATAAAGGGGAATTCATTGAAAAATTACAGCACACCTTTGACGTGCACTAATAAGATGACGCTTTGTAGACAAACTAGGTGACAGTTGACAATCAAACTCTGCGTGAGTATAGAGGAAATATGTACCAACTTAGCAACAACAATTATTTCGTATCCTCTTTTATACGAGACTTTTATATGACCAATTGCTAGTACTTTCTTGACACAGTAGTATATGTTTCTTAAATATTTGTGGCCAATTATGTAATACGAAAGGTGAAGGAGGGATGTACATATATAACACTAATGCCCGATTTCACCAACAAATGTTAAGACTTAACACGAGTTTAGCAATAGTTAAAACAAAAATTGCATTTCACCAACTTGTGTTAGCGTAACACTCATGTTAAACTAACAAGCCGAATTTCTAATGTTAAGTCCTTAACAATTGTAAATAGTCATGATGGCGTGCTGTTAATGTCGATTTGCTATATTTAGACCGTCTAAATGGCATTCATAGTAGAGTACGGCCTATGAGGAGAAATGATTTTGAGGAACTATCCGAAGAAAATTGTTTTACGGAGGTATAGACTGTCGAAACATGTTGCTATGAAGGTTACTGCGGAAGTACAAGAGAGGTTAGAACATGCATCGAAAGGAATATGGCGATCTCGCCTTTGCTTGAAGTATTAGTAACCTTGCGATTTTATAATTCATTGAATTATGTGGATAATACATTGTCCACCTGCGGTCTTGAAACGTTCAAGTCACTTGCCCTTCTTCGCTCCTCGTTTTAAATTTACGTAATACTGAGTTAGAACATGCATCGAAAGGAATATGGCAATCTCGCCTTTGCTTCAAGTATGAATAACCTTGCGATTTTATAATTCACTGAATTATGTGGATAATACATTGTCCACCTGCCGTCTTGAAACGTTCAAGTCACTTGCCCTTCTTCGCTCCTCGTTTTAAATTTACGTAATACTGAGTTAGAACATGCATCGAAAGGAATATGGCAATCTCGCCTTTGCTTCAAGTATCAATAACCTTGCGATTTTATAATTCACTGAATTATGTTGTTAATACATTGTCCACCTGCCGTCTTGAAACGTTCAAGTCACTTGCCCTTCTTCGCTCCTCGTTTTAAATTTACGTAATACTGAGTTAGAACATGCATCGAAAGGAATATGACTATCTCGCCTTAGCTTTATGTATTAGTAACTTTGCTATTTTATAATTCACTGAATTATGTGGATAATACATTGTCCACGTGCCGTCTTGAAAGGTTCAAGTCATTTGTCCGTCTTCGCACCTTGTTTTAAATTTACGTAATACTGACAAGTTGTTTGGTGCTTGTAGTAGTGACACATGCATTTGAATTAAATTCGTTTCCAATATTTTCCCAGCGACATCTTTCTCTTTTACATTCACTGCATCCGTCCTCTTATTTTCCACTATATACTTACACTCGTCACCATTTCAATTAACAATTCTTTCTCCGTCGATGAGAAATTTGTCTCACGGCTTTATTTATGATTTTGTTCATCCGCCATTTGTGCAGACGAAAATGAAAACAAAAGCGCATCGCAGCTCATCCATAGCCTTCTATAGCTGTAATATTTACAAGTTTCATGGCGTTAACACAGGTTTGTTAACAGTTTAAGAAAACAGGTTGGTGAAATGCAAGAAATTTAACATTAGTTTTAGCGCTGTGACAATTGTTACATTACATTTGTTAACGTCGATTTTAACATCTGTTGGTGAAATCGGGCATAAACATTTTAAAGCAAATATTAACTGAAATATTAGAGATTACGGTAAGAGGTACATTTCTCTATGGTTTGATATTGCCATTGCCTATGGTTACAGGATAATGTTGCAGTGAGCTCTGGGTGAATGACTTTTGTAAAGGAAACATCCGCAGTTCAGCAACCCAAAGTGAACATGCATTCACACCTGTGTGCCTTCTGAAAACTCCCATCATCGTTTGAAAAATTTCATTGTGACCGAAAACTATAACAGTTATCATCGGAATGGCGCATCCCTCTCTCTCTCTCCCACCTGAGGATCTCTCTAAAGATTATTAATCACGGCCAAGTCAAGTCTGGAAGAAGAAGACCGGAGAATGACTTCTTCTTGCAGGCAGTGTTTTGTTTCCTGGCGCCATTAGGTTGTCAGTGCCCCTCGCCTTGCTCTCTCCTCGGCTTTGATTAATGACGGCACAGTGAACAGTTGGTTTCCAAACCAACTGGTCTTCTGGACGGTAAGGAAAAGAACAACGCTTTCCAATAAAAAGAACGGGAGTGGTGGAACGGCACGAAAAAAAGAACACAAGCATCCGAACACCTATTCTGAAGCAGAAGAAGAGGTAAAAAAAAAAAGAGGTTCGATGAAGGAAACAATAGCTCGAGTGTGCGGGAGCAAGTGAACGCCGTCACAATTACATCGCATTTCCACGCTAAGGACAATAAATATGCAAAGTAGTGCCCTTTGTACATGCTCCCCCTGGATTGTATTTCATCCAAAAGCTCCATGTGGAAGTTTCACCGGAACACGTGTTTTCAGCTCCGGGAATACAGAAATTACGTGATGTGTAGAACACAGAGGGAATAAGCTGCAAAATGTATGTACAAGTTACTAAAACTGACCCAGGATTATGGCTTGAATTAGGATACTTGCGATATCTCGATACTCTACTTGCATGATATCGATATGAAAATGAAAACGGCAGCAAGTTGAAATTTAAATTTAAATTTTTTAATTTACGTCCGCCCCAACTTTAAGTTATATCGGACGGTGAATGAATTGTGTGAAATGGTGCTCAAATGAGTCCAGGGTCCACGGAGATTAGAGTAACCCGACATTCGTCTTGAAGGATAAGGGAAAACCCCGAAAAAAACCTTATCCACGTAACTCACCCTGACCGAGATTATTTATTGTGTATATTCCAAAATATTACAATTTACAACTTTAGACTACATTTATTTGTTTTTACCTTGTTGCTACCTTGTCTTACATGACACCCTGGTCTTCTGCGCTTAACCTCCATGTCTCCTTGTTCCTTAATTAGTCCCTTCATTCTCCATCATCTTCCTTTCTTATATTCTTTACATTTCTTGTCCATTTTTCTTTTTTCTTTCTGTAAGAACTCACCAATACTTCTTTTCTTCTTTTCCCTCCCTGCCCGTTAACATTTTTATAGCTACTATCCTCTTCTCTACTTTCTCCCATTTTTCCTCCCAAAAATTTTCTCTCCACATTGCAACCTCCTCGCATTCTGTTACATAGTGTTCTATACTTTCTTTTCCCCCCACACAATTCACAAATTCCTTTTTCCCTACCTCTTATCCCTCTTAGAAATATTGTTCCTGTTCTCTACCAAGCTAACCCTTCTCTCTCTTTTGCCTATTTCATTAATCTACACATGCTTCTCGTCCCCAATTTCTTTTTATTTATTTGTAAAATTGTAATGAAATCATATTTTCTAGACTTCCCCATATTTCCTGTCTTTTTATATCTTCTATTCTGCATTTTACTAATTTACCCACATCACATGTATTCCTTTCCTCTAATCTCCATAAATCTACCATTCCTATTTTTTGCTTTGGCCGCGCCGTGGCTCAGTGTTTAGACCGCTTGGCTGTCACCAAGGCACGGTTTCGATTCCAGGCAACCGCAAAGTGAGATTGGTGGTGGACAACACGGCGCTGGGCAGGTTTTCTCCGGGACCTCCAGTTTCCCCCGCCACCTCATTCCACCGGTACTCCATCTTCGTCTCATGTATCATCAGTGTCACCGCCTGCGGTGCCGTATGTAGTAAAAGCGGGCGTTTAACACTACACACACACATTTCCTATTTTTTCCATAGTTCCTCCTATCTCTACCCACCAACTCTTTGAGTTGTGTAATCATTTTTGTTGTCTCATGCATAATTTCATAATTTCCCATTCTTCTTTGGCCAAACACCTATACCAAAATGTTATTATTCTTTCCACCAATATTCCATTTCTTCTTGTCTTTCCTAATTCTACTAAAGCTATTTCCCTAGGTGCTGTTCTTGGTAAGCCTAGTAGCTCTTTACAAAACCTTCTTTAGTTTTGGTTCACCGTTTTGTTTACCTCTGTGCCCCCCCCCCCCCCACCAGATCTCGACTGCATACAACTTTTTGGATTCAACTAGAGCTTCATGCATTCTTTCTAACCACTTGGTTGTCATTTCTAATGTATATTTACATATTCTTATCCCATTCATTGCCACCCCTCCTTTTGCTTCAAATGTTTTCGTATGCGCTCCCCACTTTCAATTGTTATTCAGCCTTACTCCTAAGTATTCAAATTCATTGACCACTTCTATATTTAGTACCCACTTTTCATCTTTTTTTAGTTTAACTCCCTTCTTGAAGACATAACTTTTGACTTATTTACGTTTAGTTTTATTCCCAAATGTTTACAGAATTTTTGGATTTCATTTAATGCCTTCTGCAGTCCTACTACCGTTATAGATCTTTCCATTAAGTCATCCGCAATAGCAATCCAGTAATTTCTTTGTTTGCTATTACCGGACAGTGCTGATAACTTTGTCCATTATCTCATCTATAAATAAGTTAAATAAAATTGGACTCATTTTGCAT
>CM060953.1:9804544-10002044 GCA_030765055.1 Mantis religiosa | reverse complement strand
ACTATAAAAATTACAAAATCCTTATTTCCTAAATCTATATCTAAATCTACTAATTCTGTAGTCCACCATGGCCTCTGCCATCACTCTCTCCCTCCGCCGCCCATGCAGTCAACTCCATTGTTAGATTATTCAATAACTCTTCCCGTCTTATCCTATTTTGTATTCTAGAACTCCTTCTTGGATCTTGTACTATTCTTCGCCTATTATCAACTCTTTCTCCTTTGAATATTTTTACCTCCCATGCTTTCTTTCTTACAAAGTTAGTCAAAACTTGTAATTTATTTACCAATTGTTGATCTCGAATTATGTCATATACGATATATCCTGCTAGCGCATGCCTCTCTTCTTGTTGGTGAATTGCATATCTTCCACATTCAAATACTACATGTTCAGGATTATCTTGTTTGTTACATAATTCACATATATCATGTTCAGTTTTATTGATTTTCTTCCAATAGGTCTTATAAGGTCCGTGTCCAGTTATATAATGTATAAATCCCTTTGTTGGTTGAATAAAATTCAATTTTAGTCTCTCTTTGACGTTCTGAAAAATTTCAAACACTCTTCTACCTTCTAGACTGTCTGTCCATTCTTTTTGCCATTTATCTTTTAAACTATTTTTAATCACCCAAGATTTGTTTGTTCTGACTCCAGTTATATTATAAACTTTTTCTAAGTTTCCTTTTTTCGCCCAAAATTTTGCGCCCTTCAATCTTATTAATAAATCAATCGGCCAAATGGCCGTTGTTACTAGCAATGCCATAGTTGGTGTTGTTTTTACAGCTCCTGTCAGACGTAATAATACTTTTCTTTGCGTTCTTCTCAACAATCTTCTTATTTGTACATCATCCATCCTTTCTGCCCAAACTGCTGCCGCATACGTCATAATTGAAGCAAAAATGGTGTTATGATATATCTGTATGTTACGCAATGGAAGTACAAAATTTAAATTGGTTATTCTTGCTAGCTTAAGCTTACAGTAACAGTATACAAGAAAACAATCGTGTGTCAACTGTCACTTAATAGTTCCTAAGAAGAAATCACTGCGTATCTTAACGACGAAAACAAATGCCAGCTAAATATGTGTGTATTTCACCTGTAACAGTTTTCTCTGCATATCAGGACTCATATGTGACAGAAAAGAAGTAGAGTTGTACCCCGAACCAGAGAACATACTAGTATTTTTAATAAAAAACCTATAAAAGTAGACTGTTTTGTTTTAAATGTCTACTATAGAGTTTACAAATAAGAACACTGATAATCTTATATTTTGGTTCATTAAATATGTACACCTTATTAATTTTAGTGACATTAACAGTTCTTCTGTCAATTTATTTTGTATTAAAACTGGAAGTACAAAGGACAATATCGAGTATAGATGTAACGGGTATCGTGGAAATATCGAGAATCGAGTATCCAGAATCGTGTATCGAGAATCAAATATCGAGAATCGAGTTTTGAAAATCGAGTATAAGAATCGAGTATCGAGAATCGAGTATTGGGAAAAGTTGTTATCGATACATCGCAGCTTAAATATATCACTAGAAAAGTCAAAGATCATTGCGTTTGTAGAAAAAAACAAATAAGAAAATAAAGAGAGCCATAAATAATGAAGTGTTTGAGGTGGAAGAACTTTGTACTTGGACTGTAACGTAATGATTAAACCAAATAACGAAGAAACAGTAAACAAAACAAAATATTTCAAATAAATGTCTTTTTTTGTGTCCATTTATTAACTTTAACTGCCCTTGCCTGGAATGCTGAATCAGACAAACGTAATAGCTGCTGCTGACTTGGTCGTTGAACTTATATCCTCTGTGATGTTTAGAAGAGCAGAGAGTGACTGAATTAAAAGAGAGGAGTTTATGGTAAATAGCTTAAATGTGTGAAGGCAGGGACCTACGGCACACAGCTCATTAGAATATTGGTCATTCACTACAACTTTCTCTTCTGTAATTATATCTTACACACGTTATCCTTGTAAAGGCCAAGGTAAATAGCACTTTCGTATTACAAGAAAATACACGCTGCATATATCAGCGAAAGGAAATTCGATATCTTGAATGAAAGTTCTGGCCTGGACGTACGAATTCTAGCGAGTTACTTGGCCAATTAATATCGTCAGTGACAAATATACGAGAGTTACGTTTAATTTGATATTTGATATTTATTTCTAAAGTTTCACTACAATGACTTAAATATTGAAAATGCAGTTATTATAATACCTCCTGTACAAATACGTAAAATTGCTAACCTAAGATTTACTCGCTGACTCAGGCCTCTGGCTATAAGCCTTTACTTTTCCTGAGCAGCCTGGTGTCATTTCTTCTTGACCTTCACTTCTTTTACCCTAATCCAATTTTCTCTTAACTTATATAAGAATTCTCCTATACATCTCTCTCTTCACTCATCCCCGTTAAGATGCGTAACGTCACTACCTCTTTACTTACACTGTCTCATTTCTTATTCCATATTTTTCTCCTGTAATTTGTTAGCTCCTGACATTCTATCAGGTAATGAACAGTGCTCTCTTCATCTCCACAAAATTCACATATCCCTACCTCATTACTTCTCAACCCTTTTAGATATATTATTGCTACTCTCATCCATGCTATGTCTTCTCTTCCAGTTTTGTCACGTTGATCTATATATTTTCCCCTACCCCATTCTGTCTTTAATTGCTTATAAAATTTCAAAGATTTCTTTTCTTCTATACTTTCCCATATCTCCTGCCTATCTATGTCTTGCAGTCTAGTTCTCACTTCCTTCCAAAACTGTTATAATTTATTTCCTCTACTCTCCATAAATCTCCTATACCTATCTTTAATATCATTACTTCCAATTCCGATCATCAACTGTTTGTGTTCTTAATGCTTTTCTGTTGTTTCATACACAGATTCAATAATTTCCCTTTCTGCCCTTTAATACACTTATATTATTCCCCTCCTTTTTTGTATTACCTAACTCTAGTAACGCGACTTCTCTTGCTGCCGATTTTGACAGCCCAAAACAATCCATACATCTGGTCTAATTGTGTTCCTATCTCTGATGTGCCCCATACATTGTTCTGGCTTCAACGACCGCTTCATACATTCTTTCTAACCATCTAACTGACATCTCCAGTTTATGTTTACATATTCTTACCCCTGTCATTGCCGCCCTGCCATTGGCTATCACTTTTCTGGCTTGTGCGGCCCATTCTCCACTGCTACACATCCTTACACCTAAATGATGATACTCCTTTACCACTTCTACCTTTTGATTTCCTATGTACCCCTCTTCTCCTTTCCTCAATATTGATCCTCTTTCAAATAACATTATTTTATATCTTTTTGCTGTTTATTCTTAATCCCCATTCAGCGCAAAATCTATGAATTGTGTCAATTGATTTTTATAGACCTATTGCAGAAATTGCTCCTACCGTTAAATCATCCGCGTTGCATTTTGTTACCATACAGGATATGTTTTTATATGTGCAAAATATTTGGGGTATGCCCTTCCAACCTCAAAGCAGTATAAGAAGAAGCTTGTTTACTGCTGAGTTAAGGTTACGAAAATATGCTTTCTGCCTGTGTTAAATTGTGGATACGGGTTCTCATTGTCAAAATCCAGTAAGGAATCGCGTAAACCAAGGACCTTAAATTCCCATATGAAGGAACCCATTGAATTCAAATAATGGAATCAATTAGTGCATAGAATTAATCCATTTATGAAACCATTGTTTTATTCAAGAAATTAAGTACTTCTGTCCTGCGCCATGGCGTAGCGGACTAAGGCAGCATGCCTTGGTCCCCGGCCACGGAAAGCGGCCCGGACTGCATCCGGTGCCCACTCAGCATCGTGAGGAAGGTGAGGAGTTTACGCTAGGTAAGCGATCCAGGTCACGGAAACCAACATTCCGGCTGTGGGATGCCGAGATGCTGACCACATCTCCTCCCCGTATCGGTTAGATGATCGTCCACCTCTGCCGTGCGTAAGTGGGCGTGAGGCTGGCAGTCGGGTTGGTAGACCTTGGCCCTCTAAGGGCTGTCGCGCCATGAGTTATTATTATATAAGTACTTCTGCTTGAAAAGAGCTGGGCTATCTGGTGTAAAATCCACATTCGTTGCACATCACCAATTAAAAGGTGAAATTAATTACTTTTTTATTTTATTATCCATCGATCAGTAGGTATGCTCTACAGTACGCACAAGATCAGCTGAGCGCTGGATTTACGGTGTGGTGCAGGCAGAGGGGAAGAAGCGAGAGCTAACGTTCTTTTGTTTCTGCAGTGTGGTCAACCTTAAAAAACACAGTTCAGCAAAATAGCGTGTAAGATAAGTGAAGATATCACAAGTAACGTTGCATCCTCTGAAAACATTCCTTAGTTTTGCCCACGCCAGCTCAATCGCATTCAGATCACAGTTATACGGAGATGTCCTCTTTCGAGAGTCATAACATCCACAAATGTTCATACAAATATAAATCATTTTCAAGTAAATGCTGATGTACACTCGTAACAAGGATAAACTGGCAATTCGAGTGCACCAAACGAGCCCTTATGAAGGAAGCTTTAACTACAAAGTGATAATGTTATATAATAAACTTCCAAATTCATTTAAACAAGCTGCATCATTAAAACACTTTAAGAATAAGGTTAAGAAATTTTTGTATGCACACTGTTTTTATACGGTTAATGAATTTTTAGAACTATAACCATGTAAATGAGCACTGGGAGCATAGTACATTCACAAACCTGTAATATTTATATTATGACATTTCTTGTAGTAAATTAGTTTATGCAAATACCACATGAAAACATAGAAAAGCTGCTTACAGTGTATATTGTATGTAATCAATTTGACTTTATGTATATACTGTATTTATACATTTTGACGTGTCTCATAACATGTATATGTTGTCAAGGACGAACTAAAATTCTAATTCTAACATACGATTGTTGTACACTGATTAGCTAATTAACCTCGAAATTGATCAAAACGAAATATGGCGGACATGGTAAAGCTTAGCGTATTAGCCACTAGATGTCAGTGTACAGCGCATTTTAAATTTCAAAGTTGTCATCTATGTTTACGGAGTTAAACGAAACTTACCGAATGAGAATTTGGAGCCCGATCGGTCTTCTTATCGCACGCGTACTGTACAGAGGTTTGTTATAAACAAACATAGTAACAAGTACATGACAGTTGAGATAGTCGTGAAAGATTCCTCTAACTAAATAGAGCAGGATAACTGTAACACAAATTAAGTAAATAAGTAAATAAACAAGTATGATAGTTATCACTCGTCTGGGCATCTGTACTGGAGAGGTCACTCAAGAGGAGATCTTGTGGTAGTCGGCGCTTGAGGTGAGTTGGCTGGCGATTGCGAGCGCCGAGATTGTAGGTAACACTTCCAGGGACTTCCTACAGATGGTAAAAGAAAGGTCGTGCCAACCGTCGTATGTACTGATGAACGGGTAGATGACCAAACTAGTGATGAAGTTGTTGGTTTCTGACGAACCATGGAGTATTTGTAGCTATACGGAGCCCACTGTTTTGTAATACTGCAGTCTTGCTGGTGCCACCCCATACTGGAGCTGTATAAGTCAAAATGGGACGGACTAGAGATGTGTAAGGAATGAGGGAGGATTCATAAACAAGTGAGGTGCGCCTATTGATATTCGGGCAAACCCAAGTGTAACAAACCGACAGATGTGGGCGTTCCAAGTAAATTGAGTGTCGAGTAGCACCCCAAGATAATTCACTGGCACACTGGTAAAGTCTGTATAGTCAACGCGTGTGCAGTTCGGCTGCCTCCCTTGACGAATCCTTATAATCGTTTTACAACACAGACCCTCCTTCTCCCAGATCTTTCTGCGAGGTTGCCACCTTTCTCGATACGTCATGGGTAACGTACGAGGTTTCGTCTAAATAAATTATCTTATGTCCATTACTGCGAAACTTCCTTAGTTTTGACAAATATATATCGCAAAGCTACAATTCTACTGGATTCCATAATAACCCTTATCTTATTCAAAGTGCGGTATTTGAAACCCAGCTCCTTTAGGAGACCGCGCAAAGTGTAGTGTCCATAAGGAGAATCACAAATTACTTGCAAATGTGCAACCAATTCGTCTAAGGTGGGTGCTCTCCCTTTTGCATAGAATCTATAAATTTCTCGGCGAATTAAACCGCATGTGAAATTATCTACTTTAGAGAAAAGTTTCCTTTTGTTTTTACACTTGATCGGCGTCTTTGGTATTCCTTTCGTCACAATATTTTTTGCTGTATTTCTGTGAATACCCAGAATTTATCATCAGGTTCATTGCATGACCCCTTACCAAGATTATTTGTCAGAACATATTTATATGTGTTCAAAACAAGCGCTTGAATTTGCTTAGAAACAGTTCCCGTTATAACTTTGTTTTTTGATGCTTTTCCAGTAACATAGCTGGGTCCAGCAACACTTTGCAATTCATTCACACTGTCGTCATCACTTTGATTATTTTCACTTGACTGAAAGTTATCTACTACTTCATTTGCATTTCCCTCCCACGGTCTCCACATCGTGACACACAACGAATTTCTGCACGTAATGAAACAGATCAACTACAAGTTGGAACTTTGGCAATTGAGACTCCACGTAGAGTATACATGCGACTGTCACTTCGAGAAAATCAGTGTTGCTATTGGTCCTCAACGACAGTGTTCCATTTCTGAAGTGTGCAGATAGATTTATGACGGTCATTAGTGGGCGGGAGGGTAGTTCCCTTTGTGGAGCAACTGCAGTCGCGTTGACTAGGCAAACTTTAACAGATTCAGGGACCTTCTGAAGATGGTAAAAGAAAGGTCGTGCCAGCCGTCGGATGTACCGGTGAACGGGTAGAAGACCGAGCTCATGATGAAGTTGTTGGTAATACCTGCAGTCTTGCTGCTTCCACCCCAGACTGCAGCTGCATAGGTAAAAATTTGACGGAATAGAGATGTGTAAAGAAGAAGGGGCATTCATAACCAAGTGAGGTGCGCCTCTTGAGAGCCGGGCAGACGCAAGTGTAACAGACAGACAGATGTGGACGTTCCAAGTAAGTCGAGTGCGGAGTAGCACCCCAAGATATTTCACTGGCATACATGAGAGCTGTTCCCCGAGCAGCTGTAGTGAAGGAGATCTCTATAAGGACCTAAAGAGAAGATCTTAGACTCTGTCTTGCTGTTGTTGAGAGAAATGCGCCAGTTAGAGAACCAGTGAGCTAGTCGATTCAGGACAGTGTGTAGTAGCATGACGGGTATTGGAGTGACAATAAAAGAGAGCAGTGTAATCAGCATATAAAGTCGTACAAACTGGAGCTATAGCAGGAAGATCATAAATATATACTGAGAAATTGTAGGTATATGTATCTTTACATTGCATCCCAATTGTTTAGGCACAACATTTGTTGAGGTTTTTTCTGTCGTCTTGAAGAGTTCTCAGAAGCCCAGTTAAGATTTTATGAAATTTGAAGTTAATCCAGAATCTTTAGTGAACAAGATGCACGCTAATCTCTGTTTCATATAACCTTGCCCCGCTGACATGTATCACTCCACGTGCAACTACCTTCCCCCTCATAATAATTGGCTAATGCCTTCGCGCCATAGGCCATAGGGGGTACCTTGCCGTCACATTTAAACCTGCAGTAAACGTCATAATAATTGCCAGGAAGATAGAAATAAGAATATTGTGACGTTGTGGGTTCGTAAAATAAAAAGTCCAATTACACAAACTCAACAATGTTCTTTATTTTCACCGACTTACAGTTGAACACTTGCCAATTACACAAAATTACGTAATGCACACAATTACAATTTAATTTACACCATTCAACCTTGCCAGTACGTCTTTACCCGTCCGCTCAACTCAACTACACGTCCGCCCGGCTCACGGTCACTCACTCAACTAACTACATGTCCGCACGCCGCGACGTCCTCCACTTCAACTAACCGTCGCCTCGCTTGTATCGATCGCCCCGAAACCTCTCGATTCTTCCATTATGGAGGGGGAAATCATTCTGGAGCCTTCGTGTACCTTCGCGCGGTAGGAGGAGGTGCCACCCCTTGCGTCCCCCCCGCCACCACCGCCAGTCCGCATTATCGATCGGCAACGCGAGTTCGCCGTCTGCGTCACAATATGAAGGCATTCAAAAATACAAGTTTATAATGAAACTGAGCAAGTTGAAACTGAATGAATGAGCAATGAAACTGAAACAAGTTTATAATGAAAGGCCTTCGGCCTTTTCCACTGGGATTCTTTAAAACCAGACACATACCTTGCAAAAATTCTTGTCTTTTAGTCTTAAAAGTCATGTCACGCCGTACTTGTCGTGTGTCCTTCATTCACCCAAGTCTCGTCAAACTAATATATTTTGCGACTTGTATCCCGCTACAGTCTGATTGTCCTTAAATAGCGTCTTCGCCACACAGCAATATCGCCCCTGGAATGGTAAGTTTTCCTGTTGTCTCAATTTCATGTCGCAAAGTTCATACGGACCTAACACACCCGTAAGTTCAGAGCACAGCTGTTCGACTTCTCTCACTGACAAAAGACGGATTCTTCTCTGTGACTGCATTAAACACATGCAACACGATTCTTTCTTCGCCGCTTTGTAAAGGTTTTCCCTTGCGATGCTTCAGCGAAAAACTGGCAGTAGACTCTGCCATTATACATATAATAAGTACACACGCAATCAATGATCAATAAAATAATTTAGCTCTCTCACTCGGCACAACACACCTTCGAGTGGCGATATATGACTAATCCAGTTCAAAACAAGGTCAGTGATAAAAGTCATATAAACAAATATGTCACCACTACCGCTAAATCACGTGATATCGTGTCATGTGCTTGAGAGCAAAGGAACCTCCTCTTTACTTCGTTTAAGAATTAACATGCATTTCAGATAAATCAACTCTGTTGCGTAATATATTTAATTAAAAGTCACGAAAATATAAATTTGACAATTCTCTTCCAACAAATAAAGACATATCACCATGTTAAATAACGAACTAATTTTTACTGGAGAACAGTCTATACTGCAATAGCTGCCAATGAGATGTGATAAGGTCACGTGACCGTTAAGAGATACTGGGCAAGCTTATGTGAAACAAGGATTAGAAGTCTACGAACATGACACAGTTTTGTAACACACGACTGCAACAAGTTCTTCTCCCGTATTCGGCAGGCCTAGGTTCGATTCCCTTAGCCGAGCTACTGACCCATGGTTTTTTTTTTTCGAACCTTTTTCTAGGTCGCTAAGTGAATGCTAGGTAGGGTAATTACATCGTCCGATTGGAATTGGACCAATTTACGAAAAAAGAATCAATGAATGAGTACTATTTCCAAAAGAGTCAACATTTTCAACAACAAAAATTGCCGTTGAGAATATTTTGGTTCAGACATTTTCTTCAAAAGTTTTGCATCAGTCCTGGAAAGACAATAAATTTCAATAAGAAAGGAGTTTTCCTTTTCTGTCATCTTATAGTTATGATACTCGTCGACACACAAACATAGACCTCTTCTAAAAAGGCATATTTCCAGTGAAACCTCGGCATCACTCAGTAGAGAAAGCCCAAATAACAAGACAAACACGGTGATAAAGTAGGTGCACTGAAAATGCAGAACACTTTCTTGACAAACGCTCAGTGAACATTTCTTGGAATCTTTTGGCACGAGATTTCACACTTTCTTGTTATCGAACAACTTGTGTTGAGTTGGCAATAGGAAAACGCTTTATGTTTGATAACAAAGGCGACGCTAGGATTCGCAATTCTCTAAACAATGCGTTTTCTCCGCTGCAAAAGAACAATCGACACACGATGCACAAAAAAAACAGAACGGCAACAGAACGGTTACTCAACATAAGAAGGTAATTATTGGAAACATACAATGGAAGTCGACAGCTGCTGCGTTGACCTTTAAAGACACCATAAATGGAATATGCCCTACTTTGATCTACAATCCTTTCCTTCCTTGTGAGGTTTTTGATTATTGAAACTCCAGCAAAGCGGGATGACATTTGAACAGCTGTTTCGCTCTAGGTGGAAGTAAACAAACCTTAACTCAAAGTGCTATACAAATTCTGGATGTACCATAGTTACTGCCTCACCTTTAGCAACTAACTCTTATCGCCTACCAAATTTCTCTTATCACTTCATGTGAAGCCTGGGCTGTCCTCAAAGCAATTGAAATTAGCACCCAAAGCCACAAAAATCCACTAATTGTGATCTTCTCAGACTGCATATCAATTTTTGACGTTGCAAACAAGATTAATAACACTGGACAACAATGCAAATGTTTCGGGCTTAAAATAGTGAATTCTTTTTTATTTATCCAGATTTATTGAACCCTATTTTACACAGTGGTATATTAGGGTTAGAGTTGATACATAAAAGTATACAATTTTTAACAAAAATATTTTAAATACTAGAAGGAAGAAAATATGTTATAATCTGATGCATATTAATTTAAACTATTTCAGACGTTTAAACACTGAGTTTACAAACATCATGAAGAACTTATACTGTTGTGGCTTCATTAGCAAAGATGTGAGTGCAGCAGAAAATTCAGTTCCTAGAGAGTCCAGCTTGAATATTAATTCTTGTCTTTCTCTCCAGAAAATGGGACAACAGAAAAGGAGATGAACCACAGTTTGAAATTCTTCACCACACATGCACTCGGAGTTGGATGTTAAGTGAAAGCGTTATAAGTATTCACAAAATTGACCATGTCCACTTAAAAATTGTTGCAAAACAAAATTTGGTACAAGAATTTCACATTTTCCTGTCATATACACTAGGGAAAAATAATGCTTTTGTTAAACTTCCATTTGGAGTTGTTAGCCAGTGAATAATAATGAATTTACATGTATTTCCATCTGCTGAATTAAAAAGTTGCCATAAAATGGTTAATTAGCTCTTGTTTTGAAGATAAAGTGACATTTCATTTTTTAGAGTGAAGATTTTAAATTTGGTTTTGGCAGTTGGCACACATGTCAAATAACAAAACACAATCAGAGAGAATTTTGGAAATTAAGGGATGCAAAGGTTAAGGAAGCAATCTTTGTCCGACCACAAATAATAGAACCTTTAAAGGATGCTGCATTTGACCAAATTTTGGAGGGGAAGGAAACGGAGGCTTGGGAAGCCTTCAAGGGTGTTGTTCATGGATTTTTAAGCAACAAAAGAGATGACAACTACAAGCATTTGGTGACGGTGCTCCTGCAAAAATACCGTAACCTTGGATGCAACATGTCCCTTAAGATCCATTTTCTGCACTCCCACCTAGACTTTTTCCCTCCTAGTTGCGGAGCTGTTAGTGATGAACATGGGGAGAGATTCCATCAGGACATCTCTGTTATGGAACAAAGATATCAGGGCCGTTGGAATGAAGTAATGCTTGCGAATTACTATTGGTCTTTGTATAGGGATTCTGCGGAACTCCATCACAAGAGGCAAGCTAAAAGTCGACGAAGTCATGATTCTCTTCAGACACGAATATCTCTGAAGTATTTTATCAGCAATTTAGAACTCTTAGCATGTAATTAACAGTTAAAAATCAAATGCACTTTCATTTTTGTTAGCGTGCATGTAATCATAATGTATCCTTTTTCCTTTTCTTTCAATCCGTTAATATGTAATACTTCCACCTTGTGTATATCATAGAAACTAGAGCTAATAAAAATTTTTCATTGTTATATTTGATTTTATCAACACAAAATTAGCAGGAATTGCCTCATGAAGTGCTCGAAACAATCAAAAATAATTTTTTGTTGCCCAGTGTAATCATCCACCCATTCAAAATATTCAAGAACCTTATTTTACAACTATAATAAAGGCATCCACATCTCATTGGCATGGCTACCTTCACATAAAGGCATTGTGGGAACGAAAGGCTTCATGTGGCAGCAAAGTCAGCTACAAGATTACAACATATCACAGCTGGAGTATCCGGTACACTACAAGATATCAAAAATATGTATAAAACCATATTCTGGTGGCAATCCCCTCCCTCAAAGTTGCATCTTGATAGAAAGTCTGTCTCAGCACTAGCTATACCGAACAGTCGCTTCCGGAGAAGAGAAAAAATTACGTATTGGTCAATTCAACCTAAGTCATAGTTATTTAATGAAGAATTCAGCTAAAGATCCATGCCCGAAGTGTGGAGAGATATCAACAACTCACCTCATCCTTGAGTGCCCATCCTTACTGAAACCAAAAGTGACTTCAACTTCACTAGTGATTTATATACCATTTTAAATACAGTTGAGGAATGTAGAAAAGTTATAAACTAATGACTTCATCACAACTGTCATCTATAATGTAAAATTTATTCCACTGTATCTTGCGTTAGTCAGATGTTATTGCAGTTTGTTTTTAATACACACTTCTTGTATTTAATTATTATTAACTTCATACTTGTTTATTGTATAATATATCTGTACTTGTACTCACATCACTGTTGTTCACTATGTGAGAACTTAGTTGGTTTGTTTATTGTTGTAACCTGTTTGTACTCTTTGCTATATATTTCACTGTCGTCTCAACAAATTATTAATTCTACTGTGGAAGCTTATAACCTCAGTTGTAAAGCGAACTAAAATAAATGAAATAAAAGAAAACTAACTAAGCCTAATATCACGTGGCGGAAAGAACATCAATTGTTTTAGGCGCTACAAATACGACACAGTCTTCAGCAATTTTATTTCAAAGACTGCTTATATATAGTGACCGAAAAACATCCTAATAAGTGATTGTACAAGAGTAGAGAAAGTCATGTATACATCACATAACGACCAAAGCATTAGACTATCACTTAAAGTCTACTGTATTCCCTTGTAACTACAATAAGATAATGTTTATCTTGAAGTAGATAGAGCAATAAGTGTTTGTACAAGAGTAGAGAAAGTCATGTATACATCACATAACGACCAAAACATTTGACTATCACTTAAAGTCTACTGTATTCCCTTGTAACTACAATAAGATAATGTTTATCTTGAAGTAGATAGAGCAATAAGTGTTTGTACAAGAGTAGAGAAAGTCATGTATACATCACATAACGACCAAACATTTGACTATCACTTAAAGTCTATTGTATTCCCTTGTAACTGCAATAAGATAATGTTTATCTTGAAGTAGATAGAGCAATAAGTGTTTGTACAAGAGTAGAGAAAGTCAAGTATACATCACATAACGACCAAAACATTAGACTATCACTTAAAGTCTACTGTATTCCCTTGTAACTGCAATAAGATAATGTTTATCTTGAAGTACATAGAGCAATAAGTGTTTGTACAAGAGTAGAGAAAGTCATGTATACATCACATAACGACCAAACATTTGACTATCACTTAAAGTCTATTGTATTCCCTTGTAACTACAATAAGATAATGTTTATCTTGAAGTAGATAGAGCAATAAGTGTTTGTACAAGAGTAGAGAAAGTCATGTATACATCACACAACAACCAAACATTTGACTATCACTTAAAGTCTATTGTATTCCCTTGTAACTACAATAAGATAATGTTTATCTTGAAGTAGATAGAGCAATAAGTGTTTGTACAAGAGTAGAGAAAGTCATGTATACATCACACAACGACCAAACATTTGACTATCACTTAAAGTCTATTGTATTCCCTTGTAACTACAATAAGATAATGTTTATCTTGAAGTAGATAGAGCAATAAGTGTTTGTAACAAGAGTAGAGAAAGTCATGTATACATCACATAACGACCAAAACATTTGACTATCACTTAAGGCTACTGTATTCCCTTGTAACTATAATAAGATAATGTTTATCTTGAAGTAGATAGAGCAATAAGTGTTTGTGCAAGAGTAGAGAAAGTCATGTATACATCACATAACGACCAAAACATTTGACTATCACTTAAGGTCTACTGTATTCCCTTGTAACTACAATAAGATAATGTTTATCTTGAAGTAGATAGAGCAATAAGTGTTTGTGCAAGAGTAGAGAAAGTCATGTATACATCACATAACGACCAAAACATTTGACTATCACTTAAGGTCTACTGTATTCCCTAGTAACTACAATAAGATGTTTATCTTGAAGCAGATAGAGCAATAAGTGTTTGTACAAGGGTAGAGAAAGTGAGGTATACATCACATAGCGATCAAACATTTGACCATCACTTAAATTCTACTGTATTCCCTTGTACCTATAATAAGATAATGCATATCTTGAAGCAGATAGAGCAATAAGTGTTTGTACAAGAGTAGAGAAAGTCATGTATACATCACATAACGACCAAAACATTTGACTATCACTTAAGGTCTACTGTATTCCCTTGTAACTACAATAAGATAATGTTTATCTTGAAGTAGATAGAGCAATAAGTGTTTGTGCAAGAGTAGAGAAAGTCATGTATACATCACATAACGACCAAAACATTTGACTATCACTTAAAGTCTACTGTATTCCCTTGTAACTACAATAAGATAATGTTTATCTTGAAGCAGATAGAGCAATAAATGTTTGTACAAGATTAGAGAAAGTCATGTATACATCACATAACGACCAAACATTTGACTATCACTTAAAGTCTACTGTATTCCCTTGTAACTACAATAAGATAATGTTTATCTTGAAGTAGATAGAGCAATAAGTGATTGTACAAGATTAGAGAAAGTCATGTATACATCACATAACGACCAAACATTTGACTATCACTTAAAGTCTATTGTATTCCCTTGTAACTACAATAAGATAATGTTTATCTTGAAGTAGATAGAGCAATAAGTGTTTGTACAAGAGTAGAGAAAGTCATGTATACAACACACAACGACCAAACATTTGACTATCACTTAAAGTCTATTGTATTCCCTTGTAACTACAATAAGATAATGTTTATCTTGAAGTAGATAGAGCAATAAGTGTTTGTACAAGAGTAGAGAAAATCATGTATACATCTCACAACGACCAAACATTTGACTATCACTTAAAGTCTATTGTATTCCCTTGTAACTACAATAAGATAATGTTTATCTTGAAGTAGATAGAGCAATAAGTGTTTGTAACAAGAGTAGAGAAAGTCATGTATACATCACATAACGACCAAAACATTTGACTATCACTTAAGGCTACTGTATTCCCTTGTAACTACAATAAGATAATGTTTATCTTGAAGTAGATAGAGCAATAAGTGTTTGTGCAAGAGTAGAGAAAGTCATGTATACATCACATAACGACCAAAACATTTGACTATCACTTAAGGTCTACTGTATTCCCTTGTAACTACAATAAGATAATGTTTATCTTGAAGTAGATAGAGCAATAAGTGTTTGTGCAAGAGTAGAGAAAGTCATGTATACATCACATAACGTCCAAAACATTTGACTATCACTTAAGGTCTACTGTATTCCCTTGTAACTACAATAAGATGTTTATCTTGAAGCAGATAGAGCAATAAGTGTTTGTACAAGAGTAGAGAAAGTGAGGTATACATCACTTAGCGATCAAACATTTGACCATCACTTAAATTCTACTGTATTCCCTTGTACCTATAATAAGATAATGCATATCTTGAAGCAGATAGAGCAATAAGTGTTTGTACAAGAGTAGAGAAAGTCATGTATACATCACATAACGACCAAAACATTTGACTATCACTTAAGGTCTACTGTATTCCCTTGTAACTACAATAAGATAATGTTTATCTTGTAGTAGATAGAGCAATAAGTGTTTGTGCAAGAGTAGAGAAAGTCATGTATACATCACATAACGACCAAAACATTTGACTATCACTTAAAGTCTACTGTATTCCCTTGTAACTACAATAAGATAATGTTTATCTTGAAGCAGATAGAGCAATAAATGTTTGTACAAGATTAGAGAAAGTCATGTATACATCACATAACGACCAAACATTTGACTATCACTTAGAGTCTACTGTATTCCCTTGTAACTACAATAAGATAATGTTTATCTTGAAGTAGATAGAGCAATATGTGATTGTACAAGATTAGAGAAAGTCATGTATACATCACATAACGACCAAACATTTGACTATCACTTAAAGTCTATTGTATTCCCTTGTAACTACAATAAGATAATGTTTATCTTGAAGTAGATAGAGCAATAAGTGTTTGTACAAGAGTAGAGAAAGTCATGTATACATCACACAACGACCAAACATTTGACTATCACTTAAAGTCTATTGTATTCCCTTGTAACTACAATAAGATAATGTTTATCTTGAAGTAGATAGAGCAATAAGTGTTTGTACAAGAGTAGAGAAAGTCCTGTATACATCACATAACGACCAAAACATTTGACTATCACTTAAGGCTACTGTATTCCCTTGTAACTACAATAAGATAATGTTTATCTTGAAGTAGATAGAGCAATAAGTGTTTGTGCAAGAGTAGAGAAAGTCATGTATACATCACATAACGACCAAAACATTTGACTATCACTTAAGGTCTACTGTATTCCCTTGTAACTACAATAAGATAATGTTTATCTTGAAGCAGATAGAGCAATAAGTGTTTGTACAAGAGTAGAGAAAGTGAGGTATACATCACATAGCGATCAAACATTTGACCATCACTTAAATTCTACTGTATTCCCTTGTACCTATAATAAGATAATGCATATCTTGAAGCAGATAGAGCAATAAGTGTTTGTACAAGAGTAGAGAAAGTCATGTATACATCACATAACGACCAAAACATTTGACTATCACTTAAGGTCTACTGTACTCCCTTTTAACTACAATAAGATAATGTTTATCTTGAAGTAGATAGAGCAATAAGTGTTTGTGCAAGAGTAGAGAAAGTCATGTATACATCACATAACGACCAAAACATTTGACTATCACTTAAAGTCTACTGTATTCCCTTGTAACTACAATAAGATAATGTTTATCTTGAAGCGGATAGAGCAATAAATGTTTGTACAAGATTAGAGAAAGTCATGTATACATCACATAACGACCAAACATTTGACTATCACTTAAAGTCTACTGTATTCCCTTGTAACTACAATAAGATAATGTTTATCTTGAAGTAGATAGAGCAATAAGTGATTGTACAAGATTAGAGAAAGTCATGTATACATCACATAACGACCAAACATTTGACTATCACTTAAAGTCTATTGTATTCCCTTGTAACTACAATAAGATAATGTTTGTCTTGAAGTAGATAGAGCAATAAGTGTTTGTACAAGAGTAGAGAAAGTCATGTATACATCACACAACGACCATACATTTGACTATCACTTAAAGTCTATTGTATTCCCTTGTAACTACAATAAGATAATGTTTATCTTGAAGTAGATAGAGCAATAAGTGTTTGTACAAGAATAGAGAAAGTCATGTATACATCACATAACGACCAAAACATTTGACTATCACTTAAGGCTACTGTATTCCCTTGTAACTACAATAAGATAATGTTTATCTTGAAGTAGATAGAGCAATAAGTGTTTGTGCAAGAGTAGAGAAAGTCATGTATACATCACATAACGACCAAACATTTGACTATCACTTAAAGTCTACTGTATTCCCTTGTAACTACAATAAGATAATGTTTATCTTGAAGTAGATAGAGCAATAAGTGATTGTACAAGATTAGAGAAAGTCATGTATACATCACATAACGACCAAACATTTGACTATCACTTAAAGTCTATTGTATTCCCTTGTAACTACAATAAGATAATGTTTATCTTGAAGTAGATAGAGCAATAAGTGTTTGTACAAGAGTAGAGAAAGTCCTGTATACATCACATAACGACCAAAACATTTGACTATCACTTAAGGCTACTGTATTCCCTTGTAACTACAATAAGATAATGTTTATCTTGAAGTAGATAGAGCAATAAGTGTTTGTGCAAGAGTAGAGAAAGTCATGTATACATCACATAACGACCAAAACATTTGACTATCACTTAAGGTCTACTGTATTCCCTTGTAACTACAATAAGATAATGTTTATCTTGAAGCAGATAGAGCAATAAGTGTTTGTACAAGAGTAGAGAAAGTGAGGTATACATCACATAGCGATCAAACATTTGACCATCACTTAAATTCTACTGTATTCCCTTGTACCTATAATAAGATAATGCATATCTTGAAGCAGATAGAGCAATAAGTGTTTGTACAAGAGTAGAGAAAGTCATGTATACATCACATAACGACCAAAACATTTGACTATCACTTAAGGTCTACTGTACTCCCTTTTAACTACAATAAGATAATGTTTATCTTGAAGTAGATAGAGCAATAAGTGTTTGTGCAAGAGTAGAGAAAGTCATGTATACATCACATAACGACCAAAACATTTGACTATCACTTAAAGTCTACTGTATTCCCTTGTAACTACAATAAGATAATGTTTATCTTGAAGCAGATAGAGCAATAAGTGTTTGTACAAGAGTAGAGAAAGTGAGGTATACATCACATAGCGATCAAACATTTGACCATCACTTAAATTCTACTGTATTCCCTTGTACCTATAATAAGATAATGCATATCTTGAAGCAGATAGAGCAATAAGTGTTTGTACAAGAGTAGAGAAAGTCATGTATACATCACATAACGACCAAAACATTTGACTATCACTTAAGGTCTACTGTACTCCCTTTTAACTACAATAAGATAATGTTTATCTTGAAGTAGATAGAGCAATAAGTGTTTGTGCAAGAGTAGAGAAAGTCATGTATACATCACATAACGACCAAAACATTTGACTATCACTTAAAGTCTACTGTATTCCCTTGTAACTACAATAAGATAATGTTTATCTTGAAGCGGATAGAGCAATAAATGTTTGTACAAGATTAGAGAAAGTCATGTATACATCACATAACGACCAAACATTTGACTATCACTTAAAGTCTACTGTATTCCCTTGTAACTACAATAAGATAATGTTTATCTTGAAGTAGATAGAGCAATAAGTGATTGTACAAGATTAGAGAAAGTCATGTATACATCACATAACGACCAAACATTTGACTATCACTTAAAGTCTATTGTATTCCCTTGTAACTACAATAAGATAATGTTTGTCTTGAAGTAGATAGAGCAATAAGTGTTTGTACAAGAGTAGAGAAAGTCATGTATACATCACACAACGACCATACATTTGACTATCACTTAAAGTCTATTGTATTCCCTTGTAACTACAATAAGATAATGTTTATCTTGAAGTAGATAGAGCAATAAGTGTTTGTACAAGAATAGAGAAAGTCATGTATACATCACATAACGACCAAAACATTTGACTATCACTTAAGGCTACTGTATTCCCTTGTAACTACAATAAGATAATGTTTATCTTGAAGTAGATAGAGCAATAAGTGTTTGTGCAAGAGTAGAGAAAGTCATGTATACATCACATAACGACCAAACATTTGACTATCACTTAAAGTCTACTGTATTCCCTTGTAACTACAATAAGATAATGTTTATCTTGAAGTAGATAGAGCAATAAGTGATTGTACAAGATTAGAGAAAGTCATGTATACATCACATAACGACCAAACATTTGACTATCACTTAAAGTCTATTGTATTCCCTTGTAACTACAATAAGATAATGTTTATCTTGAAGTAGATAGAGCAATAAGTGTTTGTACAAGAGTAGAGAAAGTCCTGTATACATCACATAACGACCAAAACATTTGACTATCACTTAAGGCTACTGTATTCCCTTGTAACTACAATAAGATAATGTTTATCTTGAAGTAGATAGAGCAATAAGTGTTTGTGCAAGAGTAGAGAAAGTCATGTATACATCACATAACGACCAAAACATTTGACTATCACTTAAGGTCTACTGTATTCCCTTGTAACTACAATAAGATAATGTTTATCTTGAAGCAGATAGAGCAATAAGTGTTTGTACAAGAGTAGAGAAAGTGAGGTATACATCACATAGCGATCAAACATTTGACCATCACTTAAATTCTACTGTATTCCCTTGTACCTATAATAAGATAATGCATATCTTGAAGCAGATAGAGCAATAAGTGTTTGTACAAGAGTAGAGAAAGTCATGTATACATCACATAACGACCAAAACATTTGACTATCACTTAAGGTCTACTGTACTCCCTTTTAACTACAATAAGATAATGTTTATCTTGAAGTAGATAGAGCAATAAGTGTTTGTGCAAGAGTAGAGAAAGTCATGTATACATCACATAACGACCAAAACATTTGACTATCACTTAAAGTCTACTGTATTCCCTTGTAACTACAATAAGATAATGTTTATCTTGAAGCAGATAGAGCAATAAATGTTTGTACAAGATTAGAGAAAGTCATGTATACATCACATAACGACCAAACATTTGACTATCACTTAAAGTCTACTGTATTCCCTTGTAACTACAATAAGATAATGTTTATCTTGAAGTAGATAGAGCAATAAGTGATTGTACAAGATTAGAGAAAGTCATGTATACATCACATAACGACCAAACATTTGACTATCACTTAAAGTCTATTGTATTCCCTTGTAACTACAATAAGATAATGTTTGTCTTGAAGTAGATAGAGCAATAAGTGTTTGTACAAGAGTAGAGAAAGTCATGTATACATCACACAACGACCATACATTTGACTATCACTTAAAGTCTATTGTATTCCCTTGTAACTACAATAAGATAATGTTTATCTTGAAGTAGATAGAGCAATAAGTGTTTGTACAAGAATAGAGAAAGTCATGTATACATCACATAACGACCAAAACATTTGACTATCACTTAAGGCTACTGTATTCCCTTGTAACTACAATAAGATAATGTTTATCTTGAAGTAGATAGAGCAATAAGTGTTTGTGCAAGAGTAGAGAAAGTCATGTATACATCACATAACGACCAAACATTTGACTATCACTTAAAGTCTACTGTATTCCCTTGTAACTACAATAAGATAATGTTTATCTTGAAGTAGATAGAGCAATAAGTGATTGTACAAGATTAGAGAAAGTCATGTATACATCACATAACGACCAAACATTTGACTATCACTTAAAGTCTATTGTATTCCCTTGTAACTACAATAAGATAATGTTTATCTTGAAGTAGATAGAGCAATAAGTGTTTGTACAAGAGTAGAGAAAGTCATGTATACATCACACAACGACCATACATTTGACTATCACTTAAAGTCTATTGTATTCCCTTGTAACTACAATAAGATAATGTTTATCTTGAAGTAGATAGAGCAATAAGTGTTTGTACAAGAGTAGAGAAAGTCATGTATACATCACATAACGACCAAAACATTTGACTATCACTTAAGGCTACTGTATTCCCTTGTAACTACAATAAGATAATGTTTATCTTGAAGTAGATAGAGCAATAAGTGTTTGTGCAAGAGTAGAGAAAGTCATGTATACATCACATAACGACCAAAACATTTGACTATCACTTAAGGTCTACTGTATTCCCTTGTAGCTACAATAAGATGTTTATCTTGCAGCAGATAGAGCAATAAGTGTTTGTACAAGGGTAGAGAAAGTGAGGTATACATCACATAGCGATCAAACATTTGACAATCACTTAAATTCTACTGTATTCCCTTGTACCTGTAATAAGATAATGCTTATCTTGAAGCAGATAGAGGAATAAGTGTTTCTACAAGAGTAGAGAAAGTCATCTGTACATCACATAACGATCAAAACATTTGACTATCCTTAAAGTCTACTGTATTCCCTTGTAACTACAATAAGATAACGTTTAGCTTGAAGTAGATAGAGCAATAACTGTTTGCACAAGAGTAGAGAAAGTCATGTATACATCACATAACGATCAAAACATTTGACTATAACTTAAAGTCTACTGTATTCCGTTGTACCTAGAATAAGATAATGTTTATCTTGAAGTACATAGAGCAATAAGTGTTTGCACAAGAGTAGAGAAAGTCATGTATACATCACATAACGACCAGCTGTTTAAAACATTTGACTATCACTTAAAGTCTACTGTATTCCCTTGTAACTACAATAAGTTAATGTTTATCTTGAAGTAGATAGAGCAATAAGTATTTGTACAACGGTAGAGAAAGTCATGTATACATCACATAACGATCAAATATTTGTCTGTCACTTAAAGTCTACTGTATTCCCTTGTACCTACAATAAGATAATGTTTATATTGAAGAAGAGAGAGCAATAAGTGTTTGTATAAGAGTAGAGAAAGTCATGTATACATCATATAACGATCGAAACATTTGACTATCACTTAAAGTCTACTGTATTCCCTTGTACCTACAATAAGATAATGTTTATCTTGAAGTAGATAGAGCAATAAGTGTTTGTACAAGAGTAGAGAAAGTCATGTATACATCACATAACGATCAAATATTTGTCTGTCACTTAGAGTCTACTGTATTCCCTTGTACCTACAATAAGATAATGTTTATCTTGAAGTACATAGAGCAATAAGTGTTTGTACAAGAGTAGAGAAAGTCATGTATACATCACATAACGACCAAAACATGTGACTATCACTTAAAGTCTACTGTATTCCCTTGTACCTACAATAAGATAATGTTTATCTTGAAGTACATAGAGCAATAAGTGTTTGTACAAGAGTGGAGAAAGTCATGTATACATCACATAACGACCAAAACATTTGACTATCACTTAAAGTCTACTGTATTCCCTTGTAACTACAATAAGATAATGTTTATCTTGAAGCAGATAGAGCAATAAGTGTTTGTACAAGAGTAGAGAAAGTCATCTATACTTCACATAGCGATCAAAACATTTGACTATCACTTAAAGTCTACTGTATTCCCTTTTATCTACAATAAGATAATGTTTATCTTAAAGCAGATAGAGCAATATGTGTTTCTACAAGAGTAGAGAAAGTCATGTATACATCACATAACGATCAAACATTTGACTATCACTTAAAGTCTACTGTATTCCCTTTTATCTACAATAAGATAATGTTTATCTTAAAGCAGATAGAGCAATATGTGTTTGTACAAGAGTAGAGAAAGTCATGTGAGTGTTACACATTAGCTACTTTGTTTCTTTTTGGAGAAAGAAGAATTGTTCAGTATATTTTGTTTTTGTTTTTTATAGTTATGAAAATGTGGCGAATGCAAAGGAATTTTATCTTCAGTATTCATTTGAGCAGTCCTGATTTCACCTTTAATTTTTAGCTTTCTCATTACATTATATTACTGTGCCCCTTCCACAGAAATGTGTGGTAGCGGAGGTCATTAGTATAGGCATGAGATATGGAAGGGAATCATACAAAGGAGAGGCAGATTGGAGGAATATTTAGAGGTGCCATTAAGGGACACAGGTAGGCAATTAGACGTGATTAGACAAAACAACGAGGGAAATTTAGATTGATGAAGACATAGATATAATTGATTACACAAGAGCTGCGTGGTTAATAATGATGAATGAGCGTGCACAAGGAATTACAGGGATTCCAGCGGCCGATGACAATCCGCATCCCGAAATAAGATTATGTGGAGCTGCTACGTCCGCCCGGCGGTAAATTTCTTTCCGAACGTCATAACAACTAATGCGAAGTTAAGCTAATGTGATTTGCTGACTGCAATGAAGATGCCCCAGGGCTTGAAGCAAGCTCCTGCAAAATCACGGAATACATCAGCAGGCGAGATGCTACCCAAAACCTGCGTTATGCTGGTTGTTGCCTTAAATTACGCATCTATAAATAAGCCATTGTTTACCAGACCGGCTGATAAGTCCCGGGCTTTACAATAAAAGAATCCTTCATTTGTTTTTTCTTTAATAATGAATGATCATAAATTATTACGGTCATAATTTTTCGCATTAAAATTCAACTTTATTATATTCTGTTAGCTTAATGGGAAACAAAGGCGCCGTAGTAGTTTCATTGCTGGTACTCCTGGATCCCGCCTGTGAGAACCACGCAAGTTCAGACATGTTCAATATCGCCTACCGCTACAATTGAGGTTTTGAAATTCTGCTTTCGTCTCAACAAATCTTCAGTTGAGGACTATACAATGTCACAGGAGGCCTATGGAGAGTCTTTTCTTCCCTACAGCACAGCTCGAAGGTGGTTTAAAATGTTTAAAGAGGGGAGACAGACAATTTCAAAGGAAGGTGGACCCGGTGCTCCAGTTACTGCTCTTACGGAAGAAAACACCAACACTGCTGCTGCCATTGTAAGAGGGGATCGACGAATTACCTTAAGATTACTTTCTGAAATACTGAACATTTCATTGGGTGCCACCCACACGTTGGTGACAGAAACATTACACATGAGACGTGTTTGTGCGCGATGGGTTCCAAGACCATTGATTCCCGAACAAAAGGACATTCGCATGAAATTAAAGTTGATGTTAAAGGAAGATCCGGAGTTTCTTCCAAACGTAATCACTGCTGATGAAACTTGGCTACATCATTTTGATCCTGAGAGCAAACAGCAAAGCTCAGTGTGGAAATCTCCTTCATCACCAACCCCCAAAAAGCGAAAGTTGTTGCTTCTGCTGGGAAAGTTATGGTCATCTCATTCTTTGATATTCATGGAATGCTTTATCAGTATGTTGTACCTGCACCACATCAGTAACTGGATATCTCTACAGGGATGTTCTGAAAACATTGCAAGTCCATATCAGGCGCAAAAGACTACATTTGCGTGAAGTTGGCTGGATGCTGCACCACGATAATGCGCGGCCGCATATTGCCAATGTTGTTGCTGAATATCTTGCAAAAATCAACGTGAAGTACATCCCTCACCCTCCCTATAGTCCGGATTTAGCCTCATGTGACCTTTTCTATTCCCTAACTTGAAGAAACGCCTTCGTGGGAGACATCCATCATCAGAAACAGTGGTGAACGCTGCGGAGGCCATTTTGAAGGATCTCTGAAAAATGGTTTCCAGCATGTCTTTGAAGACTGTCAGAAACGCTGTGACAAGTGCATCGCATTCAGGGGAGACTATTTTGAGAAGGACCATCAAAATTATGAGGATGAGTAACGCTACGTTGTCAAAATGCATTGTCATCTTTTTTTTATTGAACCGCCCTCTACAAAATTCGGAGTTTATATTACACTATTTTCATCTCAGAGAAAATGTTGGAAGTGTTCTCCACCAGCATCTATACATGTTTGTACTCGTCTCACCATATTCTCTGCAGTTTTACGGCGAGAATCCTCACCAATGTTACTTATTTCGGTTCGAATGGATTTCTTGAGGGCATCAATTGTCCGTGGTCTCTTCTTGTACACTATTTTTAGATATCCCCACAAAAAAAAAAATCCGGTGAGGTTAGCTTAGGGGATCTGGGAGGCCACAGACCTTTTGAGATTATTCGATTATCAAAGAAACTGGTTACAAGTTCCGTGGTGTCATTAGATGTATGGCACGTTGCTCCATCTTGCTGGAAATAACATTCTCTCAATTCGATATCATCAAGCTGCTCCACAAATGTCTTAAAGATACCCATATAAACTTAAATTTCTACAGTCAATGAAAATGGGACCAACGATCCATTGGACACTTCCATTTTCTCTGAGATGTAAATTGTGTAACATAATCTCTCAACTGTGTATTATATAGAGTTAACACCAAAAATTCAATGCCACGGTCGGGATTTAAACCACGGCATAATCGGCCAGGCAGTCGTGCTTTGGTTCCCTGGCACTGGGTTCAATTCCAACCTTGGAAGATGGAGATTTTATATGTGGGTGTAGGACCTGTACCCTATCAGCATCGTGAGGAAATGGAGGAGCTACGATAGGTAGTGAACCCTGTCAAGAAAACCAACTTTTCGGCTGATGGGTGGTCTCCCCAAATTAGTTGGATGATCACCCACCCCAAACTTGCGTATGTGGGCGTGAGGCCAGCAGGCGGGCTGGCTAGCTCTGATGCTTGGGGTTGTTACGCCCTGTATTATCATTACTTGCCACAAAGGGAGGCATATAGTAACCTCTGAGACTAATGAAGTTTGATAACTCAATGCTCTATATATCTGTACACATTTAAACATCATTTCATTCATCGTCCGATATGACTTAACGTTTGAGGTTTCCTCTTATCCTGAAAGATGAATGTCTGGTAACTCTAAGCTCTATGTACCCTGTACTCATTTGAACATCATTTCATTCATCGTCCGATATGACTAAACGTTGGAGGTTTTCTCTTATCCTAAAAGATGAATGAATGGTAACTCTAAGCTCTATGTACCCTGTACTTATTTGAGCTTCATTTCATTCATCGTCCGATATGACTTAACGTTTGAGGATTTCTCTTATCCTGAAAGATGAATGTCTGGTAACTCTAAGCTCTATGTACCCTGTACTTATTTGAACATCATTTCATTCATCATCTGATATGACTTAACGTTGGAGATTTTCTCTTATTCTGAAAGATGAATGTCTGGTAACTCTAAGCTCTATGTACCCTGTACTCATTTGAACATCATATCATTCATCGTCCGATATGACTTAACGTTGGAGGTTTTCTCTTATCCTGAAAGATGAATGTCTGGTAACTCTAAGCTCTATGTACCCTGTACTTATTTGAACATCATTTCATTCATCGTCCGATATGACTTAACGTTGGCGGTTTTCTCTTATACTGAAAGATGAATGTCTGGTAACTCTAAGCTCTATGTACCCTGTACTTATTTGAACAACATTTCATTCATCGTCCGATATGACTTAACGTTGGAGGTTTTCTCTTATACTGAAAGATGAATGTCTGGTAACTCTAAGCTCTATGTACCCTGTACTTATTTGAACATCATTTCATTCATCGTCTGATATGACTTAACGTTGGAGGTTTTCTCTTATACTGAAAGATGAATGTCTGGTAACTCTAAGCTCTATGTACCCTGTACTTATTTAAACATCATTTCATTCATCATCCGATATGACTTAACGTTTGAGGTTTTCTCTTATCCTGAAAAATGAATGTCTGGTAACTCTAAGCTCTATGTACCCTGTAATCATTTGAACATCATTTCATTCATCGTCCAATATGACTTAACGTTGGAGGTTTTCTCTTATCCTAAAAGATGAATGTCTGGTAACTCTAAGCTCTATGTACCCTGTACTTATTTGAGCTTCATTTCATTCATCGTCCGATATGACTTAACGTTGGAGGTTTTCTCTTATCCTGAAAGATGAATGTCTGGTAACTCTAAGCTCTATGTACCCTGTACTTATTTGAACATCATTTCATTCATCGTCTGATATGACTTAACGTTGGAGATTTTCTCTTATTCTGAAAGATGAATGTCTGGTAACTCTAAGCTCTATGTACCCTGTACTCATTTGAACATCATATCATTCATCGTCCGATATGACTTAACGTTGGAGGTTTTCTCTTATCCTGAAAGATGAATGTCTGATAACTCTAAGCTCTATGTACCCTGTACTTATTTGAACATCATTTCATTCATCGTCTGATATGACTTAACGTTTGAGGTTTTCTCTTATCCTGAAAGATGAATGTCTGGTAACTCTAAGCTCTATGTACCCTGTACTTATTTGAACATCATTTCATTCATCGTCTGATATGACTTAACGTTGGAGGTTTTCTCTTATCCTGAAAGATGATTGTTTGGTAACTCTAAGCTCTATGTACCCTGTACTTATTTGAACATCATTTCATTCATCGTCTGGTATGACTTAACGTTGGAGGTTTTCTCTTATCCTGAAAGATGAATGTCTGGTAACTCTAAGCTCTATGTACCCTGTACTTATTTGAACATCATTTCATTCATCGTCCGATATGACTTAACGTTGGAGGTTTTCTCTTATACTGAAAGATGAATGTCTGGTAACTCTAAGCTCTATGTACCCTGTACTTATTTGAACATCATTTCATTCCTCGTCCGATATGACTTAACGTTGGAGGTTTTCTCTTATCCTGAAAGATGAATGTCTGGTAACTCTAAGCTCTATGTACCCTGTATTTATTTGAACATCATTTCAATTATCGTCCGATATGACTTAACGTTGGAGGTTTTCCCTTATCCTGAAAGATGAATGTCTGGTAACTCTAAGCTCTATGTACCCCATATTTATTTGAACATCATTTCAATCATCGTCCGATATGACTTAACGTTGGAGGTTTTCCCTTATCCTGAAAGATGAATGTCTGGTAACGCTAAGCTCTATGTACCCTGTACTCATTTGAACATCATTTCATTCATCGTCCGATATGACTTAACGTTGGAGGTTTTCCCTTATCCTGAAAGATGAATGTCTGGTAACGCTAAGCTCTATGTACCCTGTACTCATTTGAACATCATTTCAATCATCGTCCGATATGACTTAACGTTGGAGGTTTTCTCTTATCCTGAAAGATGAATGTCTGGTAACTCTAAGCTCTATGTACCCTGTACTAACATCATTTCATTCCTCGTCCGATATGACTTAACGTTGGAGGTTTTCTCTTATCCTGAAAGATGAATGTCTAGTATCTTTAGGCTCTGTGTACCCTGTACTCATCTGCACATTCGTAGGATTAATATGCATATTCAGTGATAAACGAATATAGATTTTCTTTCTAAAGTATTACTAAAGCAATCTGTCAAAGTGATGAAGGAAATTGTTGGCGAACCAGTAAACAACTTGTCCCAGACCTGAATTTGCGAGCAGTTACGACACGCCGCCTACTGGACAAGTCGACTGAGTGATTCCAGTTTCTCAAGTGATGTGAGTGCAATTAGGTGTTACGTATATGAAAATATCACCAACCAGGTTCGACTGCAAGAAGGTGATAAAACAGATTTATACTTTTTCTGACAATCTTCCGCGTTTTATGAATTAAGTTTTAATATTATTCAAGTTCTCTTTACATATTTTCTCCAGGGCCTGGAGTCTCTCTACATGAATTATGCAAGCCCTGTGATGAATGTCCATATCTCGAAGACACGAGAACAAACTTGACTAAGGAGAAGACTATAAATCAGGGAAAATAGTTTGTAAACAGAGTAATTGTGTATATTATCCAGAAAAAGTGTAATGGTCAGTTATCCTGAACTGAAAATCAGAAAATAGTGTAACTACTTTATAATATAGGAAAAAATGAACTGAGACGTTGTTCATATATTGCCAAAACACTTGATTGTAAAACAATAACTGTAAACTGATTAAAGTGTAAGTTTTAATAAGTCGAGGACCTACATATAAAGTATAAAATTGATATATAGTCTCTCAAGCTGAGTCTTATATGTAGGGATGGTGGTTCTTGCCATTATAAAATCACTAATTACCATTTTGCTATGTATATTTTGCATTTTATAGCATTTATACCTTTAAAACTTAATGTTTATATTATTTGAAGCACCACATATAGTTGGTAAACATGTTTAAATATATAACGTTAATATAAAATTAAAATCACATTCGTAAATTTGAATATTGTATTATTAATATACTATAATATAAAATATTTTATGCGATAACATAAGAAAGAGCACTTCATTACGCGATGCTTTTGTTACTGAAAAGTAGACCTTCTACTGTTAGACATGAATAATCTCTGTAAAGAGTCGAATTATCCCTACCAGAGTCAATATGGGACAAAAACACGTCATTACGCGACACTTTTGTTACTGAAAAGTAGACCTTTTACTATTATACATGAATAATCTCTGTAAAGAGTCGAATTATCTCTACCACAGTCAATATGAGAAAAAAACTCATCAATACGCGACTTTTTTGTTACTGAAAAGTAGACCTTTTATTATTATACATGAATAATCTCTGTAAAGAGTAGAATTATCTCTACCAGAGTCAATATGAGACAAAAACGCATCATTACGTGATACTTTTGTTACTGAAAAGTAGACCTTTTACTGTTAGACATGAATAATCTCTGTAAAGAGTCGAATTATCTCTACCAGAGTCAATATGAGACAAAAACACATCATTACCTGATACTTTTGTTACTGAAAAGTAGACCTTTTACTGTTATACATGAATAATCTCTGTAAAGAGTCGAATTATCTCTGCCAGAGTCAATATGAGACAAAAACGTATCATTTCGTGATACTTTTGTTACTGAAAAGTAGACCTTTTACTGTTAGACATGAATAATCTCTGTAAAGAGTCGAATTATCTCTACCAGAGTCAATATGAGACAAAACACATCATTACGTGATACTTTTGTTACTGAGAAGTAGACCTTTTACTGCTAGACATGAATAATCTCTGTAAAGAGTCGAATTATCTCTACCAGAGTCAATATGAGACAAAAACGTATCATTTCGTGATACTTTTGTTACTGAAAAGTAGAGCTTTTACTGTTAGACTTGAATAATCTCTGTAAAGAGTCAAATTATCTCTGCCAGAGTCAATATGAGACAAAAACGTATCATTTTGTGATACTTTTGTTACTGAAAAGTAGACCTTTTACTGTTAGACATGAATAATCTCTGTAAAGAGTCGAATTATCTCTACCAGAGTCAATATGAGACAAAAACACATCATTACGTGATACTTTTGTTACTGAGAAGTAGACCTTTTACTGTTAGACATGGATAATCTCTGTAAAGAGTCCAATTATCTCTACCAGAGTCAATATGAGACAAAAACATATCATTACGTGATACTTTTGTTACTGAATAGTAGGCCTTTTACTGTTAGACATGAATAATATCTGTAAAGAGTCGAATTATCTCTACCAGAGTCAATATAGCAGGTCAAGTAAAAGAATAAAGTTAAAATTTGCGAGACAAAAACACAACGCCTACTCTGATATAGTGCCAACGAGATTATGTTGTAATCTCTTTTACTATCGATTAGTCCGATGTTCAATTTTTCTTTAAGTATCTGTAAAACGAGAAACAAATGTATGAAATCTAAATTTGTAACACTTTTTGAACTGCACCATTTCTCGAAACATAAAGTTTCTTTGTTATGAGCTGCAGATGACTTTTGTGGCAGCAAAATGAGATTATTAAGTCAAGCTTCTTATTGAATTGCTTCAGATATAAAACTTTGGTCGGCTGAATCACTCATTTTGACATAGGGTTTAGCATTAGTTATTTGAGCATTACCATGGTTACGATTCTTTGCTATTCAAAGTCTTCAGTATGATCTTACACATAATAAAAATATCGATTATAAATTGTTTGTAAAACAACTTTTAATATTTTTGTTATTCATAATTCAAGACAATTATTTCTTTAGTAGCGTATAAAATAACGAATTATGAATCATTATATAAGCATGAATTTAATGAAATAATCAAAATTAGTATGCACCTAACCAAACATTAACTTTGTTATGGACATCAAAGTAGTTGAAGAATGAATCGTTTGTAAGATGTTAACGATATGATTTGGATGCTAAAGACGTCACACAAATGTAAAATTATGAACAAAATTATGAAATGAGTACAAGTAGAGCAAATAGAACACAGCACCGAACATAATAGAATATGTGCTATGAACTATACATTTATAGCTATCTGCCAGTGGAATGCATAACGATTATTGTGTTTTATAAACAGTATAATGTTATAAACATATTATTTTTATCATAATATCAAATAGTGAGCCTCAAGAGGGAAAATAAATTTTAATAAAATTTCTGAGCTGAATACGAAGGAGTTGAATCCAACTTTCAGTGTCGTAGTGGTGAAGTAACTTGTATAATATCATTCCGCCAACGCTACCTTGCTAGCAGAGCTTTTTAAGAGAGACCTCAGACCCCATTGCAGACCTTTATACGCTTTTTAGAGATTCATACAGTGTTTAGAGCTCGTTTTGGTAGTTTTAACGCAAATAAGAAACTGCATCCGTCATTATAATAAGTGTATATGATAAAAGCTGACATAATTTGTGACAAAACTGAAATTAATTAACCAGTTCTTAGCATTTTAAATGAATAAATATGCACACATATGAACTTTGTTATTAAAGTTTCTTTAATCTGGGTTAAATATAGGTCAAGATCTGTTAGAATCCCCTGTGTGAAATATTTCAATTGAATGGAACACTCAGCTGGTGTTATTTGGAGCAAAATGGCACAGAAAATGCTAAAAGAAAGAGAATTTAATTACTCCCCACGTTTTTTTTATGAAATTAGACACTGTAAAATGATTTAATGATAATTTTTAAAGGTAATTCTACCTTTTATACCTCATAATACTGCAAATAATTGATGAAAATACACATAAATTCATATAAAATGATGTAATTGGTAGAACGTCTGATTTCTTTAACCTCTTTCCACAGGATTTCAAGTTCTGAAAATGCTGCATAAGGTATAAGTAGCTACCCAATCCCGGTGTCAGAATCTTCGGGTAATTTATCGACAGTTAATGTACATCATTTTTGGTTATATAGTTATTTAATAGCATATAAAATACACGATCTTCACATAATACAGAAATTCTTAACCTATACAATGAAATGAGATTTTACATTCCCAGGACACCAGTAAATCTCTTTGGAAAAGAGACATTTTCTATAAGTATGGCAAAAATAGTCTTTTCAATCAAAATAAAGGTTTATTAATTTCAAATTTTAACATTTTTCTCTCTTTATACAATAACATAAACCTGATCTGATAACGAAATTGATTACGCGAGGTGTATCACAAGGTTCTGTCATCTAGAAACTCATTACATACATCTATAGAATTATTACAAACATTATTGAGAAGTTTTGATGCTATTTTATTACGTACACATTTGCACTACTTGATAAATGATAAAGAAACAAAATTAAGACAGAATCGATTGTCATATTTTAAAAATCTTTCTTCTGTTTGTTGAAGTGTAACGTCATGATAATCTATATATGTTCTTTGGAATAAAATGAACTGGCTTTTTAATACTCTGCGGAATGTAACAACTATTTGCATTACGTAAAAAAATGAAGCTAGAATAGAGTAAAGCAACGAATACCACATAAATATAATTATTTGTAGCAGTAACTTCACTTATCTTTAAAGAAAATGGTGTAAATGTTTCTTACTAATTGCTGAGATCGATGTCGTGAACTCTTGTTTACTTCTTCAGTCACAAAGAACTGCGCCGTCGACGCTACCATCAGTACAGGTTACTACGTTCTTGCTAGTATTACCAAAATCTGAAAATGAAATAAACGTAAAAACAAAATCGACCGTCGATATTTCAAAATTAATTACGCGATGTTTGTTTTTTAAAGTAAATATTTTTTCCCAGACCATTAAATCTATTGGATCATTTATTGTTTTAATAATTTAACTTTAGGATTTATTTCATAGTTAAATAACCAAAAATGATCTGCTATGACCGATTTATCAGTTTGTTTGTACTTGATATTACGAAAATGTTCTTTCGTTCTGGTTTCTAAATTACGTCTAGTCTTTCCAATATCATTTTTTCACTTTTAATGGTGAATTTTTTCAATAAACTTCTGACTTAGCAATAGGTAATCATCTTTCAGCTTTTATTGCTGATCTTTTTATGATTTATTTCGAAATGCAAGTCACTAAAGCATTTCCATTAATCTTTAAAACCTGGTACAGATATGTTGATGACATTTTTGCTGTAGTTCCTGATAAACACATAAATGGTACTTTAAAATTACTAAATTTACACGATAAATCTATAAAATTCACACTAGAGACTGAAATTAATTGATTTCTTCCTTTTCTAGATCTCCAGATAATAATAAATAATAATAAACTAAACTTTGGTATTTATAGGAAGTCTACTTATATAGATAATTACATAAAAAATAAAAGTTTTAATCCTTTTCCTCATAAATTTGCTGCTTTAATGGTTTGATTTATGGATTAATAAATATACCACTGAATAAAGATGAATTTAATAAAGAATATAAACGTATTATTAATACTGCTTTAATTAACGGTTTTAATAAAGACTTTATACACAAAAAGATTGAAACATTTGAATATCAAAAAACTGAAAATGATACTTCTACCCTTCAAAAATAAAAGACAATTACAATTTTAAAAACATTACTTACCATCCTTGGATTAATAAAAATTAAGAGTTGTATATAACTTTAGTTCCTCAAAATAAATATAGTTTTAAAAATTTACTACATTTCTCTAAAAAAGATAAAATTCCTAACAATAAAAAGTCTGATATTTATTAATTTAATTGTTTAGATTGTGATCAGGTTTCTATTGGAAAGACGAAACGTAATTTGGAAACGAGAACGAAATATTTTCGTATCATTAAGTATAAACAAACCGGTAAATCGGCCATAGCAGATCCTTTTTGTCATTTAACCATGAAATAAATCCAGAAATTAAATTATTAAAACAATTAAATGGTCCAATAGATTTAATGGTTTGGAATAAATATTTATTTTAAAAAACAAACATCGAGTAATGAATTTTGAAATACCGGCAGTCGATTTTGTTTTTAAATTTATTTCATTTTCATATTTTGGTAGTAACTATTTGCATTCTGTTTAGTAACAACAATTGTTTTTCTACTCTATGGCATTCTCAACTTAAAGTCAAGGCCTTCTTTATATGTTCATACTCAAGTACAATGGCTTTGGAAATCCATTTTAATCATTTATCAATTTACGATATAAAATAGCAAACTGGGCGTTTCAGCCGTTAAGGAGCCATCAAAAGCGGTTAACTGATTTTGAGGTTAAATACACAAATAAATTTTTCACTTTGTAATATAAGTATGGATATGTAAATAAGAGAATTATTTTGAACCATGGTCCTTTATTGTGTACTCAAGGAAAGTTATGATGTAATGTTACCTTGGCCTTAAAAGTGATCAGTTTTTTGTCTTTGATAATTAATGTGTTACGTCGCTAATATTCATTGCAGGAGTTGGCACTTTACTCTAAAGGTTAATGAAAAATAAATAAAACGCCCTCTGTTAGGTGTGATACTATATATACGGTAAAAGCCTACGCTTCCATTGTTTCACTAAACTGTAAATAATACATTGCTAACAACGAAAGATGTCTGTTATTTACCGATACATGGCAGCACTAGTACTTTCTCTACCACATACATGCATTACAGGTAGAGGAAATATTGTGCTTTATCCATAATAAGCCTTGTATCTATATAAAACCATTTTTTTTATAGATTAACATATATTTTTGTGAAAAGTTTGTTGAAGTATCGTTGGAAAAAGTCATGAAAAGATTTTTTCTCTAATGAAATAAAAACTAAATAAATTTGTTCCGTTATTTTTTTTCCCAGGCCCGACACGCTTGACTAGAAGCTGTAGCCGCAATCTGCCGTCATTTGTTCTCGGCAGGTGCAACTCCACCTAGCGGCGACCTCGGTCCAGCCCATCTCGGTAAAACGTTACGAAATTTTTAATTGCAGGTTTTCCTCCCGAACTGAAGGTCTTTTTTATATAGCGTTGTCTTATATATACATATTTAAAACGATATACCTATTTGGGACGGAAATGATTGTCAGATTTCTAGCTAATGGTAGAACTGACAATAAATGCTATCCATTGTAAATCCAAAATAAAATGTTGAGACGTACTGAGAAAAGAGAAGTGAAACTACCAAATTGTATTTGTATATAAACATTTGACGGTCTACAGGGAAGTGTTTGTATGGAACAAAAGTGTGCAACAATGCTTGTAGTTTTGTTGTTATAGTTCTGTGAAGTGATAATTTATTTTTAGAAAAGCTGTTTTTATATTAATTTTACTGTGAATAGGGCGTGACTTTATTTTAGTAGCAATATTTTTCCTTCATTTCTTTTGGTCCTCAGGTCTTGGAACTTAGGGGTAGATGCTTTTTTTGAACTGAATTTTTAATTTATTAGGACGTATTACAGTACATAAAATTTAAACCAAGAAAACATATTCATAACAAAATGAGTTGTGTTCTGGTGTAGCACATGTTGAATTCATTTCAAAAAGTGCTCATACGGACGTCAATTCACTTCCCAAGTCTGTTTTTGAAATTAGTTTATCTTTCCAGTAACAATGTTAACTGATCAGCTGTGTCTGCCTCAGGTTCAAGAGGTCCCGAGTTCGAAATTTGGTCAGGGTGAGTTATCTGGGTAAGGTTTTTTGCGGGGTTTTCCCTTATCCTTAAAGACGAATGTCGGGTAGCTCTAAGCTCCATGGGCCCTGGACATCTTTGAGCATCATTTCACCCATTTTATTCACCTTCCAATATGACTTAACGTTGGTGGAAGTAAAATTACAAAAAAAAAAAAAAAAAAAAAAAAAAAAAAAAATCAGTTACATTTCTTACCCAATTCTTCGCTTTAAGTGTTCCAGATCTCTTGGTCGGTCCTTGTAAATACTCCACTTCAAACATCTCCACAAGAAAAAGTCTAAGGAGATACTGGCGACCATTCAATAATTTCTCTTCTGCCAATCCATCTTCCTGGAAATTCATGTCTTAGGTAATCCGCCATCTGCTTTCCATAATGTACCGGCGAGTAGAGAAATGTGTGTTTTCTTCCACTGATAATAAAAAAAGAGCTTTATCACTATCTTTAACTCAATTTGGCCTTCCAGACTGTCATATTTTTAACACTTCCAGATTCATTGCAATTGTTCAAAGTTTTGCTTTCCGTAGAATTAGTAATCTTTCATTCTGGATGCATTTCATTTAACAAGACTTGAGTCCTCCTCCGGTCATCATTATTATTTCAATTGGTTGTATTTCTGCACGTTGTGCCATGATTAATTACTTTTAAGAAGATTTGCGTTGTTGTCCTTATTACCTCAGCTATTGTCTGCATTTGTACAATCCAAAGGCACATATTGAAGTGGCCTACTGTATTGTTTTCTTCAAAACCTACTTAAGTTAAAGTAATGATGCGTTTTCTTCACTTTTCAGGAATCAATAACAACGTTTTATCTTGGTTGTGTAATAATTTCAACAGTTTATACAGGCTGTTTCTAAAGTCACTATCCATTTCAAAGTAAGGAAGACAGTGATTGAAAAATCAATATTATTTTGAAGGTTTTTTTTTGTCGTAATTTTACGTCCTCCAACGTTAAGTTATAGCGGACGATGAATGGAATGGGTGAAGCGATGCTCAAATGAGCCCAGGGTCCATAGAGCTTAGAGTTACCCGACACTCGTCTTTCAGGATAAGGGAAACCCCGGAAAAAACCATATCTAGGTAACTCGCCCTAACCGAGATTCGAACTCGGGACCTCTTGAACGTGAGGCAGACACTCTACCACCACGCTACATTATTTTGAAGTGTTACACATATTGTAGTGCCCTTCTACATGACCTCCATCTAGCTCAAAACACAAACGCCATCTTTCAGTAGTGGAACGAAATGTAGACTGTAAAATGTCAACCGTAATTCGACCTGCTGCTTCCCAGATACGATTCCGTTGCTCAGGCAGATCATTCACTTTGCTAGGGTACACTTTAGATTTGATGTATCCCCATGTAAAAAAAGTCTAAAGGAGTAAGGTTTAGTGAATAGGAAGCCCACAGTCGAGGTGAACCTCTGCCTATCCATCTCCCTGGAAAGGTTCTGTTCAGGTAATCACGGACGATGTTTGCAAAATGTGGAGGTGCACCATCTTGATGAAACACAACTGTACTCCGTATGCCATCCTCTTGAAGCTGCGGTTCAAGGAACAGTTCTAACATGTTGAGGTAGATGTTACCTGTTATTGACCTTTCGGCAAAGAAAAATGGGCCATACAGGTTTGCGTTTGTCATACCCAACCAAACATTGACTTTCGGTGTATCACGTTTCCACTCCGATACCTCATGTGGTTCTTCATTTGCCCATATTCGGCTGTTGTGTCTCTGCACTTTCCCACAAACATGGAAAGTGGCTGCATCATAGAATAAAATGTTGTCCATTAAATTCTCATTCTCTACACATTCCAGGAGGTCATAACACATTGCCCGACGACAGGCGAAATCCTCGTCCTCAAGATGGTGCAGAACTTGAATGTGATATGGACGTTTTCGTAGAGTAAAACGTAGAATTTTCCACACTGTGTTGCGAGAGACGTTCAATTTCCTACTGAGACGTCGGACTCTTATCACTGGCAATTTGAACCTGCTGCACTGTTTCTGCCAAGACGTGAGGTCGTCCACGACGTGTCTCATCACACACACTGCCGGTACGCTTACATTTGTTCACAAGCAGACGAATGTGTGCCCTTGATGGGGCTGGTTTGTGGAATTTACGGGTAAATTCCGCTCTGGCGTCTTCATATGACAATCCGCGTAATCGTACACAAACAATGGCAACTCGTTCTTCTGTGCTAAACATCTTACTAAGATACCAGTATCTGAAAAGAAAAGAAACAAAATATTGTGTTTTCATTGAAATGGATAGTGACTTTAGAGACATCCTCTATAATCACCAAAAGTAAGTTTATAGTAAAATAAATTATAGATAATATATTAATTCCAGCTGACATGCAATTCCTAGTTGAAAATAGGGATTTAAATTTTGGAATTAAGCCCTTTCTTCAACGAAATTCTTCTGTAAATTTGCATATAGAACAGATAGGGAAAGTTCATCCCTTTTTAAATGATATTTTCCAAACATTCCGGAAATATAAACAAAATAAAACGTTATTGTCGCTTTCTTTTACACAAAGAGTTTAACAGAGTATTTCTTAATAAAATGAAATGTAGCCAAGTTTCATCAGCAGTGATTACGTTTGAAAGAAACTCCGGATCTTCCTCTAACATCAAGTTAAACTGCATGCAAATACCCTTTTGTTCGGGAATCAACAGTCTTGGAACCCATCACCCATAAACACGTCTCATGTGTAATGTTTCTGTCACCAACGTGTGCGTGGCACTTAATGAAATGTTCAGTATTTCAGAAAGTGATCTTAAGGTAATTCGTCGATCCTCTCTCACAATGGCAGCAGCAGTGTTGAGGTTTTCTTCCGTAAGAGCAGTAACTGGAGTACCAGGTCCACCTTCCTTTGAAATTGATTGTCTCCCCTCTTTAAACATTTTAAACCACCTTCGAGCTGTGCTATAGGAAAGAACAGACTCTCCATAGGCCTCCTGTAACATTGTATAGGCCTCAACTGAAGATTTGTTGAGATGAAAGCAGAATTTCAAAGCCGCATATTTTTCCTCGCGTGGTACCTCCATTGTAGCGGTAGGCGATACTAAACATATCTGAACTTGCCTGTTTCTCACAGGTGGGAACCAGGAGTACCAACAATAAAACTACTACGGCGTGTTTATTTCACATTAAGCTAACAGAATATATAAGAATGCATTTTACTGCGAAAAATTATAATCATTCTTTATTGAACAGCCCTCGTATTTTTGCAATTTCGGAATAATGCCCATTCTACAATGACTGATTGAATCGATAATTAATTACTAGTCCTTATTCCATCACGAAGAATACAATGGAACAAGACAGTCACTGTAAATGGTAAGCAAGGCAATTAACTACCCAGATTTTTTGCTACAATGTCATCAGTAGACGCTTTCCAACAAAGTGGCAGCCGCGATCTTCAGATTTTATTCAGACCGACTTATTATCTTGCAAGAAATTACTAATATTCAAGTCATCATCTGCAAAATGCTCTGAATGAAGCTACAGTGAGAGCGGTGGACGTTGAATAAGAGAAAGCAAGACAACTTCCCAATAACTTGTACAACCTCATTGTTGTTCATTATGTTACTCTTTTGTTCCTATCCTATCTCAACTATTATTATACTTATAATCTTTTCAAGTACCTTTCGAGAGTTCCTATATATTTTATTTCAATTTATCTTAAGTGGTATGTAAGGGGGAGAGCTATTTTTGCCAAATCATAATTTAGATAGATTTTCACAAAAACGGGAGCTGGATTTGGAGGTTATTATTTTTTTTTTTATTTTTAAGTTTTCTGTCAGAACTTTGGAAGATGAACTTAAATACGACGTTTAGAACATAACTCTATTTTTGGGTCACGCTGTCCATAGAAGCGTACACGTGGACATACACCACCTATCGCCTGTTCAGCTATTATTGTAAATATATGAATCAGCTGTAATTCAAGCTGTCTAAAACCGACGTATTTTGTTCATTACAATGAAGAGTTGAAACTTAATAAATCAAGAAAGCTGGAATTGGAATAACTTAGAGCTTAAATTATCCGGTTTAACATAAGTGGCATCCTAGCCCAAGTGAAACCTAACATTTCACATCTACTATAACTTAAAGACGGGACATATCGTTTAAACTACCCCACAACAAACTAAAGACGTGATACTGAAAGGTTCAAGTATGAAATTATGTGCACTTATACGGTATTAATACAGGATCCATAGAGCTTAGAGTTACCAGACATTCATCTTTCAGGATAAGAGAAAACCTCCAACGTAAAGTCATATCAGATGATGAATGAAATGATGTTCAAATGAGTACAGGGTACATAGAGCTTAGAGTTACCAGACATTCATCTTTCAGGATAAGAGAAAACCTCCAACGTTAAGTCATATCGGACGATGAATGAAATGATGTTCAAATGAGTACAGGGTACATAGAGCTTAGAGTTACCAGACATTCATCTTTCTGGATAAGAGAAAACCTCCAACGTTAAGTCATATCGGACGATGAATGAAATGATGTTCAAATAAGTAAAGGGTACATAGAGCTTAGAGTTATCACACATTCATCTTTCAGGATAAAAGAAAACTTCCAACGTTAAGTCATATCGGACGATGAATGAAATGACGTTCAAATAAGTACAGGGTACATAGAGCTTAGAGTTACCATACATTCATCTTTCAGGATAAGAGAAAACCTCAAAACGTTAAGTCATATCGGACGATGAATGAAATGACGTTCAAATAAGTACAGGGTACATAGAGCTTAGAGTTACCATACATTCATCTTTCAGGATAAGAGAAAACCTCAAAACGTTAAGTCATATCGGACGATGAATGAAATGATGTTCAAATAAGTAAAGGGTACATAGAGCTTAGAGTTATCACACATTCGTCTTTCAGGATAAAAGAAAACTTCCAACGTTAAGTCATATCGGACGATGAATGAAATGACGTTCAAATAAGTACAGGGTACATAGAGCTTAGAGTTACCATACATTCATCTTTCAGGATAAGAGAAAACCTCAAAACGTTAAGTCATATCGGACGATGAATGAAATGACGTTCAAATAAGTACAGGGTACATAGAGCTTAGAGTTACCATACATTCATATTTCAGGATAAGAGAAAACCTCAAAACGTTAAGTCATATCGGACGATGAATGAAATGATGTTCAAATAAGTACAGGGTACATAGAGCTTGGAGTTACCAGACATTCATCTTTCAGAATAAGAGAAAACCTCCAACGTTAAGTCATATCGGACGATGAATGAAATGATGTTCAAATAAGTACAGAGTACATAGAGCTTAGAGTTACCAGACATTCATCTTTCAGGATAAGAGAAAACCTCCAACGTTAAGTCATATCGGACGATGAATGAAATGATGTTCAAATAAGTACAGGGTACATAGAGCTTAGAGTTACCAGACATTAATCTTTCAGGATAAGGGAAATTTCGGGAAAAGTTTATCCTGACCGAGATGCGAACTCGGGACCTTTTGTTTGTGAGGTAGACACGCTACCATCGCGCTATAGAGGTGGGATTTTTGCTTATTGTCATGTGTTTTGCATTCTTATCGCAGGTGTTGATTTGTATATTTAATTCTCAAACAATTGAAGAGCACATGCAATATAATGGAAGTTGTACCAGTTTGCCTCTCTAATTAGCAAGCTATACTGATTCAGGCTTTGAGAGAGAGAGAGAGAGAGAGAGAGAGAGAGAGAGAGAGAGAGAGAGAGAGAGAGAGAGAGAGAGAGAGAGAGAGAGAGAGAGAGAGAGAGAGTACCTAATCAAAACGTTTAACTGCAGCTTTTTAAAGAACTTTGGAATGCAAATGACTGATAGGTGGTCACAATTTAAGTTAAACGATCTATTTAGCATTGTTGGATCGCTTCTGAAAAGCAAATGAGGTGTCGGGGACATGCACCAGTGATCAGAAATTGTCTGCACCCCCAGCATGAACTCTTGAAAAACTGGCACGGACTATTGTGTATACCTGGACTGACCTAGCGGGCGGGCGGTACAGTAGTTAGGGTTATTTCGGCATCGGCGAGAGGGAAAGAGACGGCGAAAGTGCTTCATAATGGCCCCATGTATGTTGCGGTGTAGACCCCCCGTCGCGAGGTCTTTTGTTTTCGGCGTTGTAGCCCCCGCATCGCCGGGGCGCAAACCATTACAACAACTTCCCTAGCTCGCCCACCCTTTTCCCGAAAACTACTCTCGTCGACCTGGAGGCCGCATTACATGGAACCCCTCACGTGCGCCCGCAGTATAAATCATAAGTTGATCGATAAAAAGGGAGGAAAAAAAAAAGTTGGTACGAACTGTTAATATTAGAAAATGCAAGTGTAGTTATACACGAGAGGAATACTTGATGCATGGAGCGTTTGGAAAATGTACGCACTGCGTCAGTGATTGGCTTAGGTAGAAACACCTCGCGGGGCAGGAACATGTCTCTAGGGCAAAGGCGGACCTTCCACTCTTTCATTCTGTTCAATATAAGTTTGCCCTGAAAGCAGTTCACCTCTCAAATTGAATGAAAATCTGAAACAAAAGAATGCTTACAGTAGTTGTAGTCCTTACTTTGTTTCATTTATTAATGTAATTCCAAATGTACGTTTCTCTCACGCATTTTGTTTTCAGTGTTTTAAATTACTTGAAATACTGCATGTGTTAAAATTCTTGATAGATTAACTTCCAAGTTTAAGGTCTTCTTCAAGAAAATTATTTTGGAATGTTTTCTAACAAGATAAGCTTCTTAATAATGTCTTTATTTTAATATCTGAGGGCTGTTCAATAAAGAATGATCACATATTTTTTTGAAACGCACCTTTACTCATCCTCATTATTTTGAAGGTCCTTCTCAAAATAGTCTCCCCTGAATAAGATGCACTTGCACCAGCGTTTCTGCCAGTCTTCAAAGACATACTGGAAACCATTTTTGGGAAATCCTTCAAAATCGCTTCTGCAGCCTTCACCACTGCTTCTGATGATGGATAATGCCTCCCACGAAGGCGTTTCTTCAAGTTTTAGAATAGAAAAAAGTCACATATGGCTAAATCCAGACTATAGGGGGGATGAGGTATGCAATTCAGGTTGATTTTTGCAAGATATTCAGCAACAACTTTGGCAATATGCGGCCGCGCATTATCGTGGTGCAGCATCCAGCCTGCTTCACTTATATACAGTTCTTTTTTTGCGCCTGGTATGGACTTGCAATGTTTTCACGACATTCCTGTAGAATTGTCCAGTTACTGATGTGTGTGCAGGTACAACATGCTGATAAACCATTTCATGAATATCAAAGAATGAGATGACCATAACTTTCCCTGCAGAAGCAATCCCTTTTGCTTTTTGGGGGGTTGGTGATGAAGGAGATTTCCACACTGAGCTTTGCTGTTTGCTCTCAGGATCAAAATGATGTAGCCAAGTTTCATCAGCAGTGATTACGTTCGAAAGAAACTCCGGATCTTCCTCTAACATCAACTTTAACTGCATGGAGACCTGCAGGCGAATGTTCTTTTGTTCAGGAATCAACAGTCTTGGAACCCATCGTGCACAAACACGTCTCATGTGTTATGTTTCTGTCATCAACGTGTGAGTGGCACCCAATGAAATGTTCAGTATTTGAGAAAGTGATCTTAAGGTAATTCGTCGATCCTCTTTCACAATGACAGCAGCAGTGTTGTTGGTTTCTTCCGTAAGAACAGTAACTGGAGCACCTGTTCCAACTTCCTTTGAAATTGACTGTCTCCCCTCTTTAGACATTTTAAAGCACCTTCGAGCTCTGCTGTAGGGAAGAACAGACTCTCCATAGGCCTCCTGTAACATTGTATAGGTCTCAACTGAAGATTTGTTGAGACGAAAGCAGAATTTCAAAACCGCATATTGTTCCTCGCGTGTTACCTCCATTGCAGCGGTAGGCGATACTGAACATGTCTAAACTTACCTGGTTCTCACTGGCGGGAACCAGGAGTACCAACAATGAAACTACTACGGCGTGTTGGTATCACATTAAGCTAACAGAGTATAATAAGATTAAATGTTAGTGAGAAAAATTATGATCTTTATTGAACAGCCTTCGTACATAGGTGGTGCGAAAAGCTTCTGACCTAGTAAAAATACGAGGGTGTGTTGTAAAGTTTTTAATTATCACCCTGTAGTTTTTATGCTAGAATGATAAACATTTTTCAATGTCATCATTGATTCCTCCGGACACAGTATTTGTAGTTTCAGTGATTTTCCTCATTTCATTTATTTACAATGAGAGGCAGAATAGACTGAGGTGTAGGATGGAGAAAGTTGAGGCTCGTAGTGTGATCAAGTTCCTGTATTTGAAGGGCAAAACTGCTCGAGAAATCCATGATGAGATGACGGCTGTTTATGGAAATAATTGCCCATCGTATGACACTATTGTGAGGTGGAAAAGGAATTTTCAAACTGGTCACATGTCCCTGACAGATGAGTCAAGAGCTGGTAGACCGTCAGCTGTCACAGTGACGAAAGTGGAGTGTTTAATACTGGAAGACAAACGAGCAACCATCCAAATGATCATGAATGAGACACATCTTAGTTATGGTAGTGTGTGGACGAACTGCTCATGTTTAAGGTCTGCACGGTGTGTTCCACGTTTGCTAACCTCTTTCCAAAAGTAAACACGGCGTAACCTTTCATGACAGATGTTAATGCTGTTGGAACAGGACGAAAATTATTTTTCTGATCGTCTGGTGATCATGGATGAATCATAAATCTATCAGTATGATCCAGAGACAAAATCAATGAGCATAGAATGTAAACATACTAATTTCCCCCCTTCCAAAAAGGCAAAGCTGCAAAAGTCAGTTGGGAAGGTCATGCTTTCAGTTTTCTGGGACAGTCGTGGAGTCATCCTTAAAGATTATCTTGCCAAGGGTCAAACCATCACTGGCAGATACTACTGCAATCTTCTGGACAAGCTACGAGCAGCTCTGATTAACAAACGACGCGGTATGCTCTCCAAAGTTGTTCGTCTTCTGTCTGACAATGCACCAGCTCATTCCTCTCAAGTTGCAGTTGACAAAACAAAGAATGTAGCTTTGAAACGTTACAACATCCGCCTTATTCGCGCGATCTCGCAACAAGTGACTTTTTCTTACTCTGGGAATTGAAGAATCCGTTGCGTGGTCGCCAATTTGACAACACAAATGACGTCATTAATGAAGTGGAAGAGTGATTTAAAGCCAATTCTGCAGACTTCCACAATCAAGGCATCCGGAACGTCAAGAAACGCTGGGAAAAATGTGTAACAAGCACATATCAACACATACTCTCTATCACATTTTTAAACAGTGATAAAACTTTAAACACCTCCTTTCCAACATAGTCTCCTTGTAACTCTACACACTTCTCTCAGCGATGTTCTCATCTCTGTAACACGTCCAAATAGTACTCGGCGTTTTTCAACATAGTCTCCTTGTAACTCTACACACTTCTCTCAGCGATGTTCTCATCTCTGTAACTCGTCCAAATAGTACTCGGCGTTTTTCAACATAGTCTCCTTGTAGCTCTACACACTTCTCCCAGCGATGTTCTCATCTCTGTAACCCGTCCAAATAGCACTCGGCGTTTTTCAACTTAGTCTACTTGTAACTCTACACACTTCTCCCAGCGATGCTCCCATCTCTGTAACCCGTCCAAATAGTACTCGGCGTTTTTCAACATAGTCTCCTTGTAACTTTACACACTTCACCCAGCGATGTTCCCATCTCTGTAACGCGTCCAAATAGTACTCGGCGTTTTTCAACATAGTCTCCTTGTTACTCTACACACTTCTCCCAGCGATGTTCTCATCTCTGTAACCCGTCCAAATAGTACTCGGCGTTTTTCAACATAGTCTCCTTGTTACTCTACACACTTCTCCCAGCGATGTTCTCATCTCTGTTACCCGTCCAAATAGTACTCGGCGTTTTTCAACATAGTCTCCTTGTTACTCTACACACTTCTCCCAGCGATGTTCTCATCTATGTTACCCGTCCAAATAGTACTCGGCGTTTTTCAACATAGTCCCCTTGTTACTCTACACACTTCTCCCAGCGATGTTCTCATCTCTGTAACCCGTCCAAATAGTACTCGGCGTTTTTCAACATAGTCTCCTTGTAACTCTACACACTTCTCCCAGCGATGTTCTCATCTCTATAACCTGTCCAAATAGTACTCGGCGTTTTTCAACATAGTCTCCTTGTAACTCTACATACTTTTCCCAGCGATGTTCTCATCTCTGTAACCCGTCCAAATAGTACTCGGCGTTTTTCAACATAGCCTCCTTGTAACTCTACACACTTCTCCCAGCGATGCTGTCATCTCTGTAACCCGTCCAAATAGTACTCGTCGTTTTTCAACATAGTCTCCTTGTAACTCTACACACTTCTCTCAGCGATGCTCTCATCTCTGTAACCCGTCCAAATAGTACTCGACGTTTTTCAACATAGTCTCCTTGTAACTCTACACACTTCTCTCAGTGATGTTCCCATCTCTGTAACCCGTCCAAATAGTACTTGGCGTTTTTCAATATAGTCTCCTTGTAACTCTACACACTTCTCCCAGCGATGCCCCCATCTCTGTAACCCGTCCAAATAGTACTCGACGTTTTTCAACATAGTCTCCTTGTAACTCTACACACTTCTCTCAGTGATGTTCCCATCTCTGTAACCCGTCCAAATAGTACTTGGCGTTTTTCAACATAGTCTCCTTGTAACTCTACACACTTCTCCCAGCGATGCTCTCATCTCTGTAACTCGTACAAATAGTACTCGACGTTTTTCAACATAGTCTCCTTGTAACTCTACACACTTCTCCCAGCGATGCTCGCATCTCTGTAACCCGTCCAAATAGTACTTGGCGTTTTTCAATATAGTCTCCTTGTAGCTCTACACACTTCTCCCAGCGATGCCCCCATCTCTGTAACCCGTCCAAATAGTACTCGGCGTTTTTCAACATAGTCTCCTTGTAACTCTACACACTTCTCTCAGTGATGTTCCCATCTCTGTAACCCGTCCAAATAGTACTTGGCGTTTTTCAACATAGTCTCCTTGTAACTCTACACACTTCTCCCAGCGATGCTCTCATCTCTGTAACTCGTACAAATAGTACTCGACGTTTTTCAACATAGTCTCCTTGTAACTCTACACACTTCTCCCAGCGATGCTCGCATCTCTGTAACCCGTCCAAATAGTACTTGGCGTTTTTCAATATAGTCTCCTTGTAACTCTACACACTTCTCCCAGCGATGCGCTCATCTCTGTAACCCGACCAAATAGTACTCGGCGTTTTCCTCTGCAAGATAATTGTTCACGAAGGTGATTGCCTCTTCATTTGACGAAAATCACTGTCCTCCGTGCGCAATTGTCAGATAAGGGAACAAAAAGATGTCGCTTGGGGCTAGATCTGGTGAGTCAAGCAGTTCAAACCATAATTTGTTGATTTTCATCATTTTAACCGCTGAGGTGCGAGACGGTGCGTTGTTTTGGTGATTCAGTTTTTTTTTTTTTTTTTTTGTTCTATAAATGTGGCCGTTTTGCAGCAAGTTCTGCCTTCAGCATCTCAAGAAATGATGCATAGTATGCTCCTGTAATGGTTTTTCATTTTCGAAGATATTCGATTAAAGTAACTCCATGACTATCCCGAGAAACAGTCGCAATCACTTTCCCAGCCGAAAGAAGGAGCACATTTTGCTTTTTTGTAGTCGATTCTCCCTTTGCAGTCCACTCTTTGAACTGTATTTTTGTTTCGGCGTATAACGGTGTATCCAAGTTTCATCTACAATAATTAATCAGCGCCAAAACTCGGATATACTGCGCCTAAACTGCGCCAACAGAGCGTTGGACATGTTCATTCGAACACGTTTTTGTCTAATGTGAGCAAACGCGGCACCCAACGCGCAGACAGCTTTATCATGTCTAAATGTTAAATTAATATGTGACAAACACGTTCTTTTGACATGTTCTTAGCCTCTGCTATTTCTCTGGCTTTAATTCGGCGGTCGTCTCTCACCCTTGGCGAACTTTGGCGATGTTTTTGTCGGTAGTTGCAGTTTTTGGACGTTCCGAACGTTCATCGTTTCCCAAACTCTTACGGTCACGTTTATATTCAGCTGCCACAAAATATCACTGTGGTAAATGATGGTACAGAGTCCACACACACACAGAATCCAACTCATCTTTGATTTACATAGGCGTATTGCCTTTCAAAAACAAATATTTAATGACAGCTCGATACTCGATTTTGTGCATTTTCATAAAAACACTCACATTAACTCACTCAAATGACTGTTACATAACAAGTGAGCGTTCAAAATGGCTGCAGCTTTGGTGAGTAACTGTCAACAAATGAATAACAAAATTCAGTGAGCTTTTGTTTACGAATGCTGCCAACTACATGTTGAGGTCGGAAAGGTTTCAGACCATCTTTGTATATTATTACAGTTAACGTACGAATTACATAAGAAGTGTTGTAATCTACTAAGAGCCTAAGGCATAACCATTAAATTCTATTGCACAAGAAACATTAAGGGGAGCTGACATTTCTTTAAAATCCGCTTGAGCTAAGTATGGAAGTGCCTTCGTCCCAAAATAAAAACAAAATGCAAAATTCAAGTAGCGGAAATGCACTTCTTACGGCCTGTGTAAGATTGTATCAAACAAGAACAGATTGGAGATGAGAGTACTAGAGAGGAACTAAAGTTAAACTACTTCTTCAACAAATAGAAGAACACAACAACAATTAGACGATGCATTTGCTATGAATTTTAGAGGATAGGAGACAACAGTAATATAAGCCTATTGAAAGAAGTTTGGGAAAGGTCAACAAATGTGATATGGAACAGACAAAGACCTTATCCTCGAAATAATAACCTGACATTGTTATATGACTCTTCATAACTGATATTCATAAAACGGGACGTCGAAAATTGTCTGGTAAAATTGTCTGTTAAACGTGTATGTTTAATTATTAATTCAATTAACAAAATTTAAACTATTCAACTCCTGTAGATGAACAATATTTCTTAAACAACTGTAGATACCTGTCTTCGGACGTGATCATTGTATTACATTAACATTTGCTCTGTCACAGTCACGTTGCTCAGTTATTGCAAATTGTGATCTTTGGTTTTCTTTTGTCAACAGTCAAATAATGACTTACGTTGTCATGACCTAGCTAAGTAACAAAGGAAGGACGAGTAAATATAATAATCGCCATATACCATAGGGTAGTAACTAAGAAACACAAGGCTATTGGAGAAGTACATCCCTCCCCTGTGGTGTCCTGGTAGAGTTCCCGTAGGGGAGGGAATCCGTCCCCTTCAGCTGCCGAAGTGCGGACGCTGCAGATCCTTAGCACTCGTGGTACCTCTGACGTTACTAGAGGAACCTCGGGCCGAACATGCCGAGCCCCTCCCGTAGGTGAGTTGTTCGGATTGGGTTGGACTCGAGAGGGCAGTGTGTTCCCGACACCCACAGGTAAATGGGTACTTCCGGCCAGGCTACGGCCGCCCGGAGGGGGTAGAGGGTTGCCTAATAAGTCCCGGGTACTAACCTGCAGAGCTAGTAGAAGGTGTACTAGATTACCATTCGGTCCCACCGAGGTTATCGGTAGTCTTCCCTGCGGGGTTGACGCGCGTAAGTGACGTATCCACTTCCATCCCGTCTTGACGTTGGGCTCTTTAGACTCCAGATATTGCTCTATGGAAAGAGCCCCGGAGTTTCCATCGCTCCTGGATAGAAGGAGGCCCGGGTCCAGGACTAATGGGAGTAGAACCTCTGAGCTTAACTGTCCTGGTAGAGTTTTCATTTACGTCCACCCCAACGTTAAGTTATATCGGACGGTGAATGAATTGGGTGAAATGATGCTCAAATGAGTCCAGGGTCCATTGAGCTTAGAGTTACACGATATTCGTCTTGAAGGATAAGGGAAAACCCCGGAAAAAACCTTATCTGGGTAACTCACCCTGGCCTCACATTCAAGAGGTCCCAAGTACGAAAATAGGTCAGGGATAAGGTTTTTTCGCATTTTATTCTTCGTCCGATATGGGTTACGGTGCAGCATTGCCTCAGACTACTCTTTTCAGGGAAAATGGTTTAACTTGCTTTTATTTTCTAAAAAACTGCTAAAATGTTTTGGTTACTGTGTCATCACTACGGTTAGGAAGTTGAGGAAAAATCCTTTATTTTCCAATTATCTAAAGATGAGGCCCAAAATAATACTTACATGCTAATTATGGCCAAAATGGAGGATTTTGTACCATAGTTTATGGGTGGCACACAATTCCACGTTGGGCAGCCAATTTGATGCAAATAATTTAATGGCGAGCAAATAAGTCGGCGAGCAATGAGGTTTCTCTCAGGGTATGCGTGGATGTGTGTGAGAAGGAGATTTTAATAACACTGGAATGCCTGTTTCCAACTTATTTATTTACTGCTTCTTCTTTTAAAACATCGAAATGAAAGTTGCCGACCAAGGGTTACCAATCTCTGTTTAGAGTTACTGACGGCAGAATGTTTGTTACTCGATAAACTTTATTCGTTCCTCATATATATATGAACCGAGAAATATTCAAGACAGAACAAGAGGACTGCCCTAATAGGCTTCACGCCTCAGACCGCTCTAATCGGCCGCACGCCGAAGACTCCTGTAATGGCTTGCAAGCCACGAAGTACTCTTCTCCACAGCTGCGCATGGGTGTATCACTTTCACTTACTGAAAGCCCTCTTCATTCAACCAAAAATATCTTTGTGACTGTTTTGTCATGCCATTCTAAATGATCCACAGAATACTCTATTCATACAAATCAAGTGAAACTGCTAAGGACACTGTTTCTTACATTGCTTTTGTTATAACAGCTTTCCCCACAACTCAACAGAGCCTTGCCCTTGTCGTAACAAAGAACCAACATTCCTTTGACATCCATCATGATTCTTTACTTCTGGCAAACCTTAATTTCGGTATCAAACGGAACATTCTATTTGAATGTGACACACCTTTAACGTGTGAGACATATTTAATTATTAATACAATTAACAAAATTTAAACTATTCAACTCCTGTACATGAACAACATTTCTTAAACCAATGTAGATACCTGTCTTCGGACGTGATCATTATAATACATTAACATTTGCTCTGTCACAGTCACGTTGCTCATTAATTGCAAATTTTTGATCTGTGGTTTTCTTTTGTCAACAGTCAAATAATGACTTATATTGTCATGACGTAGCTAAGTAACAAAGGAAGGGCGAGTAAATATAATAATCGACGATAGGGTAGTAACGAAGATACACGAGGCTTCTGGACAAGTTCATCCCTCCCCTGTGGTGTGCTGGTAGTGTTTCTTCTTTTTTTTTTTCTTTTACGCCCGCTCCAACGTTAAGTTATATCGTACGGTGAATGAATTGGGTGAAATGATGCTCAAATAAGTCCAGGATCCATTGAGCTTAGAGTTACCCGACATTCGTCTTGAAGGATAAGGGAAAACCCCGGGAAAAACCTTATCTAGGTAACATTCAAGAGGTCCCGAGTACGAAAATAGGTCAGGGTGAGTCATCTGGATAAGGTTTTTTCGCATTTTATTCTTCTTCCGATATGGGTTACGGTGAAGCACTGCGTCAAACTACTCTTTTCAGGGCAAACTGTTTCTCTTGCTTTTATTTTCTAAGAAACTGCGAAAATGATTTTATTACTGTTTTATCACTACGGTTAGGAAGTTGAGGAAAAATCATTTATTTTCCAATTGTCTGAAGATGAGGCCCAAGATAATACGTGCATGCTAATTATGGCCAAAAAATGGAAGATTTTGTTTGTTCTTTTAGAACATTTGTTCAATTAAAGACCCTTTTTTTAGTATTTTTGTTTTTTTCTGTCGTCTTAGCTTTTTAAAATTTAAGGTTCATTTTCTATAGAATTTTTATTTCACATATTTTTCATTTTCAATGTTAATTTCTTTTGACTGTTCAAGGAATCTAGCGAATAGACTGCAATGACTGAGCAATGGGCCGGAGAACTGTCGTGAAGGAACATGATATTGTGACTTTGTGCGTTCGTAGAATTAAAAGGCTGAGTTGCAAAAATTAAAAATCTCCGTTATTTTCGTAGAAATACTCTTATAGATTACAGCAGTTTTACGTTACAATAACCATCAGTCTACCAAGGTCGATGACAATAACAGTGACAGCAGATTACATCATTAGATCTCGTTACAAACCAGCTGTCTGTCTCTCATTTCACAACACTTTGTCACACTAACTCATCACCATGCCATGCCATGTGGTGCTGGCTGCCTCTCATTTCACAACACTTTGTCACACTAACTCATCACCATGCCATGCCATGTGGTGCTGGCTGCCTCTCATTTCACAACACTTTGTCACACTAACTCATCACCATGCCATGCCATGTGGTGCTGGCTGCCTCTCATTTCACAACACTTTGTCACACTAACTCATCACCATTCCATGCCATGTGGTGCTGGCTGCCTCTCATTTCACAACACTTTGTCACACTAACTCATCACCATGCCATGCCATGTGGTGCTGGCTGCCTCTCATTTCACAACACTTTGTCACACTAACTCATCACCATGCCATGCCATGTGGTGCTGGCTGCCTCTCATTTCACAACACTTTGTCACACTAACTCATCACCATGCCATGCCATGTGGTGCTGTCTGCCTCTCATTTCACAACACTTTGTCACACTAACTCATCACCATGCCATGCCATGTGGTGCTGTCTGTCTCTCATTTCACAACACTTTGCCACACTAACTCATCACCATGCCATGCCATGCCATGTGGTGCTGGCTGGCTGTATACAGCCAGAAGGTTTTTGCTGCAAGCCCACCCGTTAAGGGTTTTTAGAATGGTGTTATTTATGAGGTTACAAGAATGTACCTGGGGGTTGAAGGACAGGATGCAACACCTTGCACCCTGGTGTTTTATTTGTGTAAATTTTGGGGGGAAGTAATTTTGATGCCAAGCAGCTTGGAAGGATTATGTGGAGCTCAGCTTTAGCTGCTGTTCGGATTAGCTCCTGGGTTATCTCGGATGCCCGCAAGCCATGCGGGGTAACCGGTGCTGTCTAGAACGGCGTCTAGTGGGGTCATAATCCCCCAAGGATCTGACAAGGGCGCTTCTGTGATTGGGTAAACTTGCGTACACTTTTGATGCCCGGCGCCTGATTTCATCCTCCACGTATGGAAGACTCGAGGCCTCGTGAAGCAACCTGGTAGGAAAATAGCGTCCCACAGAATATATAGACCTGAGTCCTTTATTCTGTGTACGTTGGAGCCATGCTAGCCAGCTGTCTGCGGCCATGCCCCAGATCTCGCAGGCGTAAAGCTTAACCGGGATTACCAGCGCTCGGAAGAGGTATAACTTCATGCCAACTGGCATCGAGGTGGACTCCAGCATTGGATACAGGGAAGCAATTGCTCCCTGTACCTTGGCCGCTCGCTCCCTGATGTGCTGGCGAAAAGTTAGACCCCTGTCCAAGGTAACTCCTAGGTACTGGACAGAGCTGGTCCACTCTATCCTTCGACCTCGGTAGCTGAAGTTGGGGCAGTCTGCGGGGGTGTGGCGCTTTGTAAAAAGTATGGAGTGGCTTTTGTCCGGATTAACGGACCTCCGCCAACGCCTACACCACTGTTGTGTGAGACGGAGATTTCTTTGTAAGGGGTTGAAGGCTCTGAGGATGTGTTTGTCTTTGCAGAACAGAAGCACGTCGTCAGCGTATTGTGCCATTTCGACTCGTGGCTCTGTTGGGAAATCTGCCATAAAGACGTTGAATAAGGTGGGGGATAGTACAGAGCCTTCGGGGACTCCGCCTCTCACTGGTCTAACTCATCACTAGCCATGGCTTCTTTTTATACACCTATACATGAATACCAGACTGTTCTGTCAATTACTAGATGTTTCTGGAAAACAAAGCAATCGGAATATTCCATCACATTCTAGAAGCGTAACTTAATCTATGCCGGCAAGTCCTTTACCTCAGTTATCGCTGCCCGCCGGCGCTTGTTTGCAATAGCCGCACTATCATTAACTGCTTAGCAAGACTCATTACTACCATGAAACTTTATCCACCGACTGTCTTCTTATTTGTGCCGAAACTTTTATGCCTGTTGCCATAACAATATTTTTCTTTGTCAAATGAGGTCTTTTTCCTTTCATCTCATCACTCAAATGCAACAGTAAGCTTACGTAGTCACCAGTGATACTTTTAACCTTTTCCAAGTAATCAATACAAATAATGCCCAATGTATCCAACAAAATACTCTCCAAATTTTGTTAGGTGACAAAATTATCTTTAACTTTTATGGAGTTCGTACACCTAGCACAATCCACTGTTTTGACCGTGATTTACGTTGGCTGTTCAATAAAGAATAATCATAACTTTCTCACGGTCAAAATATTTCGTACTAAAATCCAATCTGATTATAATCTGTTAGCTTAATGTGAAACAAACACGCCGTAGTAGTTTCATTGTTGGTACTCCTGGTGAGAACCAGGCAAGTACAGACATGTTCAGTATCGCCTACCACTGCAATGGAGGTAACACGCGAGAAACATATGCAGTTTTGAAATTCTGCTTTCGTCTCAACAAATCTTCAGTTGAGGCCTATACAATGTTACAGGAGGAATATGGAGACTCTGTTCCTCTCTACAGGTCAGCTCGAAGGTGTTTTAAAATGTTTAAAGAGGGGAGACCTTCAATTTCAAAGGAAGATGGACCCAGTGCTCCAGTTACTGCTCTTACATAAGAAAACATCAAATGTGTAGTGCTTAACGCCCGCTTTTACTACATACGGCACCGCAGGTGGTGACACTGATGATATATGAGATGAAGATGGAGCACCGGTGGAAAGAGATGGCGGGAGAACCCGGAGATCCCGGAGAAAACCAGCCCCAGTGCCGTGTTGTCCACCACACTTTGCAGTCGTCTGGGATCGAACTCGGGCCGCCTTGGTGAGAGCCAAGCGGTCTAACCACTGAGCCACGGCGCGGCCATTCAGAAAACATCAACACTGCTGCTGCCATTGTGAGAGAGGATCGACGAATTACCTTAAGATCACTTTCTGAAATACTGAACATTTCATTGGGTGCCACCCACACGTTGGTGACAGAAAAATTACACATGAGACGCGTTTGTGCGCGATGGGTTCCAAGACTGTTGATTCCCGAACAGAAAGACATTCGCGTGCAGGTCTGCATGCAGTTAAAGTTGATGTTAGAGGAAGATCCGGAATTTATTTCAAACATAATCACTGCTGATGAAACTTGGCTACATCATTTTGATCCTGAGAGCAAACAGCAAAGCTCAGTGTGGAAATCTCCTTCATCACCAACCCCCTAAAAAGCAAAAGTGTTTTTTTTTCTCCTGGGAAAGTTATGGTCATCTCTATCTTTGATATTCATGGAATGGTTTATTAGCATGTTGTAGCTGCACACACATCAGTAACTGGACAATACTACAGGATGTCCTGAAAACAGTGCAAGTCAATATCAGCTGCAAAAAACCACATTTCCGTGAAGCAGGCAGAATGCTGTACCACGATAATGCGCGGCCGCATATTGCCAATATTGTTGCTGAATATCTTGCAAAAATCAACGTGAAGTGCATCCCCCACCTTCCGTATAGCCACATGTGACGTCTTCCTATTCGCTGAGTTGAAGAAACGCCTTCGTGGGAGGCATTATCCATCATCAGAAGCAGTGGTGAAGGCTGCGGAGGTGATTTTGAAGTATCTCTCAAAAGTAGTTTCCAGCATGTCTTTTAAGACTGGCAGAAACGCTGAGACAAGTGCATCGCATTCAGGAGAGATTATTTTGAGAAGGGCCATCAAAATTATGAGGATGAGTAAAGGTACGTTGTCAAAAAAAAAAAAAAAAAAAAAAAAAAAAAAAAAAAAAAAAAGGGGATCATGCTTTATTGAACAGTCCTCGTAGTACATCAACAAAATTTAATATACAATAATATATATTATATTCTTTTGTCATATCTAAATGTATTTTATATGGAGAGAAGGAATAAATACTTATGTCTATGGGTAAACAAACAGAGGGGTAGTTACCGTTAATGTAACGGAACATTGTTTTAAAGCTGGCTTTGCTTCATTCAGCAACAGGCTCTCTCCTGGAATGTGTTAATATTCGCTCTACGAAGACCTCACTCATTAATTATCTCAGAGCTGTTTTAACAAGAAATGATTCACTAAAAAAAGAGAAACACGAGTGGAGGACGAAAGGAGGGGCTGAAACCAGTTTTGCATTTCGAGGGCGGGAGGGTTCAAGAGGTCGGTAACATGCAGCGCCCGGCAGGGGGTCACATCCAGCCTGCTGCAGTCGGCACGTTTTTGTACGTATTACAACAAAAGGGAAGCTCACAACACAACAGGTAGAGGGACAGATACCGTCTCCCATTCTTCCGAAACTTAGGAAAAAAAATATATTGTACATGATCGACGTCTTGCATTTCCGATGAAAAGTTGCATTGAACTTCCTGCAAATCTACACAAGGTACATATCTCAGAGTTAACAGACATTTATCTTTCAGGATAATAGAAAACCTCCAACGTTAAGCCATATCGGACGATGAATGAAATTATGTTCAAGTAAGTACAGGGTACATATAGCTTAGAGTTAGCAGACATTCATCTTTTAGGATAAGAGAAAACCTCCAACGTTAAGCCATATCGGACGATGAATGAAAAGATGTTCAAGTAAGTACAGGGCACATATAGCTTAGAGTTACCAGACATTCATCTTTCAGGATAAGAGAAAACCTCCAACGTTAAGTCATATCAGACGATGAATGAAATGATGTTCAAGTAAGTACAGGGTACATAGAGTTTAGAGTTACCAGACATTCATCTTTCAGGATAAGAGAAAACCTCCAACGTTAAGTCATATCGGACGATGAATGAAATGATGTTCAAATGAGTACAGGGTACATGGAGCTTAGTGTTATCAGCCATTCATCTTTCAGGATAAGAGAAAACCTCCAACGTTAAGTCATATCGGACGATGAATGAAATGATGTTCAAATAAGTACAGGGTACATAGAGCTTAGAGTTACCAGACATTCATCTTTCAGGATAAGAGAAAACCTCCAACGTTAAGTCATATCGGACGATGAATGAAATGATGTTCAAATAAGTACAGGTACATAGAGCTTAGAGTTACCAGACATTCATCTTTCAGGATAAGAGAAAACTTCCAACGTTAAGTCATATCGGACGATGAATGAAATGATGTTCAAATAAGTACAGGGTACATAGAGCTTAGAGTTACCAGACATTCATCATTCAGGATAAGAGAAAACCTCCAACGTTAAGCCATATCGGACGATGAATGAAATTATGTTCAAGTAAGTACAGGGTACATATAGCTTAGAGTTAGCAGACATTCATCTTTTAGGATAAGAGAAAACCTCCAACGTTAAGCCATATTGGACGATGAATGAAATGATGTTCAAGTAAGTACAGGGTACATATAGCTTAGAGTTACCAGACATTCATCTTTCAGGATAAGAGAAAACCTCCAACGTTAAGTCATATCGGACGATGAATGAAATGATGTTCAAGTAAGTACAGGGTACATATAGCTTAGAGTTACCAGACATTCATCTTTCAGGATAAGAGAAAACCTCCAACGTTAAGTCATATCAGACGATGAATGAAATGATGTTCAAGTAAGTACAGGGTACATAGAGTTTAGAGTTACCAGACATTCATCTTTCAGGATAAGAGAAAACCTCCAACGTTAAGTCATATCGGACGATGAATGAAATGATGTTCAAATGAGTACAGGGTACATGGAGCTTAGTGTTATCAGCCATTCATCTTACAGGATAAGAGAAAACCTCCAACGTTAAGTCATATCGGACGATGAATGAAGTGATGTTCAAATAAGTACAGGGTACATAGAGCTTAGAGTTACCAGACATTCATCTTTCAGGATAAGAGAAAACCTCCAACGTTAAGTCATATCGGACGATGAATGAAATGATGTTCAAATAAGTACAGGGTACATAGAGCTTAGAGTTACCAGACATTCATCTTTCAGGATAAGAGAAAACCTCCAACGTTAAGTCGTATCGGACGATGAATGAAATGATGTTCAAATAAGTACAGGGTACATAGAGCTTAGAGTTACCAGACATTCATCTTTCATGATAAGAGAAAACCTCCAACGTTAAGTCGTATCGGACGATGAGTGAAATGATGTTCAAATAAGTACAGGGTATATAGAGCTTAGAGTTACCAGACATTCATCTTTCAGGATAAGAGAAAACCTCCAACGTGAAGTCGTATCGGACGATGAATGAAATGATGTTCAAATAAGTACAGGGTACATAGAGCTTAGAGTTACCAGACATTCATCTTTCAGGATAAGAGAAAACCTCCAACGTTAAGTCATATTGGACGATGAATGAAATGATGTTCAAATAAGTACAGGGTACATAGAGCTTAGAGTTCTCAGACATTCATCTTTCAGGATAAGAGAAAACCTCCAACGTTAAGTCATATCGGACGATGAAAGAAATGATGTTCAAATAAGTACAGGGTACATAGAGCTTAGAGTTACCAGACATTCATCTTTCAGGATAAGAGAAAACCTCCAACGTTAAGTCATGTCGGATGATGAATGAAATGATGTTCAAATGGGTACAGGTTACATAGAGCTTAGAGTTACCAGACATTCATCTTTCAGGATAAGAGAAAACCTCCAACGTTAAGTCATATCGGACGATGAATGAAATGATGTTCAAATAAGTACAGAGTATATAGAGCTTGGAGTTACCAGACATTCATCTTTCAGGATAAAAGAAAACCTCCAACGTTAAGTCATATCGGACGATGAATGAAACGATGTTCAAATAAGTACAGGCAGGGTACATAGAGCTTAGAGTTACCAGACATTCATTTTTCAGGATAAGAGAAAACCTCCAACGTTAAGTCATATCGGACGATGAATGAAATGATGTTCAAATAAGTACAGGGTACATAGAGCTTAGAGTTACCAGACATTCATCTTTCAGGATAAGAAAAAACCTCCAACGTTAAGTCATATCGGATGATGAATGAAATGATGTTCAAATGAGTACAGAGTACATAGAGCTTAGAGTTACCAGACATTCATCTTTCAAGATAAGAGAAAACCTCCAACGTTAAGTCATATCGGACGATGAATGAAATGATGTTCAAATAAGTACAGGGTACATAGATTTTAGAGTTACCAGACATTCATCTTTCAGGATAAGAGAAAACCTCCAACGTTAGGTCATATCGGACGATGAATGAAATGATGTTCAAATGAGTACAGGGTACATAGAGCTTAGAGTTACCAGACATTCATCTTTCAGGATAAGAGAAAACCTCCAACGTTAAGTCATATCGGACGATGAATGAAATGATGTTCAAATGAGTACAGGGTACATAGAGCTTAGAGTTACCAGACATTCATCTTTCAGGATAAGAGAAAACCTCCAACGTTAAGTCATATCGGACGATGAATGAAATGATGTTCAAATAAGTACAGGTTCCATAGAGCTTCGAGTTACCAGACATTCATCTTTCAGGATAAGAGAAAACCTCTAACGTTAAGTCATATCGGACAATGAATGAAATGATGTTCAAATAAGTACAGGTTCCATAGAGCTTAGAGTTACCAGACATTCATCTTTCAGGATAAGAGAAAACCTCCAACGTTAAGTCATATCGGAGTTAGGGTTACTTTACATTTACTTTGAAGACCTGAGTTCTATATGTCAGGCTAGGTTGGAATATGTGGAATATATGAGAACATGTCTTAAAAATTTATGTAGAGTCTTTAGGATGGAAAGTATAAAATTTCAGTTATGTAGAAATTCATTGGCAAAATCATAATATAATATGAACTAGTAGTAGGTGGTCTTAGTGAGATTAGCAAAAGGGGAGATTATTTTGTGAATTTTGCTAGCTAAGTAGGACAACGCCAATTACGTGTTACGAGGAATCCATATTCTATAATCTGGAAGCAGTTTTAAAAACATTCTAATCCAATAATTTCATCCACCTTACTTAAATACCAACTTATCAGCATCTAATGCCAATTAGGTTTAGTACAATTAACTTCATTATTGTCTCGGAGCCGTTATCTATAATATCGCGGCTAGTATACACAAGGAGGCGGCAAATAAAGATAGCGGAAATAAAAGACTTACCGTCACAGATAAGTGAGGTAAATGGAAATTTCTAGTGAGTTCTTGATTGGTAGAGATTATTCGGTTTCTGTTTTGTTTTTGAACAGTTGGTCCCTCAACCTCCTGTCGACGACGTCCTCCACCATGGCGTCCTGGAACTTTGTGTTGCTGTCGGCTTTTCCCTCCAGTTCGTTAACGCGGCTCGCCAGGTCTTCGACGCGCTCGCCAAACTCTGTGACGTCCTCCTCTACGCCGGCCAATTGCTTCACAAATTTGGAGGCGACGGCTTCGTTCGCAGCCTTCATTTCCGTGGTTAATACGGTCATCTTTGCGGTCATCGTGGCGGCCTAGTTGCTGTTTGGAGAGCTTGCGTCTTCATTGTTAATTCGGCCTTCATTTCTTCCATGTTCTCAGTGATGTCGTTAGCCGCCTTCATTTCTTCAATTTTCTGTAAAATCTTTTCCAATGCCGCGTCCATTTTCAAATATCCCACTTCTGACACCAATTGTGACTTTGTGGGTTCGTAGAATTAAAAGTCCGAGTTCTTTATTTGCGTAGAAATACACTCATATCAATTCTCACGTAAGAGCGCTACGTAGCATACAAACAGACTACCAAGATCGATGACCAAACAGCGTTCTGATTACATAAGCTCTCGTTAAAACAACACTCTACAGCTGTTTACTCCTCTCTGTTAACGACTGACTGTGTTTTTTTTTTCCGACTCCTCTGGTATGTCACAATATCTTGTATATACTTCCATTGATAATTTCTAGACTGTTCCAACACAAACCAGAAACCGAATACCCTCTATCATTCAAGAAGTCGCTAGAAATTTCCATTTACCTCACTTACCTCTGTCGGTAAGTCTTTTACCTCCGCTATCTTTATTTGCCGGCCGTTTGTGTACACAAGCCGCGCTATTGTAGATAACGGCTGCGCGACAATATGTTTAACCGGAGACCATGTATTGCCTATCTAAATTTGCTTATATTAGTCCAGTTTCAAAGTCAGACTTAGGTGTGAAGCAAAACTGTTTATGGGTGCCACACAATTCCACGTTGTGGATGCCAATTTGAAGCAATAATTTAATAGCAAGCAAATAAGTCGGCGAGCAATGAGGTTTCTCTCAGGGTATGCGTGGATGAGTGTGAGGAGATTTTAATAACACTGGAATACCCGTCTCCAAATTATTTATTCACTGCTTCTTCTTTTAAAACATCGAAATGAAAGTTGCCGACCAAGCGTTACCAATTTCTGTTTAGAGTTACTGACTGCAGAATATTGTGACTGTGTGGGTTCGTGAAATAAAAAGTCCAATTACACCACTCAACAATGTCCTTTATTTCTACCGACTTACAGTTTAACACTTGCCAATTACGCAGAATTACTTGCTGCACACAATTACAATTTACCAGTTCGTCCGTTACAATTTCCTTGTACTCGCGATTACATCAACTCCGATACTCATACACGGTTCGTACAGTCTTCCGTTGCACAATCTTCTCGTTAACACGTCACTGACTAACTCTTACACCAAGAACTGCGACTGTCTCACTAACTGACCGACCAACTCAACACAGCACAACAACTGACACACACTGTCTGTCTGTCCCTCTTTATATAGGAATATCCCGACTTCTGGTGTTTACAAGATTGTTCTAGTAACAGAAAGATCGAGAACCAGGTGGAAGGAAAACAGACGCACAATTATGTTTCTTTCCGACCACTGGCTGTCACCACTATAAGACAAACGAGGGAGAGGTGTGGCTAACGCGGTCCTCCCCTACCTTCCGTTCGCAGCTGGTACAGGGTGCTCCAGCGGTCCCGTTACTCGATAAATTTATTCGTTCCTCATATATACGAACCGACAAATATTCCAGACAAAACCAGTTGACCGCTCTAATAGGCTTCACGCCGAAAACTGTTTTAATGGCTTCCTAGCCTCGAACTGGCCACATCGGCTCCACGCCGAAGAGTGCTTGAATGACCACAGCTGCGCGTGTGTGTATATGTAACTTTCACTCTCAGGAAACTCCTTGTGGCTGTTTTGTCGCTATTGTAAATGACCCAAAGGCTTCCCTATTCATACAAGTCAAGCGAGCCACTTTAGACATCTTTAAGGATACTGTTTCTTACATTGCTTTTGTTACAACACTTTCCCCCAACTCAGCTGGCCTTGCCCTTGTCGTAACAAAGAACCAACATTCCTTTGGCATCCACCATGATTCTTTACTTATGGCAAACCTTTAATTTCGGTATCAACATGCACACAGACTAGCAAGATCGATGACCAAACAGCTTTCTGATTACTTTACTTTACAGCATCTGCTCTCGTTACAACATTCTACAGATGTTTACTCCTCTCTGTTTACGACTGACTGTGTTCCTTTCGACTCCTCTGGAGTGTCACAATATCTTATATATACTTCCATTGATAATATCTAGACTGTTCTAAAACCAAAGAAACCAAATACCCCCTATCAATCAAGAAGTCATTAGAAATTCCCATTTACCTCACTTATCTGTGTCGGTAGGTCTTTTATCTCCACTATCGTTCTTTTCAGGCTCTTTGTGTACACGAGCCGCAGACTAGCAGACCAGCAGACCAACAGACCAGCAGAAGAGACGAGTCGTCCAGGTTTACCTGGACGGAGTGTTTGCTGCCCAGCACCTAGCAGCTTATTGCGTCTTTATCTGGGCAGTATAATAGAATCGTCTTATGTCTCAGGCGATTGTTTTTGGCAGTGGACATATCTAGCCTTTGTGTGCACAGTCGCCCCGTGTAGGGGGGATGCGCCAATGCTGGCTGCGCTCTTCCGCCTGCCTGGGAGGCATCTGAGCACAGTCCGCTTAACAGGCTAGAGGGAAAGGAACAGTGTTAAGGTATTGAGTTTACCAAGCCCATTTCTGGGCTTAGGAGGTTGGAGTCAGGGGGTGGTGGCCCTGTTCGGTACTAGTTACCCAAGGCATCTTTGGGTAACCGGTAGCTCGGTCGTCGGCGAGGAACCCTGTGGTCGTAACGGCCAAGGGTGTTCACCAGTATGTTTGGATGGGAGTCCAGCTTATCGTAGAAGGTGCGGGATCTCTCCCGCACCACGTCCACCATATACGGGACCCCGGAGTATGAATGAAGGATGTGGGACGGGAATCTACGCCCGGTATCGTAGATCATACGCAATGCCCTGTTCTGGACGCGCTGGAGTCTGCGAATAGTGGTGGGAGCCGCTGATCCCCAGACTTCGCAGCCGTACAGAATCAGGGGCGGCATAATCGTCCGAAACAGGCGTAGTTTTCGAGTGTATGTGGTGTTTTAGGGCCCGTCGACAACAAGGTCATTTGGGCCTCCGCGCTATCGAAGATAACGGCTGCGCGACAATATGTTTAACCGGAGACCATGCATTGCCTATCTAAACTTGCTTATATTACTCCAGTTTGAAAGTCAGACTTAGGTGTCATCCTTGCTTTGATTACAGATAAACCCTGAAATAAGGACTGTGCTAGGGATTGAAGCAGACACAAGCTGCTTCAACACCTTTTTTCTAAAAGTACTACTTTCTTTGGGGATTCAGGAAGTCTCAAAATATGAAATTCTGGTGTAATTTTGGTGTGGAAGTTTTGTTAGTACTAAAGCAATAATTACGTGATTAGAGAGAGAATAGAACATCGTCGTATTAAACACGATCAGACTAAATGAAGATCATATTCTCAAAGTGCCGATACTATCAAGCAGATTAAAGATTACTCTTTCCGAATAGATGTAGGTATAGACCAATAAATTGCTCTAATGTATAACACTGCTATAAAACACTTTTAAGGAAGTATAATTATATGTCTAAATGTAGCCGCAGACAAGGTATAATCACAGTGGTGGCAACATAACATTAACAAATCAATTCCGACAGCATAATGCCCATTGCAGTCGAAATCTGTTGAAATGCGGCAGCCTTTTTGTGTCATCGCTAACAAGTTAATTCTCCAAACTAGAGTCAATCACGCACCTTCAATTATCTTACTCAGAACAAATATTAAGGCAATTTAACAAAGAGTCGATTACAGCCCTTTAAAACACTATAATCACTCAATAGAGGGGAGTGAAAATGAATTGCCTCCTCTTTTTTCGGGATTAGATTACTTACTGTCAAAGTGAACAGTTATTTGTTCTGTGGTTAAATGGTTTGCTTTGTTACCTAGGATTTAGCGTAGCTTCAGCTCACTTAGGGGTTTACCACACACTTCAATTTTTAAATGAATAGGCGTAGCTTTGTTCCAAAAAGATTTGTAGTTGCGCGTCATTATTAGTTCTATAGACTACATACAGTTGGCGCTGTAAGCCTATCATTACTGTCACAATCAAATACAGAGAAGCTTTATGCATTACCTTCCACAACAGTATTGGCCCTCTGCTTCTCGTCCATAGAGCTTCGGAGAAGCAGAATTCGAAGCTTGGTCAGACTGATTTACCCTCACATATTTGCCTTATTGAAATACGAGGGTGAGTAAAATGAAGACCTTAGGAGAATCAGCCCGAAAACCCCAAATCCAGCAATTTTCAATCAACCTTGCTGCAATTTTTACGACTTAGTTCTGATGCATAGTGGACAAAGAATTCAAATTTTGGTTTTAATATCCTCAATAGTTTTTGACTAATTAATTTTTGAAATTGAAAATTTGGGAAAAATTCAAACCACTCCTAGTGATGAAAATTTAAAATTTTTAAGTTCTCTATTTATAAAAATATTCAGATGGTTATGAAGAAAAGATCTGTCATATGAATTTCTTATACTGCCTTTAGTTCCAGAGAAAACAGATTAGGTATAGAGCAAACAAAAAAAAAAAATGATTAAATCTTAGACATTATATATCAATAACTTTAAAAACATAATGAATATTAAACATTCATATGATAGAAAACTTTGTTTAATTTCTAAGAACATGTGTTAAAAGTTTTAGAGGGACTAAATCAAAAATGCATCGTGTGAAACATTTTGAATGACAAAAAATGTTAAAAAAACTATAACTGTCTAAATCAAATTTTAAATTCTAAAACCTGTTCCTTCTCAGTTACATGCCTTGAAGCAGACTAAAACCCTCCAGATAGGTGAGTTGGACCCTCCTGCCTCTTCCTTCTCTCCTCTGCAGCAGTGTTCTTCAATTTCAGTTTCCTTCTGGATGTTTTAGAAGTTACTTTCACAGAAATTGCTGAATGAAGTAAGCGTAATTGGTCCTTCCCTTGGCTAATTTTTAGAGATGCTGGTGAAATCTGTGTCCATTATGTCTGACTGCAGCTTGAGTGAGGCAGAACAAACAAAACTGAATTCACTGATGGTTAATGTCACAGCAACCTGAAGTCTCTTCTTTGAAACAAATATTTCTTTTGGACAATTATGCCATATCATGTTATGTAAATCTTCCTTTGCATTTTGTGTCTTACCCAATTTACATCTCCTTAGGATTTCATCTGATGTCAGCCTTTGCTACACAGGCATTTTCCGCATCAGGTCTCAAGTATGTTCCCATTGTTGTGTTATGTTGTGTTAGCTTTGAAAGTCGGAAAAGGAAAGCATACCTCAATATCATTTTTAGTGTTAAAGCCCCATTTACGTTATTAGCTGTATTATGTTAAAACCTAAATATCCACGCTCTAGCCACCATAAAATGAATATCTGTTTAGGACATTTGACTGTCACCTTAAGTCTCCTGTATTTTGTAACTACAATAAGATAATGTTTATCTTGAAGTAGATAGAGCAATAAGTGTCTGTACAAGAGTAGAGAAAGTCATGTGTACATCACATAAGGACCAGCTGTTTAAATCATTTGACTATCACTTAAAGTCTACTGTATTCCCTTGTAACTACAATAAGATAATGTTTATCTTGAAGTAGATAAAGCAATAAGTGTTTGTACAAGAGTAGAGAAAGTCATGTATACATCACATAACGACCAAAACATTTGACTATCACTTAAAGTCTACTGTATTCCCTTGTAACTACAATAAGATAATGTTTATCTTGAAGTAGATAGAGCAATAAGTGTTTGTACAAGAGTAGAGAAAGTCATGTATACATCATATAACGACCAAAACATTTGACTATCACTTAAAGGCTACTGTATTCCCTTGTAACTACAATAAGATAATGTTTATCTTGAAGTAGATAGAGCAATAAGTGTTTGTACAAGAGTAGAGAAAGTCATGTATACATCACATAACGACCAAAACATTTGACTATCACTTAAAGTCTACTGTATTCCCTTGTAACTACAATAAGATAATGTTTATCTTGAAGCAGATAGAGCAATAAGTGTTTGTACAAGAGTAGAGAAAGTCATGTATACATCACATAACGACCAAAACATTTAACTATCACTTAAAGTCTACTGTATTCCCTTGTAACTACAATAAGATAATGTCTATCTTCAAGTAGATAGAGCAATAAGTGTTTGTACAACAGTAGAGAAAGTCATATATACATCACGTAACGACCAACTGTTTAAAACATTTGACTATCACTTAAAATCTACTGTATTCCCTTGTAACTACAATAAGATAATGTTTATCTTGAAGTAGATAGAGCAGTAAGTGTCTGTACAAGAGTAGACAAAGTCATGTGTACGTCACATAACAACCAGCTGTTTAAAACATTTGACTATCACTTAAAGTCTAGTGTATACCCCTGTAACTACAATAAGGTGTTTAGCCTCAAGTAGAAGAAACCATCTTTGTTTAAAAGAATAATTTGTACAAGGGTAGAGAGCGTTACATAACTGTACACATCAGATTTTCAGGTTCAAGTTATGCTTTTGTTTCACTGACATTGTGAATGGGTATAAACATCAAACTCTAGAACTCAGTTGGACAGATTTCCTTCCACTTTCTCCGATACTTTTCTTTCAGAATTACTGGAGTACTTCGCTTTAGTTTTTGAAATATTTAAAACGACTGCTTTCTTGATCTACAGTATATATTGAAGGTCACCCTCCTCAGAGAGGAAGGCGTTCAAACAAGAGTGAAATTAGAAAGCCTTTGGTGCTTAACTTCAAGGCACCTCTCCTTTTAAATAAAAAAGAGAAAACTGAATGTGCTTGCCATTAAAATACATAAAACGTGTGCGGAATAGGTACAAAAGAAACTGTTTTCCGAGAACAGTACAGCTTAGAGGCGCCCGCCCGGTCTCCCGTCATCTTAGGGAAAAGAGAACTAAACGAAATTTGAAGTAGAAGATTAACTCTCGCCACAACATCTGGAGCTGATAACGCATGTGAAAGCATTCCCTCTGCAAATTACTTAAGGTACGGCACGCATTTAAATATTGCACCTCTCCAGTCAAATTAAAATTATTTCATTTGTCAGAAGTTTTCCGTTTGTTAACAGTGTGACTCTAAAACAAAAGTCAGTCAAATACTTAGGTGCGGCATTCTCCAAAGGTGCCAAAGGAATATTTTCAAGAAATTCCTTGGAATTAAGTCTAGCCACTTCATTAAAGTGTTTAAATCACCTTCAAGAGGTACATAGCTGCAGGTTTTCTCTTATCCTGAAAGATGAATGTCTAGTAACTCTAAGCTCTATGTACCCTGTACTTATTTGAACATCATTTCATTCATCGTCCGATATGACTTAACGTTGGAGGTTTTCTCTTATCCTGAAAGATGAATGTCTGGTAACTCTAAGCTCTATGTACTCTGTACTCATTTGAACAGCATTTCATTCATCGTCCGGTATGACTTAACGTTGGAGGTTTTCTCTTATCCTGAAAGATGAATGTCTGGTAACTCTAAGCTCTATGTACTCTGTACTCATTTGAACAGCATTTCATTCATCGTCTGATATGACTTAATGTTGGAGGTTTTCTCTTTTCCTGAAAGATGAATGTCTGGTAACTCTAAGCGCTATACACCCTGTACTCATTTGAACATCATTTCATTCATCGTCCGATATGACTTAACGTTGGAGGTTTTCTCTTATCCTGAAAGATGAATGTCTGATAACTCTAAGCTCTATGTACCCTGTACTTATTTGTACATCATTTCATTCATCATCCGGAATGACTTAACGTTGGAGGTTTTCTTTTATCCTGAAAGATGAATGTCTGGTAACTCTAAGCTCTATGTACCCTGTACTTATTTGAACATCGTTTCATTCATCATCCGGAATGACTTAACGTTGGAGGTTTTCTTTTATCCTGAAAGATGAATGTCTGATAACTCTAAGCTCTATGTACCCTGTACTTATTTGTACATCATTTCATTCATCGTCCGGTATGACTTAACGTTGGAGGTTTTCTCTTATCCTGAAAGATGAATGTCTGGTAACTCTAAGCTCTATGTACTCTGTACTCATTTGAACAGCATTTCATTCATCGTCTGATATGACTTAATGTTGGAGGTTTTCTCTTTTCCTGAAAGATGAATGTCTGGTAACTCTAAGCCCTATACACCCTGTACTCATTTGAACATCATTTCATTCATCGTCCGATATGACTTAACGTTGGAGGTTTTCTCTTATCCTGAAAGATGAATGTCTGATAACTCTAAGCTCTATGTACCCTGTACTTATTTGTACATCATTTCATTCATCATCCGGAATGACTTAACGTTGGAGGTTTTCTTTTATCCTGAAAGATGAATGTCTGGTAACTCTAAGCTCTATGTACCCTGTACTTATTTGAACATCGTTTCATTCATCATCCGGAATGACTTAACGTTGGAGGTTTTCTTTTATCCTGAAAGATGAATGTCTGATAACTCTAAGCTCTATGTACCCTGTACTTATTTGTACATCATTTCATTCATCATCCGGAATGACTTAACTTTGGAGGTTTTCTTTTATCCTGAAAGATGAGTGTCTGATAACTCTAAGCTCTATGTACCCTGTACTTATTTGTACATCATTTCATTCATCATCCGGAATGACTTAACTTTGGAGGTTTTCTTTTATCCTGAAAGATGAATGTCTGATAACTCTAAGCTCTATGTACCCTGTACTTATTTGTACATCATTTCATTCATCATCCGGAATGACTTAACGTTGGAGGTTTTCTTTTATCCTGAAAGATGAATGTCTGGTAACTCTAAGCACTATGCACCCTGTACTTATTTGTACATCATTTCATTCATCATCCGATATGACTTAACGTTAGAGGTTTTCTCTTATACTGAAAGATGCATGTCTGGTAACTCTGAGCTCCATGGGCCCCGTACTCATTTGTCTGTCATTACATCGCTATCTAATTTTAGCCAATCAGAGACATTGGACTATGTTGCTGCCGTGATAGGAACTGGTTTCGTTTAACTGTTGTGAGCAGTATAATTATAAAATGGGCTATTGCATAAATGTCGTAGCGTCACAGCGAAATGTGTCCGTCCGGTATAGCCAACCGTAGCGAACCCAATTTACCGCATGAATTAAAAACTTTAGGACTCAGAGATCGGAAACCAACTAATTATGCACTCAATTTACCTGTACCTAACAAATTTGATACCTAAATGATTTTTTGAGGTATGCAGCTCAACCAAAAACACACATTTACACTAACTTTTTATGCAAAGGTGATATTTTTGGATTTAGGAAGTGTCAAACACGTACATATGGTGATATTTTGGTGTCGAATGTTTTGGTAGACAATAATTCTACCTCTACTTATTAAAATTAGTTTTTATTGTGACAGAATGAGTTCGAACGTGGCAGCTGTGGTGCCTTTCCACGGTTCGATGTCACCTTTAGGCGTGGTATTGTTTGAGCGTTTCCTACACTGGACTCTAGGTAGGAAATGGAGATAGTACAATGGTATTATCCCCACATAACTGGCGTTTACTTACATTTTTGCTTAAACTACGTCTCCTGCAATTCAATTAAAATGCATAAGGGCTTTTGCCATTTATGAAAAAATATTAAAGCACCGATAAAATAATTAAGAGTGTCTTATAAGGCTAAATCAAGCACGAAAAATCGCGAGGTGGCAAAGGTATAGCGCCAGTTAAGGTCTGTCTTGTCAACGCGAGTGCAGCTGCATTACAAAGTAAACGGAACCTACCGCCTACTAATGACCGTCATAAATCTATCTCCACACTTCAGAAATGGAACACTGTCGTTGAGGACCAATAGCAACCCTGACAGTCACATGTCTACTCCACGTGGAGTCTCAGTTGCCAAAGTTCCAACTTCCAGTTGGTCTGTTTCATTACGTGCAGAAATATGTTGTGTGTCACGATGTGGAGACCTTGGGAGGGAAATGTAGTGGTAAATGCAAATGAAGTAGTAGATAGCTTTCAGTCAAGTGAAAATAATCAAAGTGATGACAATAGTGTGAATAACTGGCCGAGTTACATTACTGGAAAAGCCTGAAAAACAAAGTTATAACGGAAACTGTTTCTAAGCAAATTCAAGCGCTTGTTTTGAACACATATAAACATGTGCTGACAAATAATCTTGGTAAGGAGTCATACAATGAACCTGATGATAAATTCTGGGTATTCACAGAAATACAGTAAGAAATATTGTGACGAAAGGAATACCAAAGACGCCGATCAAGTGTGAAAACAAAAGAAAACGTTTCTCTAAAGTAGATAATTTCACATGCGATTTAATTCGCCGAGAAATTTATAGATTCTATGTAAAAGGGAGAGCGCCCACCTTAGACGAATTGGCTGCACATTTGCAAGAAATTTGTGATTTTCCTTATGGGCACTGCACTTCGCGCGGTCTCCTAAAGGAGCTGGGTTTCAAATACCGCACTTTGAATAAGATAAGGGTTATTATGGAATCAACTAGAATTATAAGGAAGTTTCGCAGTACGACACACACACATGCATATATATATATCAATGGGTCCATATCAAGTGGAGGGCTGAGAAGAGCAATCGAGGCAGCCAATTCTTATTGCAATAAATGGGGTTTGAAAGTGAATGAAGACAAAACAAAGATTATGGTCTTCAAAAAAGGATACAGGTTGCGTAAGGATGAGAAATGGGAGGTTAATAGAAGAGAAATAGAGGTAGTAAGGAGATTTGATTATTTGGGTACAAGGTTGAGTTCAGATGGCAGCTGGAAAGAAAAGAAAAAGATGTCTGTGGCAAAAGGTAAAATGGCCATGAGAGTGATAAGATCATGCCACAGTAAACTGCCAGATATAAATGTCAAATGTTTGGAGAGGATTTATATGGCAGTAGTAGAAAATAGAATGTTAAATGAATCAGAGGTATGGGGAGTAGATGAGGCTTGGAGAGAGACTGATAGAGTGCATAGATTCTTTTGTAAATATATTGGGATTACCAATAGCATCACCTAATGGGGCAGCACAATTAGAACTAGGCAGGCATTCTACTAAAATTAAAATCTTGTCAAGGGCAATGAAATATTTATACAGAATCACTAACTTGGAAGATGGCAATATAATGTTTTCATATTCAAAAGAGAAGTAACTGGGGTGGGTCTTGGGCACATAAAATGGATGACGTGTTGAAGCAGATAGGTATGGGTCATTCTTGGATAAATGCAGAGTATGGGTATAGTGGCTTCTGTGAAGAAGTTAAGCCAAGATTAGAAGATATTGACAGACAAGACACTTTTGCCAATGCAAGTGACAAGATTATATAGAGAAATAAACACAACGTGGGGGAGGGAAGGATATATAGATATATGTAGTAAGTTAGGGCGAGAAGGTTTTGCTTGGGCGAGAACAGGTTTGAGGAACTTGAAAGGTATAGGTCAAGAGAGGGAGCTAGATAAATGTCCATTGTGTGGAGAAGAGAATGCAGATTTCCATTGTTTATTAAATTGTAGTCAAACAAAGATATGGAGAGAGCAGGCCTGACTACGTAAATGGGACAATTTGGGGGGTGAAGTAATAATTAGAAAAATGTTGTCAGTAAAGGGGGAAAAGAACAGGAGAAATATAGGGAATTATTTAGGGAAAGTTAAAGAGAGATGGCTAAGAACAATTAAGAGAAATATGTATAGTGGGATAGGTGAAATGGCAAAATGTGTAAAGAGTACAGGGCCTCCAATACACAAAAACCTAGGTTTAGGTGTATGGGGATGGATGGATGTGTAGTGTTTGACGCCCGCTTTTACTACATACGGCACCGCAGGCGATGACACTGATGATACATGAGATGAAGATGGAGCACCGGTGGAATGAGATGGCGGGGGAAACCGGAGATCCCGGAGAAAACCTGCCCCAGCGCCGTGTTTTCCACCACAAATCTCACTTTGCGGTAGGTGTATGGGGACCGAACTACTATTCAATGGTTGGCAACATGATAGGATTTTCAGGATTTAGGAATATGTGGCATTTTTCAGTATGGATTTTATAATTGTAATCTTGATTTTGTATTTCCATTTGTTGATGTAAAATGAAAGATGAGAAATTACTATATATCAAAACTAAGGAAGTTTTGCAGTAATGGACATAATTTATTTAGAGGATACCTCGTACGATACCCATGACGTATAGAGAAAGGTGACAACCTTGCAGAAAGGTCTGGGAGAAGGAGGGCCGGGGCTGTAAAATGATCATAAAGGTTCCAGCCGAACTGCACACGCGTTAACTAAACAGACTTTATAAAAGTCCTACTACTGAACCCAAAACGTGCTTTCAGGCAAGTCTCGAAATAGCTCAATAGTATAATGACGTCTCTTGTGCCCTAACCACGTATGACACAGGTTCAAGTCTCAGCATTGTAAATAATCTTTTTTATGTTCATCAAAACTGGGAAACCGAATTCAAAATAATTTAATTATTAATTCCCTAAGAGCGTGCATTACCTAAGATCAGTTCGAGTACTTGCTTCGTCAAAGAGTCGTGTTCCAGGAATAGAAAAAGGGTCATTCCAGTGCCACAAAACATACCAATTTCAAACGACATTTTTAATGGAACAGTAATTCTACGTCTGCAAAATTACGTTTAACTTACACATCAAGCTTTGATATTGTAATTTCATTGTTTTCTGTGTTCAAATGCGTATAAATGATCCTTATTTCATTTTCAACTACCTATAGGTTTGTTTAAACAACTATCTACTATGTATCTGGAAATCTCCTTCATCACAACACCCCCCCCCCAAAAAAAAGAAGGCAAAAGTTGTTGCTTCCGCTGGGAAAGTTATGGTCATCTCCTTCTTTGTTATTCATGGAATGGTTTGTCAGCACGTTGTACCTGCACACACATCAGTAACAGGTTATACTACAGGAATGTTCTGAAAACATTGCAAGTCCATATCAGGCCCAAAAGACCACATTTCCGTGAAGCAGGCTGGATGCTGCACCACGATAATGCGCGACCGCATATTGTCAATGTTGTTGCTGAATGTCTTACAAAAATCAATGTGAAGTGCATCCCTCACCCTCCCTATAGTCCGGGTTTAGCCGCATGTAACCTTTTTCTATTCCCTAACTTGAAGAATCGCCTTCGTGGGAGACATTATCCATCATCAGAAGCAGTGGTGAAGGCTGCGGAGACGATTTTGAAATTAAATGGAATATGTAGTGTTTAACGTCCGCTTTTACTACATACGACACCGCAGGCGGTGACACTGATGATACTTGAGATGAAGATGGAGCAGCGGTGGAATTAGATGGCGAGGGAAACCGGAGGTCCCGGAGAAAATCCGCCCCAGCGTCGTGTTTTCTACCACAAATCTCACTTTGCGGTCGCCTGGGATCGAACCCGGGCCGCATTGGTGAGAGCCAAGCGGTCTAACCACTGAGCCATGGCGTGGCCTGGCGATTTTGAAGGATCACTCAAAAAATGGTTTCCAGCATGTCTTTGAAGACTGACAGAAACGCTGGGATAAGTACTTCGCATTCAGGGGAGACTATTTTGAGACGACCATCAAAATTATGAGGTACAGGGATGTCCTGAAAATATTGCAAGTCTGTATCAGGTGCTAAAAGCTATATTTTAGTGAAGCAGGCTGGATGCTGCACCACGATAATGCGCGGCCGCATATTGCCAATGTTGTTGCTGAGTATCTTGAAAAACTCAACGTGAAATAGATCCGTCACCCTCCCTAGGGTTCGGATTTAGCCCCATGTGACTTTTTTCTATTTCGTAACTTGAAGAGACCCCTTTGTGGGAGTCATTATCCATCATCAGAAGCAGTGGTGAAGGCTGCGGAGGTGATTTTGAATGATCTCTCAAAAAATGGTTTCCAGCATGTCTTTGAAGACTGGCAGAAACGCTGGAATAAGTACATCGCATTCAGGGGAGATTATTTTGAGAAGGACCATCAAAATTATGAGGATGAGTAAAGGTACGTGGTCAAAAAAAAAAAAAAAAAAAAAAATGTGATCATTCTTTATTGAACAGGCCTGGTAAATTGTTTTAAGGATATATTGTAGAAGAGATGGATAATACTGGACAGAAAAGGTCATGTGAATGTAACAGGTTAGAATTTCGTTAGAAGGTCTCTCAAAACGCACAAAAAGATACTCTCCATTACGTCTCGTTACTCCAGAATTTATGGAATTACGGAAGTTATCTTGAGTTTCATCAGCTGTTATTAGCATTTGATGCTTAAGACGTGTAATAATAGCATACATTTCTTGTTGGAGCCCCTAATTGATTGTGACTGGCCAGCTCTAATGATAGGTTCAGAGACGGAAACTCAAGCCTCGAGAAATGTTTTAAATACTGGCTTGGTAAGGCACACAGTTTGTTATACGAATTATCGGGTGGCGCGGAAAATATATAGCACGGGTAATTCCGGTGGCTGTTGAGACACCCTCCGGCACAGTTCCTCGGGGTGACACTAATACCTGGCTATTCTCAACGTAATTCACACCTGCACTCCCCCGGACCTTCTGGCCTGCACAATCGCAGCGCCAGCCACTCAACAATCAACTGTACATATTGCGACTTCTATCACGTTACCAGAAGTAGTACAGTAAAGCCTCTCTACAACAGAAGACGATCTTTCCGTCACTTATTTTCCATTTACACAGGTTTTCGTCTTACAGAGGTTTGTGTTTGAGTACAAAGAAGTTACAAAATAGCCGTACAGGTTTATAGTGAAGAAATACTATATATAAAGTGTAAATAATAATAGACTGATATGTATTAAGTACTATATTTTCAGCTTATATACAATAATTGTAGTATATCGTCTACTTTCTCTGTCTGTTTTCAATTTTTCCTTTCCGATCTTCAACTGTCTACATATCAACATCATTTGTTTTACCACACACAACATTCAAAACAATGTTATGACGATGTTTGAAACTCTCGAGACATCCTTTGAAAGTTCTGGAATTGTCTTTGGCTAATTTTTTTGTTGTCTCCAAAGCTTGAGTCTGATGATGATGATGTGTATAAGGGTGCTCAACTACGGCGGTCATCAGCGCCCTTACAAAAACAAGTCATGGCAAAAGCCAGATATAAAAATTTCCAAAAACTATATAAGTATAAATAAAACTATTAAAATTGCACACACACACACACACACACATATATATTATTTATTTATTTATTTATTTATTTATTTATTTATTTATTTATTTATTTATTTATTTATTTATTTATTTATTTATTTATTTATTTATTTATTTATTTATTTATTTATTTATTTATTTATTTATTTATTTATTTATTTATTTATTTATTTATTTATTTATTTATTTATTTATTTATTTATTTATTTATTTATTTATTTATTTATTTATTTATTTATTTATTTATTTATTTATTTATTTATTTATTTATTTATTTATTTATTTATTTATTTATTTATTTATTTATTTATTTATTTATTTATTTATTTATTTATTTATTTATTTATTTATTTATTTATTTATTTATTTATTTATTTATTTATTTATTTATTTATTTATTTATTTATTTATTTATTTATTTATTTATTTATTTATTTATTTATTTATTTATTTATTTATTTATTTATTTATTTATTTATTTATTTATTTATTTATTTATTTATTTATTTATTTATTTATTTATTTATTTATTTATTTATTTATTTATTTATTTATTTATTTATTTATTTATTTATTTATTTATTTATTTATTTATTTATTTATTTATTTATTTATTTATTTATTTATTTATTTATTTATTTATTTATTTATTTATTTATTTATTTATTTATTTATTTATTTATTTATTTATTTATTTATTTATTTATTTATTTATTTATTTATTTATTTATTTATTTATTTATTTATTTATTTATTTATTTATTTATTTATTTATTTATTTATTTATTTATTTATTTATTTATTTATTTATTTATTTATTTATTTATTTATTTATTTATTTATTTATTTATTTATTTATTTATTTATTTATTTATTTATTTATTTATTTATTTATTTATTTATTTATTTATTTATTTATTTATTTATTTATGTATTTATTTATTTATTTATTTATTTATTTATTTATTTATTTATTTATTTATTTATTTATTTATTTATTTATTTATTTATTTATTTATTTATTTATTTATTTATTTATTTATTTATTTATTTATTTATTTATTTATTTATTTATTTATTTATTTATTTATTTATTTATTTATTTATTTATTTATTTATTTATTTATTTATTTATTTATTTATTTATTTATTTATTTATTTATTTATTTATTTATTTATTTATTTAAAAAAAGGAAGAAGAAAACGAAATATATTTCAAAACCTACTAAACATTTCCTTCACTAAATTCTAAAGTGTAATCCAGAAAAGAATCTAAATACCTTCTCCACTACTGCGTTATCGTCCGCTAGCATTTCTGCAAAGCTGACCGGCAACTGCAGAGACGTCCTAAGGTCTGCTAGGTGAAAACACTCTAGCAGCACGTGTCGTACCGATAACTCTTCATTGCAAAACGGACACAGTGGAGCAGGCTCCTTTTTAAAAAGAAAACTATGAGTAAAAAAGCAGTGCCCAATACGCAACCAAGCCAAAGTAACCTCCTCACGACGAGATGACCGACATGAGGTAACCCAGAGAATGGGAAGTTCTTTTATAGTTCTACGTTTATTATTGCGGAGAGCGGACCACTCTTCCTGCCAGCAGGTTTGCACAGCTCTCCGCAATACGGCCCTAAAGTCTTCCGATGTCACAGATGGTACTCGAACCCTGGGCTTCATGATAGCCGTCTTGGCTGCCAAATCCGCCATTTCATTCCCCCGCAAGCCTACGTGATCAGGGATCCATGCACACACCACGTTACCGCCAGAAGAGTGTAAAACGTGGAGGGCATCCTGTATACGCTGCACAATAGGGTGGTAGTTGTACAGCTGCCGTAGGCTTTGAAGTGCACTGAGGGAATCACTCAGGATTAAGCAGTTCCCCAACTTTCGTCGACGTACGTGTAAAACGGCCCGGTATATTGCATAAAGCTCTGCAGTAAAAATGGAAGTGCTAGTGTGGAATCCGAATGTATACGGTTCGGTTCCACACACGTAAGCACAATCAACACCATTTGAGTTCTTGGAGCCATCAGTATAAATTACAAAATGGTCCTCACATCGCGATAAAAATTCTAAAAAAACATGTGCGGATACTAGACATAGACATGTTAGATTTATCATATTTAGACTAACAAACAACTCGAACAAAACACGATTTAGCTCGACATACTCCGTAGATTTTGTGATAGGTTTCTTATGCCCTGCTTGTGTCCTTAACCATTCGTCTTTAATTTTAATTTTTTCAAAATCACTTAAATCTCAGCTTTTCCCACTTTAAACAACGGTTTGTTCTTTTCGTGTTCTTCAATAGGTTTAATTTTTTCCTCCGGTGATAGTGCCTTATGTTTAGAAGTAATTTTACAGAATATTGTAAATACAAACTGTCTTAAAAAGTTCTTTTTTTTTTTTCTTTTTGTTATATCCTGTTCATCCATAGATGCAGCTAAAGGTACACCGAAACACACGAAAGCAGATGGATAAACTGTTCTAAGATATTCTTTAGACATTTGATAGTAAAATTGGACTTTTAGAGTTAAGGACTGTGTTAAAAGCAAGAAACATTTTTTCCTCAGTGCCTAAAAGCTTTTAATACGCCAGTAATGGCAACTTTGGTTTACTGTGACAATCGCCTCATTCAAGAAGGCCGTGATGTACAAAATGGAGGATAATTTGGACTAAACATAACCTTTGAAATTTTACAAGCAACAAAGAGAGAGAGAGAGAGAGAGAGAGAGAGAGAGAGAGAGAGAGAGAGAGAGAGAGAGAGAGAGAGAGAGAGAGAGAGAGAGAGAGAGAGAGAGAGAGAGAGAGAGAGAGATTAGATATTAGATTAGATCAGTTTTTGTTCTTTAACCATGAAATAAATCCTGAAGTTAAATTATTAAAACAATTAAACTGTCCGATAGTTTTAATGGTTTGGGAAAATATATTTAATTGAAAAAACAAATATCTCGTAAGGAATTTTTAAATACTAGCAGTCGATTCTGTTTCTAAATTTGTTTTATTTTCAGATTTTGGTAATACTAACAAGAACATATTAACATCTAGCATTCGTAACTATGTCAACAGCTTTGTTTCCGGCTGAGAATGTGTAATAGTTTTACATGAAATTGCGATCCCGGAGAATTTATAAGAAAAGTGTTATCATTTCTTATAAGATAAGTGAACTTTTAAGCTACAAATTGTTATTTTTGTATATATTTGTTTGCTTCATTGTTAAGAGCTTCATATGCTACGTGTTTATATAGGTAACTTTTCTATAAATTTTTGATTATAAATAAGTACACAAAGTGTTTATTTGATATATTGTAACTTTATCAAGACTTATATTTCTTCTGCCTCTACCGGCCTATCAGACTCATGGACTTTTACGGGGATTTTCCCAGGTCTCTAGGCGAATGCCGGGTAGGTTAACCCGTGTACGGTATGGTGGGGTCAAGAGGACCACGGCTAAAATTGTGTACCATATTAAACCTATTTTCTCCGCAGTGTGGCGCTGCGGCTCTCGGTATTTTTCAAGCAGTATGCTTTGAGTTGTTGAGGTTGTGATGAAAAGAGTGCGTACACATCATTAGCAGTTGTTTTTCTCCTTAGTGAGGTCAGGGTGACCCCAACAATACTGATAACGTAAGTATATCATATCGTATGGTGTTATGTTTCCGGTAGAAATGTCAACAGCTTACGGAAACAAAATGCACTATGGATAGAGTCAACATGAAAAATTCAATGCCATGGCCGAGATTTGAACCACGGATCTCCTGGTTTCCGTCCAGTCGCTCTAACCTATTGAGCTACCATGGCCAACGTGCCGTCCTGACATTAAATTCTCCATTTGACTCGTATATTTTCCCGGTAGACCTCTGGGAGCTCTTATACCGAAATTAAATGATTGAAATAAGTAAAGTATCATGATGGATTACAAAGGAATGTTGGTTCTTTGTTACAACACGTGCAGGGGTAGTTGAGTCGAATAGCAGTTGGGGTGAATAGTTGTTTTAACAAAAGACACGAAAGAAACGGTGTCCTTAGCAGAGTTCTAAAGGATAGCAGTTGACTTAGTTTGAATAGGGTATTTTTGGACCCTTAATAATGGCATGACAAAATAGTCACAAAGGCAATCTTTGGTTGCATAAAGGGCTTCGAGAAAGTGAAAGTTACACACACCCACGTGCAGCTGTGGAGGACACTCAGTTGGTGGCGTGAAGCCGATTAGGGCAATCCTCTTCTTCTGTCTTGGTCGAGGGTAGACCAGAAGCTATGAGAGAAGATATTTTTCGGTTCATATGTACGTGAAGACCGAATTAAGTTTTATCCAGTAATAAGCATTTCATAAACAGTAACTCTAAACAGTGATATTGGTAACCCTTGGTCGGCAACTTCGAGTTAAATGTAATGATAAAAGAAGCAGTCATTAAACCAGTGGCGGCTGGTGGGTTAAATTATTGGTAGTGCACAAATTAAAATAAAATACTGAGTAGTAATGACTCACCTATTTATACAGATTCTCTGCTCTACTCTTCTTAGATCTGGCGAATCTATCGATAACTTTTGCGTTGGAGTCGCTGATCTTCATAACAAAATCTCTCTCAATTGAAAGCCTTGCTAATGCTGACAATCGGTCCTGTGACATTGTGTTCCTAAGGAAAGTTGAGAAACAGCATTCTGCTTCAGCGGTAGACATTGGCATAGTTAGCAGTACTCGGAGGAGTTTGACGTATTTGCTGAATGTAGCACATAAGTTGTTTTCCTTATTGAAGTCCATCAAGCACAATGCACCGGATATTCCACGAAATTCCTCTCGACTGTAAATTACAGTCAGTTCTCTACGAATTTTTGTTCCAATGATAAAAGGATAGAAGCTTATTGTTTCTCTAAGGGAATCCTCTGGAAATATCTTAGAAATTTTCTTGATGAAACAAAGTCGAGGCTACCAGATGCCCCGTGAAGCTAAATCTGTCCTTTGCTTCTCTAAAAATGTCACATACTTCAAGAGCTTCTCTTCTTTTCACATCATTATCTTCTATTCTTCTCCTCTTAATTGCAGTTTCTTCGTGTTCGTCGATATCCACGCTATTTATTACCTTTTGCACTTCCCTTTCAAATGCGTTTAGCTGGGCGATGGCAAATGTGGCATTGCAGTCTCGTTTCTGCAGCTGATTGTACAAAATGTCCACATGTGGCATGATCTTGTAGAAGAAAGACAGTCAGAATACAAAATTATAATCTTTCAAAATGGCCATAAACCCAGAAGCCTGAACAAGTGTGGCGTTGTTGTTTAACAGAGCTCTCTTCTGAATAACCTCCATGCATTTAATTAAATTCTCCCTGTGTTCGAAAAGCAGAGCACACAGAAGCTAAGCCTGAAGGTCACGCTATAGCCGTTGCTAAGAGTAGGAGGAGCTAGGTTTATAAACCTCTATTTAAGCAATGTATAAGAAGCCACTCCCCTCTCTTCACCTTCCCGCAACTCCTTCAGAGAGCCTACATTTGGGCGAAATCTTAGGTTAACTCTTCGCTGCAAACCTGCGGCTCCTACAGCAAATCACTGTTTATTTCGACTTCTGCGGTCATGGGCAGCTACAGACGATAAGCGTAATTGAAACATGTTTGTATATAAAACAATGCAAACAAGTACAGCTTTAATGTGCAAAATGCACCTGTTGTATATTCAGAATCAGTGGGTGTAGCGCAAACCTGCAACCTTATGGAGGAACCGCCCCTGCATTAAACCAGCTTAAAACGGGCATTCCAGTGTCATTAAAACTATCCTTCTCATATATGCTCACGCATACCCTGAGATAAACCTCATTGCTTTATCCTGAGCTAAACACCATTTGCTTCAAACTGTATCGTGAACGTGGAACTGTGCGCCACCCAGCATTATATTGTTTCAGCTCTCGCATCCGAGATACACCGTTTGTGGCGACTTACTATCGTACTTGAGTGCCAGGCTTCATCATTTAGCTCTTATTATTTTAGTTAATTGATGGAAATTAATCATTTCTTCACACTAGCCGTATATAGGCTAAGGTTTTTGATGGATGGAGTCAACATATCAAATCCCGGCTAGTGTGAAGAAATGATTAATTTCCATCAATTAACTAAAATGCATTATATTACATCGAACTTGTTAATGAACTAAGGAAGAGGGGCCCTACGTATGTGGGAACCTTAAAGTAAAACAAGAAAGAAATTCCGAAACAGTTTTGGCTATCCAAAGCCAGGAAACTTGGATCTTCTTTGTTTGGATTTGGAGACAATTTAACATTGGTCTCCTATGTACCAAAACCAAAAAAGGCAGTGCTTTTGGTATCTTACCTGCACTACAGTACCTCAGTGAACCAGGAAACAAAGAAACCTGAGATAATAGAGTACTACAATGCCAGAAAAGGAGGATTAGATACACTTGATGAAAAAAGCACTGTTCACGCGACCAATAGACGCTGTAGAAGGTGTCTTCTTTCTATTTTCTAAACAATGCTGAACATTGCCATGCTGAATGCATTTTAATATAGTTATCACTAATGGAAAACCATAAAAATAATACTTCGAGTTCACTTAGTCTCTGGCATGGCAGCTAGTTGAACCGCTTCTACAGAGAAGGATGAGTATCACACAGCTCCCTCCAGTGTTAAGAAATAACATTGTCACGATGCTCAAATGCGAAATCTCCAAGGAATTAGGAGCCATAACAACATGGCTTAGATGTGCAAAGTGTCCCAAAACAAATGATAGCAAAACAAAAGTATGTTGTGTAACTTGCAGTACACCATTTTTTGTTGTTGTAATTTAAGTCCTCCAACGATAAGTCATTTCGGACGATAAATGAAATGAGTGAAATGATGCTCAAATGATTCCGGGGTCCAAAGAGCTTAGGGTTACCCAACATTCGTCTTTTAGGATAAGGGAAAACACCGGAAAAAACCTTACCCAAGTAAGTCACCCTAACCGAGATTCGAACTCGGGACCTCTTGAACGTGAGGCAGACACGCTACCATCTGCGCTACCGAGGCGGGCGCAGTACACCAATACATAGTGAATACTCAAGAAGTATTTGTGAGGAATACTTGTAAACATCTACTGTGATTTTGTCCATTTGCTATATCCATTTCATTTTAAACACATTTATTACTTACTTTTCATCTTTAATTACATACTTCAAACCTTTTTTCCAGAGTAAAGCATGTAATTTGATTCCAAATAGCTAATTCTTAAAATATCATCATCCGACTAAAGAATGTTACATATATGCTAAAAAAAAGATCCTGTAGACATGCGTGCAGAGGCTTACAATGTAGTCTATGCCTAATTTATCTCTAAATATAACAAAATATTACATTTATCTTTACTTCATTACAATTTATCATCCCTCATCATCCATAATTGTCAAAAATGAAATGGGGTCCTCCTGACCCCACCATACCATTTGTGTAACAAACACTGTACCATACTGGTTACGGGTTAATTATAAACAATTTAAAATATCAATAACAGCAACACTGGTATGTGGAAACTTTCTCTTAAATATTAAGTTTAAAGCAATCTTCTATCTTCTGTGTATGTACTAGAAATGAATAAGTGCCCTTTGGTTGTAGACAGTTCATGAATTTATCACAAAATACATAATATCAACTTTGAAATACTTAAATTATATTCTAAACACTTTTATAATATAATTTATAAATACGGAGGTTTATGACGTTAAGCATGTCCTCAGTCTTCCAAGAACGAAACACCAGAAGGCTGAGTAAAGAAATGACCTCGACTTTTACCTAAGGAGCAGCTGAGGATAATTTGGTGATTATGTGAACGCTTCTCCTTGGCAGTTTAACAGTTACTTGTGCTAAATATAACGTAGCAGGTTCAGGAGGTATGTATGGCATTTCCTAGCAATATGGCGCCTCAGTATATATTCGACTACTTGATCGGTAGGCATAGTGTTCCATTATTTCGCTTTCATTCCGCGTACCTTCTATTCATATTTCCACCAGAAATACATCTGTAAAGCCTCAGCGAATATAAAACCAGAATTTTTCTTTTCTTTCCCACGTAACTAGCGATTATTGAATCCCACACAAAACTTTTCCATCCATGTTTGTTGACAAATGAAAGTTTTAAGACATATCGAATAAAAGAAAAACGCATTTTAATAAATGTTCCGTATATGGGTTTCTCGAAACAGCATAACCACAGAAATGAAATGTCTACCAAGATTTGTAAGTAAAAAGTCGCAATATGACATTATGAATAAAGTCCTCCGTCTCAATCTATGCCCTCCTCTATAAGGTACGTGGTAGCGTGTCTACCTCACGTTCAAGCTTTCCCGGCTTAGAATAGAGTCAGGGTGAACTACCTGAATAATACCATATCCTGATTTTTCCTCGTCCTAAAAGATAAATGTCTGATAACTCTAAGCTCTATGTACACTGTACTCATTTGAACATCATTTCATTCATCGTCCGATATGACTTAACGTTGGAGGTTTTCTCTTATCCTGAAAGATGAATGTCTGATAACTCTAAGCTATATGTATCCTGTACTTATTTCAACATCATTTCATTCATCGTCCGATATGACTTAACGTTGGAGGTTTTCTCTTATCCTGAAAGATGAATGTCTGGTAGCTCTAAGCTCTATGTACCCTGTACTTATTTCAACATCATTTCATTCATCGTCCGATATGACTTAACGTTGGAGGTTTTCTCTTATCCTGAAAGATGAATGTCTGATAACTCTAAGCTCTATGTATCCTGTACTTATTTCAACATCATTTCATTCATCGTCCGATATGACTTAACGTTGGAGGTTTTCTCTTATCCTGAAAGATGAATGTCTGATAACTCTAAGCTCTATGTACCCTGTACGTATTTGAACATCATTTCATTCATCGTCCGACTGACTTAACGTTGGAGGTTTTCTCTTATCCCGAAAGATGAATGTCTGGTAGCTCTAAGCTCTATGTACCCTGTACTTATTTGAACAACATTTAATTCTTCGTCCGATAAGACTTAACGTTGGAGGTTTTCTCTTATCCTGAAAGATGAATGTCTGGTAACTCTAAGCTCAATGTAGCCTGTACTTATTTGAACATCATTTTATTCATCGTCCGATATGACTTAACGTTGGAGGTTTTTTCTTATCCTGAAAGATGAATGTCTGGTAACTCTAAGCTCTATGTAGCCTGTACTTATTTGAACATCATTTTATTCATCGTCCGATATGACTTAACTTTGGAGGTTTTCTCTTATCCTGAAATATGAATGTCTGGTAACTCTAAGCTCTATGTACCCTGTACGTATTTGAACATCATTTCAGTCATCGTCCGATTGACTTAACGTTGGAGGTTTTCTCTTATCCCGAAAGATGAATGTCTGGTAGCTCTAAGCTCTATGTGCCCTGTACTTATTTCAACATCATTTCATTCATTGTCCGATATGACTTAACGTTGGAGGTTTTCTCTGATCCTGCAAGATGAATGTCTGGTAACTCTAAGCTCTATGTACTCTGTACTTATTTGAACATCATTTCATTCATCGTCCGATATGACTTAACGTTGGAGGTTTTCTCTGATCCTGAAAGATGAATGTCTGATAACTCTAAGCTCTGTGTACCCTGTACTTATTTGAACATCATTTCATTCATCGTCCGATATGACTTAACGTTGGAGGTTTTCTCTTACCCTGAAAGATGAATGTCTGGTAGCTCTAAGCTTTATGTACCCTGTACTTATTTAAAAATCATTTCATTCATCGTCCGCTATGACTTAACGTTGGAGGTTTTCTCTTATACTGAAAGATGAATGTCTGGTAACTCTAAGCTCTATGTACCCTGTACGTATTTGAACATCATTTCAGTCATCGTCCGATTGACTTAACGTTGGAGGTTTTCTCTTATCCCGAAAGATGAATGTCTGGTAGCTCTAAGCTCTATGTACCCTGTACTTATTTAAAAATCATTTCATTCATCGTCCGATATGACTTAACGTTGGAGGTTTTCTCTTATACTGAAAGATGAATGTCTGGTAACTCTAAGCTCAATGTAGCCCGTACTTATTTGAACGTCATTTCATTCATCGTCTGATATGACTTAACGTTGGAAGTTTTCTCTTATCCTGAAAGATGAATGTCTGCTAACTCTAAGCTCTATGTACCCTGCACTCATTTGAACATCATTTCTTTCATCGTCAGATATGACTTAACGTTGGAGGTTTTCTCTTATCCTGAAAGATGAATGTCTGGTAACTCTAAGCTCTATGTACCCTGTACTCACTTCTGTATAACTTCATTCATCGTCCGATATAACAACGTTGGAGGAGTTAAACTTAAAATAAGCACAAGAAAATACCATAATTTTAAAATGAAAATGAAATGTAGGAATATCTTGAATATTGTATCAATAGACTCTGAAGTATCCTTCGTTTTTAAGGAAGTTTTATACTTTTTTTAAGTGATAAATCATAAATGATGCATACAAGATAAATACATTTAATTTTATAACAAAGTATTTTAAAGTAAACTAATTTACACAGTTCTTTGTAGCATTTTCGATTTTGAAAGTGTTGTTGAAATTATAGTGCTTTTACTTTTTTAGAGGAAAAATTATTTTTGTTTTGTGCATTTTAAAATCAACGATTAGAATCTTAATGAAACATCTTTCTTAAAAATATTTAACATGGAAGTTTGTTTCCTTCAATGATAGAATTAATAAGCACTTTTTGTGAACTTTTATAATTTTGTATTACAAATCATCAAAGTTTCAGTAGTCAATAAAGCTAAATTGAATGTCTGAGAGTTTGAATTAGGCAGTCGGTGGATGGCACAATGAAGAACTTAAGTTCTGTGCAATTATCACCAACTCCTTCTGCTGTCCGAAAATCTGACAGGGAAATTGAGTGGTTCCCTGGCAAACAGAGGCGACTTGAGCGCTCACCCTGTAATTCCGATGCTGTGCGTATCAGTTGCGGCCTGCCCAGGCCTCCCAGCGATTTTATTATCCTTGCTGAAAACGTGAGCTTTGTATGCATCACGTTTGAAAACATCAGTTCTAAGAAGACACTTTCCGTTAATCACTACTCGTTATTACGTTTACCTCCTGTTAATTAAGATAAAATGTCATTACACTGCGTATAAATGAAGAATATACGCTATAACTGCTGTCAAATGTTTTAAATGAAATTCCACATTCACCTGTCTTCGTATTATAAACAGTAGTAGCTATTAACCAACTTAACCTAAAACATGATTGAAAATATTATTTGCACGTTCCTTTGATATGTTTACAGTCTCTGTTATCTCAAACAACTTTAATCTGTGGTCTTCCAGTAATAAATGATGCTTTTCTTCAATGATCTATGTAATTGTGACTTCCACAGTGCGTCCAGATCGAGGTTCATCACTAGTGCTCGTAAATCCCATTTTAAACTCTACAACCAACCTTTCAATTATTGTATATGAAGAGACAGAGCGAGGTTCATCACTAGTACTCGTACGTCCCATTTTAAACTCTACAACCAACCTTTTAATTATTGTATATGAAGGGACAGAGCGAGGCTCATCACTAGTACTCGTACGTCCCATTTTAAACTCTACAACCAACCTTTCAATTATTGTATATGAAGGGACAGAGCGAGGTTCATCACTAGTGCTCGTACATCCCATTTTAAACTCTACAACCAACCTTTCAATTATTGTATATGAAGAGACAGAGCGAGGTTCATCACTAGTACTCGTACGTCCCATTTTAAACTCTACAACCAACCTTTTAATTATTGTATATGAAGAGACAGAGCGAGACTCATCACTAGTACTCGTACGTCCCATTATAAACTCTACAACCAACCTTTTAATTATTGTATATGAAGAGACAGAGCGAGGCTCATCACTAGTACTCGTACGTCCCATTATAAACTCTACAACCAACCTTTTAATTATTGTATATGAAGAGACAGAGCGAAGCTCATCACTAGTACTCGTACGTCCCATTATAAACTCTACAACCCACCTTTTAATTATTGTATAAGAAGGGACAGAGCGAGGCTCATCACTAGTACTCGTACGTCCCATTTTAAACTCTACAACCAACCTTTTAATTATTGTGTATGAAGAGACAGAGCGAGGCTCATCACTAGTACTCGTACGTCCCATTTTAAACTCTACAACCAACCTTTTAATTATTGTATATGAAGAGACAGAGCGAGGCTCATCACTAGTACTCGTACGTCCCATTTTAAACTCTACAACCAACCTTTTAATTATTGTATATGAAGAGATAGAGCGAGGCTCATCACTAGTACTCGCACGTCCCATTTTAAACTCTACAACCAACCAGCCTTTTAATTATTGTATATGAAGAGACAGAGCGAGGCTCATCACTAGTACTCGTACGTCCCATTTTAAACTCTACAACCAACCTTTTAATTATTGTATATGAAGGGACAGAGTGAGGCTCATCACTAGTACTCGTACGTCCCATTTTAAACTCTACACCCAACCTTTTAATTATTGTATATGAAGGGACAGAGCGAGGCTCATCACTAGTACTCGTACGTCCCATTTTAAACTCTACAACCAACCTTTTAATTATTGTATATGAAGAGACAGAGCGAGGCTCATCACTAGTACTCGCACCTCCCATTTTAAACTCTACAACCAAATTTTTAATTATTGTATATGAAGGGACAGAGCCTTTCAGTGTACTGTCCATTTCCTCCTTGATTTCTTTAGACGTTAAGTGTTTCAAATGGAAATACTTAATCACTGCTCGTTTTTCCAAGTCCTCCATTTCGTCAAACGTCTACACTTGTCTTGTTTAAAATGCTATCATTAAAAAGCTAAACCGTAGCTTTGGATTCAAGCTAGTCTGGAGTTAAACTATATGATGCTCGAGATCTTCTGGGGAAATAAGTCGTGTGAAAAGACGATTAGAAATAGATGTTTTGGAAATATGAAGCATGCAATATAAATGTGATAGAAAGATCAATGAGCCTGGGAGTAATAATATATATTGTTGAAACATTAACATCGACTCTGTATAAGTTGATGTTGCAGGAAAAGGCACAAAAACAGAAGAACAAACAAATAACAAAGGGACGTAAGACTAACTTTAATAAAACGATAAATAGAGAACCTAGCTCTTACTCTGTGCCAACAGAAACTGGAAATAGTGAAGAGATTTAGAAGACTAAAAGAATATTAAATTTTGGAAGCAAAACCAGTGTCGATTGAAACTGTTCTAACAGAGTGTATCATTTGTTTAGAAATCACAGACGAGGCTTGGGTTCAATGTGTATCGTGTATATTGAATGTACAGGACAAGAGAACATTGCTTTTTATAGATGTGAACACTGTGTTGAACAAAAATGTGTTTCATTAGTTCTAAGACATTTTAATTGTTTTGTGATAATCTCTGGAGAACATTTTGAAAAATATATTATCATGTTACCGTGTTCTGTTTTTATCTCACAAATACTATAATTAAGATAAGAATATTTATCTTGTGATTTAATATGCAGTTCCTCTTCCATAGTAGCTTACGGACGAGACCTACTTCCCCCTGTCTTCGACGTTACCTTGGTGAGCACCATCTGGAGGTCTATATTGTTGAGTGGCATAGTGGATAATCACCAGATGTAATTTTTCGGAGCACCATTGGTTATAACAATCGATCTCGCTTTGAACAAGCTACCCCGGTACCTGAAGCGATTGCACTCCGTCTGCTTCCCGTATTCGGCAGGCCCGGGTTCGATTCCCAGGTGAATGTTGGGTAGGTTAATTACCTCATCTCCATTATCATTTCACATCATCTCTCATTTGGAGGTCTCTTTCAGAGTAGAAGTGTCGGCGGGTATTTGTATTTGTATTTGTATTTATTCATCCTTTTGATCATAGTACATGATATAGGACACGTCAGGTACTTATAACTAAAAATTATACAATAAACATATACACAACACAAGTTTAGAAATGTAAATTCAGAAACTGTATGTACAATATAATAACAATTTATCTGTAGTTGACATATTCAAAAAATTCACCTATACTATAAAAACAATGTTCTAACGGGAACTTTTTCACACAGCATTTAAATTTAGGAAGTGCAGATATGCTCTTTAGGTGTTCAGGTAGGCCGTTATAAAGGCAAAGTCCAGTACATATAAAGCTTTTACCAAACAAACTGGTGTTATGGCGGATTATACTTATTTGCTCTTTTCTTCGAGTATCATTATTATGTGTTTGTGTATTAGTGGAGTATAAATGGATATTTAATTTAACAAAGGTTACTATTTCTTGGATATACAAGCAAGGTAGAGGCAATATTTTTCATTCTTGAAAAAGTGTTCTGCAACTAGTTCTTTTATTTACCTTTAGTATGGTACGTATAGCTCTCTTTTGTAATCTAAATATGGTAATCGCTTTTTCGCAGTTCCCCCATAGTATTATACCATAATAAATCATACAGTGAAGGTATGCATGGTACAGGGATAAAAGTGCTTCTCTATTCATTACCTTAGACAGTATAAACAAGGGAAAACACAATTTGCTAAGTTTTTTTTTTTTAGAAATTTCGTTAATGTGAATATTCCACTTCAAGTTTTTATCTAGATGTAGACCAAGGAGATTTGTGATTTCAGAGTAACCAATATACACTCTTGGAAATGGAAATAAGAACACATTGACGCCGGTGTGTCCGACCCACCATACTTGCTCCGGACACTGCGAGAGGGCTGTACAAGCAATGATCACACGCACGGCACAGCGGACACACCAGCAACCGCGCTGTTGACCGTCGAATGACGCTAGCTGCGCAGCGTTTGGGCACCGCCGCCGTCAGTGTCAGCGACTTTGCCGTGGCATACGGAGCTGCATCGCAGTCTTTAACACTGGTATCATGCCGCGACAGCGTGGACGTGAACCGTATGTGCAGTTGACGGACTATGAGCGAGGGGAGTGGGCATGCGGGAGGCCGGGTGGACGTACCACCGAATTGCTCAACACGTGGGGCGTGAGGTCTCCACAGTACATCGATGTTGTCGCCAGTGGTTGGCGAAAGGTGCACGTGCCCGTCGACCTGGGGCCGGACCGCAGCGACGCACGTATGCATGCCAAGACCGTCGGATCCTATGCAGTGCCGTAGGGGACCGCACCGCCACTTCCCAGCAAATTAGGGACAGTGTTGCTCCTGGGGTATCGGCGAGGACCATTCGCAACCGTCTCCATGAAGCTGGGCTACGGTCCCGCGCACCGTTAGGTCGTCTTCCGCTCACGCCCCAACATCGTGCAACCCGCCTCCAGTGTTGTCGCGACAGGCGTGAATGGAGGGACGAATGGAGACGTGTCGTCTTCAGCGATGAGAGTCGCTTCTGCCTTGGTGCCAATGATAGTCATATGCGTGTTTGGCGCCGTGCAGGTGAGCGCCACAATCAAGACTGCATACGAGCGAGGCACACAGGGACAATACCCGGCATCATGGTGTGGGGAGCGATCTCCAACACTGGCTGTACACCTCTGGTGATCGTCGAGGGGACACTGAATAGTGCACGGTACATCCAAACCGTCATCGAACCCATCGTTCTACCATTCCTAGACCGGCAAGGGAACTTGCTGTTCCAACAGGACAATGTACGTCCGCATGTATCCCGTGCCACCCAACGTGCTCTAGAAGGTGTAAGTCAACTACCCTGGCCAGTAAGATCTCCGGATCTGTCCCCCATTGAGCATGTTTGGGACTGGATGAAACGTCGTCTCACGCGGTCTGCACGTCCAGCACGAACGCTGGTCCAACTGAAGCGCCAGCTGGAAATGGCATGGCAAGCCGTTCCACAGGACTACATCCAGCATCTCTACGATCATCTCCATGGGAGAATAGCAGCCTGCATTGCTGCGAAAGGTGGATATACACGGTACTAGTGCCGACATTGTGCATGCTCTGTTGCCTGTGTCTATGTGCCTATGGTTCTGTCTGTGTGATCATGTGATGTATCTGACCCCAGGAATGTGTCAATAAAGTTTCCCCTTCCTGAGACAATGAATTCACGGTGTTCTTATTTCAATTTCCAGGAGTGTAATTATCATTTAGTATTATATTAGGGCCACTACTTTGGATACCATGTATATTTTGAAAAGAAATAGCCACTACCTTTTTCTGCATTTATTACTAATCTGTTTGCTTCAAACCACTTGATTAGTTGATTTGTTACCAGTTTTATATTATCATCTAGAGAATATAAATTTGGCCCGGTTAGAAAAATACTGGTATCATCAGCAAAAGAAGTTAAATTACAGTTCTTGATAAAACACTCTAGATCATTTATGTATATCAGAAAAAGTACTGTCCGAGAATTGATCCTTGCGGAACACCATATGTTATAGATCTTTTGAGGGACTGTGAGCTATGAAAGTCATTTGTTTTTTCATCTACTTTTGTAATGTATCTCGGCGGTGCATGGCAGGATGATATGTTCTGAGGTAAACTACTTCCTCCTCCGGCAGGTCGGTTGCCTGTCTCCGTCGTTTCTTCAAGTTAGGGAATAGAAAAATATCACATGGGGCTAAATCCGGACTATAGGGAGGGTGAGAGATGCACTTCACGTTGATTTTTGCTAGATATTGTGACTTTGTGGGTTCGTGAAATTAAAAGTCCAATTGCACAAACTCAAAACGTTCTTTAATTCCACCGAATTACAGTTGGAACACTTGCCGATTACACAGAATTACGTAACGCACACAATTACATTTCGCCAGTTCGTCTGTCACAGGTCCACTCTACACTCACAATTACGTACAGATACACGTACACAGTCTTCCGGTCCGCTCACTCACTCGGCGCTCCTCATGGCTGCTCGCCAAGAACTCAACTTCTCCAGCCCAGCGCGTCGCTTATATAAGACCAGCTGACCTTTCTAGAAGGTTCCCGGTTAGATGAAATATCCTGACTGTTCCAGACTCCGGGAGAGGGGAAAGAGATGGCTAGTGCTGATTTTCCAGCCATCCCCTCGTTACCGCTACAAGATAAATTGGTAGGCGTGGCCTGAATGACTCCTGCTGCCCACCCGGCTGCTAGCTGGGAGTGCCTTCCGATAATTAGATGACAATATTCAGCAATAACATTGGCAATATGCGGCCGCGCGTTATCATGGTGCAGCATCCAACTTGCTTCACGGAAATGTGGTCTTTTGCTTCTGATATGGACTTGCAATATTGTCAGGACATTCCTGTAGTATTGTCAGTTACTGATGTGTGTGCAGGTACAACGTGCTGATAAACCATTCCATGAATATCAAAGAATGAGATGACCATAACTTTCCCAGCAGAAGCAAACACTTTAGCTTTTTTGAGGGTTGGTGATGAAGGAGATTTCCACACTGAGCTTTGCTGTTTGCTCTCAGGATCAAAATGATGTAGCCAAGTTTCATCAGCAGTGATTACGTTTGAAAGAAACTCCGGATCTTGCTCTAACATCAACTTTAACTGCACGCAGACCTGCATGCGAATGTCCTTTTGTTCGGGAATCAACAGACTTGGAACCCATCGCGCACAAACACGTCTCATGTGCAATGTTTCTGTCACCAATGTGTGGATGGCACCCAATGAAATGTTCAGTATTTCAGAAAGTGATCTTAAGGTAATTCGTCGATCCTCTCTCACAATGGCAGCAGCAGTGTTGATGTTTCCTTCCGTAAGAGTAGTAACTGGAGCACCGGGTCCACCTTCCTTTGAAATTTATTGTCTCCCCTCTTTAAACATTTCAAAGGACCTTCGAGCTGTGCTGTAGGGAAGAACAGACTCTCCATAGACCTCCTGTAACATTGTATAGGCCTCAACTGAAGGTTTGTTGAGACGAAAGCAGAATTTCAAAGCCGCATATTATTCCTCGCGTGTTACCTCAATTGCAGCGGTAGGCGATACTGAACATGTCTGAACTTGACTGGTTCTCACAGGCAAGTGCCAGGACTACCAACAATGAAACTACTATGGTGTGTTTGTTTAACATTAAGCTAACAGAATATAATAAGATTGAATTTTAGTGCGAAAAATTATGACAGTAAAAAATTATGATCATTCTTTATTGAACACCCCTTCTAATATTTTATTGCATTCCGGGAAGTTTAAAATATATTTCTACTGAAATCTCGGTTTCTAGGGTTTGCAGATGAATTAAATATTAAAAAGTGTGTATCTATTAAACAGCTCTAAAAAGTGAACTTGACAGTTTTTTGGTAATGGCCTAACTAAAAACATTTTATTTGGCATAAATTTGTGTTTGAACAAGATATACATTTTTTTTGTAGTATCATAAAAAGATGTCTATCTTTTTAGGTTTACTATTCGTACAAAGAGCATTCAGAATGAAGAGAGCTTCAAAGTCTATTCGTAGAAACTTCAAGTTATTTGGCATTAAAATATCGTAAATCTATCGTACTTTGCTAGCGTTTGGTTCCCAAGATTATGTGCTCAAAGCTGGGGAAGGAGATACATTTTTTGGAACGTAAAAAGTGCTTTGTAAGAAAAGTAAAGTCAGTCGTCTTGTGCTGTAGATTTATGGTAGTTAAGCTGGTTTTTCAGCTCCAAAGGAGTTGAGGACGGTGTCATCGGCCGAGAAATTTTCAGACCACCCTCCTGTAGAGAAATCTTACTCCACAAAACGTCTGTATCACTTTAAAACACACAATTTATGCGCAATACATCATTTGGGGCGTTTTGGAGATGTTCGTTGCTATTTGTTTGAATTGTCCAGTATTAATAAGTACCTTTTTCTTTCAAATAGGAATATGTTATTCATTTCTTTTTATCTGTTGGGCATGTAAAGACAATGGATTGTCAAGGGTTTCACAAAGTGAGCAGTTGTTTAAAACATCTGAGAATCACTTCTTGCAGTTTTACTAACATTTTACTGTCGGTTAACATAAAGTAGATAGTGCAATACGTTTTTGTAAGAATTTCTTCTTGTTCTTCTTCTTCACTCCAAGGGTTAGGCAATGCTGCCTGTTCCGGCTTAAAACATGTCGGACCATCGTTTTCGTGGTCTTCCCGGATGACTCTTTCCTCTAGGTTTATAGTTTATAACTCTTCTTGGGATCCTATCTCTCGGCATTCTCTCAATATGCTCTCTCCATTCATTTCTATAATTTATTACTTTTTCTTCTAAAGAACTTATTTCTAAAACTTCTCTTATGTTTTCATTTGGGATTTGATCTAAAAGAGTACATCCCTTTACTGCTCTTAAAAATCTCATTTCGGCAGACTGTATTTTGTTTTTGTCTGCTTTTGTTAATGTCCATGTTTCAGAACCAAAAACAAAAGCAGGCACAGCCATTACTTTATAAAATTTCATCCGTGTTTCTTTTCTGGTTTCAGTTTTTAGGCTTCTATTTATTATGCCGCATATTTGTTGAAGCATTGGTAATTTATTTTTAAAACCATTTTCATATTTATAACTGACATATGTTCCCAAATATTTAAAACCCGTAACTTGCTCTAAGATAATATCATCAATTACTATTTTTCTTCTAATAGTGGCTTTACCTCGAAACGCCATTGTTTTTGATTGCAAGAATTTATGACTTTAAACATCAGATTGCGCTGTTGACACACCGGGGTGGAACATAACAATTCTTGCACCTTTTAGGTATAACAGAGTGCATGGAATAGAATCGATCCTGGTTTATGTTTATAAGGAAATACCAAACCGCCTGCGCCAATTTATTTTGTTCCTGGATTCAGTTGAACTCTTCCATTTCGCTGCTGATCGATTTATGGTAGGAGTGCTACTTCTTTGGTATGAACTCAATAATCGACAGCCTTATACAGAGATTGGTGTAAATATTTCATACAAAGCAGGCCTTCCAGTAACTGAGGTGAAGTATTTTCACAGACGTTTCTAAATTAAACATTATTACTTGTTTGTCTGTGTTTTGCAATATTTAAACTGTAATGGGAATAGACGCTTATATAAGTATATTTTTCCTTCTCTCAGACTTAACCCCGGTCATGTAAACATGTACTGTAGGCCCGTATTGATTGATGTGACGTGTTACGTTATGTTACGCTTTGCCAACACGTGAACCCAGACAAGCTCCACAGGTTTGTGTTGTTCCTATCATTACTTGGGTAGGTTTAATGAGTGGTTGAATGCAACCCTAATTACAACCTTGCACACACTCAAGTCTCAGGAGGGGAGGGCTTTGTACGTGAAATCCTTGTAAGCACGGCAATCTTGCGAGCTACTATGTATCACAAAGTCCGTACTTCACGCCCCTTCTTCCGAGGTTTAAGACAGCACCCAAGAAGCACCGTAACCGTGGTGTCTAATGTCTGCTTCATATTCGTAATAGAGCTAAAATATCTGTAAATTATTTTCAATTTGAATATTTCGGTTTATACCTGCATCTCAGGATAAATGTTTAGATCGCATTGTCACATTGCATCGCTTTCAGTCCACATACAACTGCTCCACTTCTACACCGACGAATGCACTTTTGGTTGAGGCCTCAGAACCACCATTAGAAATCCGTCGACACCTCTTAATCCAGCGCTTTCTATTGCGAGTTTTCTCCGTGGACGCCCACCCAGTATTGCGGACGTTGCAGTATCTCGCTGCTAATTATCTCAACGCGTATTTTCCAGCTGTACGACGATTGCCCTTACTCTTACTGGGTTTTCGGAATCAATACCACGCTTTTCCCTTAATTTTGAAAAGTCCCTCTCTTCCGGGGTTTCAATATCCATATGACTTATACTTCTTGAATATTTCGGTGCATTATCTTCCTGATTACATCATTCGGAGCCCTGACGTGAACGTCGCCCTCTCTCATTTCTTAAAGGTTACATGGCCCGATTTCACCATGATTTACACGACGGTTCTAAATCTGCTGATGGAGTAGGTTATGCATACGTCTGTCCTTCTACTAATGCCCTGGCTCGATACCGCCTACCTATGGAGGCTTCCAGCTACACTGCGGAGGTTCTGACCATTCGTGACGCTTTGCAATATGGGATTTCTCAGGGCTTCCCCAAACTGCTGATCTTAACCGATGCGCAGAGTGTGCTGCAGAGACTCTCATCTCCCTTCTGGATGAGAGATATGCACTGTTATCTTCACGAGATACTGACGTTGATGAACAACGCTACCACAGCTGGACATCAAATTCACTTCCTTTGGATCAGAGGGCATGTCGGAATTCGATACAACGAAGTCGCCGATCGCTTGGCAAAAGAGGGACTCACGCAAGGCACCTTCCAAGGCATCCAACTGCCCTACACGGATTTCTTCTCGGTCCTTCATCGTGACGCCTATTGTCGCTGGAATGACGCCTGGATTCGTTCGCAGTCCATCAAAGGCAAACACTACGCCGCCGTTCAGACGCATCTATCCACGACCCCTTGGTTCTCCAGCTTCAGGATTGCACGTCGACATCTCACCTCCATCATTAGAATGCGACTTGGACATGGATGTTACCCTGCGCATCTACACCGACTACGTCTCATCGATTCCCCTGTATGTCCTGATGACCCAGGTGAAATCCGATGACCTCAATCATCTCCTGTTCAGTTGCTCTCGCTACCGAGCCCACCGTTCTTCCTTCCTCCGTCGCCTACTTCAGCAGTCTGTTCCTTTTCTCGCTAGCGTCAACACCATATTACAGTTATACCACAAACCTGTGTACCAAGCTATACAAGTGACATAGAAAGTGACCTACAGATCTAGTCTCCTCCCATCCTCTTAATTTTCCTTTCATTATTTTTCTTATTTTTCCATTCGAGGGCCATATGGGATTTTACCGAAGGCAAAAAAAAATTATCTTCCAAGAAAAAAACTGCTCCACCCTCTCTTTGTTGTTTATTTTGTTTATGTATATATATACATTTTATTGCAATGTACCAATCTAACGATCCATTTCCAACAATATCAGCCAACAGTGTTTGTATTCTTATGCCTTCACTTTTTCTCAGTACTTCTCCCCAACAATTAATTTTCAGATTATATTGTACACTGCCCTTTTCTTGATACTCTAAGCATTATTTTAGCAGATTCCTTTCATCGTAATTTAAAATACTAAACCAAAACTTAAATGCTCCCCGCATGATAACAACTTTCCTTCCTGCTCAAACATTTCTAAGAGAAATTCTGAGGATATAACCAAATATTTCAAGAAATTTAAGATAACAATTTCATAAGCCATGAAAACAATTTAAACCAATGGCATTTCAATTAAAATCATTACTTTCCTTTTTTTTTTTTTTTTTTTTTTTTTTTTTTTGAGAAAATTAAAATTTACCAAACAAGGTCCCATATAAAGAATGTGGGAGTTTTCTTAAAAAACCTTCGTGACATATTTTGGAATCTGCTAAACTTATTCAGGTATTTTTAAAATTCAGACTTAGGGTGTCTTAAAATCCGCATTTCCAGTAGAACTTTGGTATCCAACGTAGGGTTGGAATACTTTTTAATTTCATTTTTATAGTCATGTCCACCAAAGTTAAGTAATGTCTGACGATGAATGAAATGATGTTCAAATAAGTACAGGGTACATAGAGCTTAGAGTTAGTAGACGTTCATCTTTCAGGATAAGAGAAAACCTCCAACGTTAAGTCATATCGGACGATGAATGAAATGATGTTCAAATAAGTACAGGGTACGTAGAGCTTAGAGTTACCAGACATTCATCTTTCAGTATAAGAGAAAACCTCCAACGTTAAGTCATATCGGACGATGAATGAAATGATGTACAAATAAGTACAGGGTACATAGAGCTTAGAGTTACCAGACATTCATCTTTCAGGATAAGAGAAAACCTCCAACGTTAACTCATACCGGACGATGAATGAAAAGATGTACAAATAATTACAGGGTACATAGAGCTTAGAGTTACCAGACATTCATCTTTCAGTATAAGAGAAAACCTACAACGTTGTCATATCGGACGATGAATGAAATGATGTTCAGATGAGTACAGGGTACATAGAGCTTAGAGTTACCAGACATTCATCTTTCAGGATAAGAGAAAACCTCCAACGTTAAGTCATATCGGACAATGAATGAAATGATGTTCAAATAAGAACAGGGTACATAGAGCTTAGAGTTACCAGACATTCATCTTTCAGGATAAGAGAAAACCTCCAACGTTAAGTCATCGGACAATGAATGAAATGATGTTTAAATAAGTACAGGGTACATAGAGCTTAGAGTTACCAGACATTCATCTTTCAGGATAAGAGAAAACCTCCAACGTTAAGTCATATCGGACGATGAATGAAATGATGTTCAAATAAGTACAGGATACATAGAGCTTAGAGTTACTAGAGATTCATCTTTCAGGATAAGAGAAAACCTCCAACGTTAAGTCATATCGGACGATGAATGAAATGATGTTGAAATAAGTACAGGATACATAGAGCTTAGAGTTACCAGACGTTCATCTTTCAGGATAAGAGAAAACCTCCAACGTTAACTCATATCGGACGATGAATGAAATGATGTTCAAATGAGTACAGGGTACATAGAGCTTAGAGTTACCAGACATTCATCTTTCAGGATAAGAGAAAACCTCCAACGTTAAGTCATATCGGACGATGAATGAAATGATGTTCAAATAAGTACAGGGTACATAGAGCTTAGAGTTACCAGACATTCATCTTTCAGAATAAGAGAAAACCTCCAACGTTAAGTCATATAGGGCGATGAATGAAACGATGTTCAAATGAGTATAGTGTACATAGAGCTTAGAGTTACTAGACGTTCATCTTTCAGTGTAAGGGAAAACCCCGAAGGAAACTTTATCCAGATAACTCACCCTGAGATTCGTACTTGGGACCTCTTAAATGTGAAATGGAGAGAGGGGCAAGGATGCTGTATTTACGTGGTAAGGAAATTTTGAATATGTACGGTCTACGTGAAGACATGTATTTGTAGGTAAATCTGGAGTGTAAATAATAAGATATTTTACTAGTGCAAGAAACAAATTAATCACCGTAGATTTTGTCATGGATATAACCTTAGAATATAATTCAAGTTTAATTTTTTAATTACTGATTAAAGAGTACAGATTTTCTGTGCTGCTTTTGTATATTTTAACATTTGAAATATGGTGAAAAAAAAAAGTTATGTGATTCTGATGACATCAACAACTATCTATATGTCGTTAGGTGTCAATAACTTGTTCATAAAAACTCACATTTTACTGGAACGATTCTAATTAATAATTCACATGCGTCCCCTTAGGCGAGAGGATTTAAATTACCTTTATTATGTACATTTGCCAATATTTTTCTGTGCCTTTATAAGTTAATAATTAATTATGTAATTAGTTTCTTTTTTTTGGAACAACAAGCCTGATGTATATTTGTTAATGGTAGATATACTTCCATGCTTTAATTATAAATATATAAAGCACCTGGCTTTTGCTTTCGTATGCAGAAGTTAAGTACCTCTCTGAAATAAGGGTGTTAAATATGACCTTGTAAAAGCTTGTATTTTAAAGGAAGTACATTAAGATTGTGGTATGAGAAATTGGTTATGCAGAGTGAGCTAGAAGAAAAGTTTGTAACATCATTGACACTCACTGATAGGATCGTCATGAGACGTATTAGAAATGTCAATGTGTGGATATATAGGGGAACATGGTACTTAATATTTGTCCGTCTATATTTCGCATTTGAACATCTAGAAATTGTGTTTTGGTAATGTAAATATGTTTATAATTGCATAATTACCTGAAAAACATAAATTAAATAGACACTCACAACAAATGGGAGTAGCTATGACGTCAAAAACAAAATTAGTACATTTGCCCCGTTTTACCCTATAGGTGGGGCAGTAAGGGGTATCATTTCTTTGACCAATTTTTGATCAGTTTTTTTTATTTCTTTTACATTTAGTCAGGGGCGGCTTCTCAATGGGGTAGCATGTTTGCGCTACAACCAAAATGCTGGGTCTCCCTTTAATGCAAGGGCATGTTCCATTTGGAGTTCAGTTCGACCTTGTCTAGTGCAGTGGCCCTCAGCGCGCTGTATTGTTTGCAGGTGCCAAGTAGTTCACTCTCAGTTGCAAACCACTGTTATACAATGGGGAGGTATAGGGCAGGATGAACCTAGGGCGTGCCGAGGCAAGTAGGGGGGAGGGCGGAGCTTATGGCTGCATAAGGTTGGTTAACCTAGCAGCCAGAGAATAGTAAATGCCAAGACTTCTCCTTCTGTTTTCAGCGCCACCTATTATTCTCATATTAAATGTTCGCATCGGTCAAATATTACCACAGATTACTATTATCTACCAGAGCATAGCCACATGTTTTGTGCCGTGTTTTGTTAGCTGTGCCGTGCTTTGAGTAGTGAATAAGAGTGATTTATTTAAATACAAGCATGTTGTTTTATATAAGGAGAAACAATGAATTCCATAAAGTGTCTATTAGCACATCCTTTTTAAAAATGAGCTTAGAAGAAAAAAACGAAAATAAACGACTTGGAAGTCCCACGCCAAATATAAACATCACATAGGTAGTCAAAACAAAAGCAAGATATTTCAACAGGAACTTTAACAACAATGTATATGAGAAATATAATTTGAGGTGTGGTGATATTAAAAATAGCCTGTTGTGCTTTCCTTGCGTCCTGTTTGGCGGTGAATATCCGTGAACAAAACATGTTTGCAGCATCTTCATGATCGCGCTAAAAACACGTAACTTAAAAACTGCACATGTATGCTTGACGATGTAAATAGGGCAAAGCAGATGGACAATGCATATCGGAGAACAATTGAAGAACACAACCAGAAAGTGGCTCAAAATAGGTATGTTTAAAACATTATTGTTAACTGCATTAGGTTTGTGGAGCCTTTGAGTTAGCTCTACGAGGACACGATGAGTCAGCTACGTCAAACAATCCTGGTATTATTCGAGGACTGATAAACTTCAGTGCAGAGCTAGGCTATGTTCTGAAAAACCTATTTGGAGAATGCTACAGTGTTTAAGGGGACCTCCAAGACAATCCAGAACGAAATCTTGCAATATACACTTGAAGTCTGTCATGAAGAGATATCAAGTCCATTTTTAGCTGCATAAACAGAAGAGTGTTATGCTCTAGAGTGTTTCTGAAATAAGCATGTTGTGTTATACGCTGTGAATTACCGTTAACTTGTGTATACAGCAGTCTATGGTGTCAGGCTAAAACAACCGATTGTTACTTTAAAAAAATTAAATTGCATGGATAAATTTGTGAACCACCGATTTTCAGAGCCACCAAGCCGCCCCTGCATTTAGTTCACTTATGCACAAATATGTGCAAATATGCACAAATATGTACATCTTCATTATCACTTTTGACAACTCCACAAGAATTATGAACCAACTGCAGGCAGAAGGAATATCTAACCTACCCTCCTTCTGAATAATCGTGAGAGTAAAGACGATCATCTTCGTCGTATTTTGCCACTTCTTTCCTGTTACCAGCAGACAGATAACTTCTGGGACGTTTGGTCACAGGAGGATTAGGACATCAAGGCCTACCTTTCGATGATTCCCGTTTTGTTTCGCTTTCTGGCAGAGCAAGACGACTTTTTACAGGTCTTATTCATTCTTTCTCGTTCCGCATTCAATAGCGCTTCTTTATAAGGGGATGTTGTCAGTAGTGTGCTTTCCCCCTGTTTTTCCAAACTCTCTTGTTTTTCTGATCCACCTTTGTAATAGGTGTGATATTTTCTGGGCGGAGCTCTGGAAGCTACTGCAGCTCGGCATCTGAATGTTTTCTCTCCCCATAGATCAACCAGAGACAACGGACATCTCAGAAGTTAAAGGATTAACATCATCAGGAACTCCAGAAGAAAGCTCAATATCTGTCATTTTGGACAGTAGGAAATCAGCATCATCAAACACATTGACATTTACAGACCATATTCCTGTTTTTCGAAACCCATTGACTGCCGTGCTCATTGTTGAGACTCGCCTATTACTGACACCAAACAATGATGCAACCTGAAACAGTGTCACGAATTTTCCTGGATTAGATCCAACCCAGGAGCGAATTTCATTCTCATAATATTTGATTAGTGGTTTCATGAAAGAAACAGCCAGCGGCTGCAGCCTGTGAGAACATTTTTAACAATATAATCAGGATTATCTCGTTTCTTCTTAACGCAACGTTCAAGAGTTGTTTAGGGCACTTGAAACTGACTAGCTGCCCTTTTGTACCCCATTGAACCATCATTCACAGCCCCCTCCATTGAGACTAAAGACTATTCTTGCCTCTGTGACTTCATTATGTAATTACGCAGTATTCCAAAATCACATGAAACATGAGTAGTCAATCATATGAATAACACAGAGAGTTTTACACCAGGGGCATAATGGGGTCGTGCCCTGTTATGCCCCACCCATACTGCCCCGTAAACACAAACTTCGGTTAATGCTTGTCGATGGTTCGATATTCAAAGATAACTTAGCGAAAAACATGGATTTAGAAGTAAATTAAGTGTTATATTCCATAGTAATTATTGTTTTTTATTTAAATGTAGATATGATGTACTTGCATGCTTTGAAGGATATCACGAATCCTTTTGTAACATCCTGTATAAAGATAGGTATACACTTCATAAAATTTACGTGCTTAAGCTCACACGGCATCTCTGGGAGGAAGGATGAGGCGAGATAAGACAGAGGGCGGTCGTGCGAAGGAGGCAAGATAGAGCAGAGGCAGAGCTCCTACATTTCTCTTGGAAGGAGCTTTCCCCGGCAAGGCAGGACAATGCAAATACCTCCTACTGTGGTTTGAAAACATCCCTATCAGTAGGTGGTTTCGAGACCCGCAGCTGTACTATGGACGAGGAAGGTAGTAACATTTCTTCTAGGCTTAATGGCTTTGGTCTAATACTAGGAACAGCACTCAAATCTGCGTTGAGCATCATCAGAGGTCCCTAAATAGGTTTGAGCGAACGTAGGAGCAATTGTTATTTTTCGACCACGTTCTACAAGTCCGGAAGGAATTTTACTTTATAAAGGATAAACTTTACCTCAGAGCACCCACTTGTAATAAATTTATCTTAATAGATATAAATATTTGTAGAATATAATGGTTTTATTAGATATTTCCTTATAGATACAATGGGAATAGGCCTAAGTGACAGAATGATATTTTAAGAGCTGATGGCCACATGAGTGGTTCAAATTCCATTTTGGCTGTAAGAAAAGGACTTAAAAACAAATTACGCCCGTTTGAGAAAACTAGTTATTTTAAAATTGAAACTAATAATAAGAAATATGGTAATAAAATTAAATTGTGTACAGATACACAAAAATTATTTATTGCACAAAATTCTACAACTCTTAAACTACTTTTCCACATAACTGCCGAAATTTTACAGGCATTTGTCATAGCGAGGCACAAGTTTTTGTATACCTTCTTCATAGAACTTTGCCGTCTGTGTCTTCAACCAGTTGGAAACATTTTCTTTCAGCTCTTCGTCATTGTTGAAGTGTTGACCGCCAAGGAAAGATTTGAGATGCAAAAACAGATGAAAGTCGCTAGGAGCGAAGTCAGGGTTGTACGGGGGGTGGTAAAACACGTCCCAGCCAAATCCCTGTAGGATGTTTCTCGTCGAATTTCCAGTGTGTGGTCGTGCGTTGTCGTGAAGAAGCACATCACCTTTTGGCAGCTGATAAATTTCAATTGGTTTCACTTTCCTAGCATTCAGGAAACGAATCACCGACCTGATTAGACAAGCAGCGGGATCTTCAATCAACACTGACATTGTAAACAAACACAACAAAGCTTACGTGTCTGACAGCGATCTCACAATGGCGCACGTTTCTTCTGCTTGATACAGAGCATCTACCGCGTATATGCCCAACTGCGATCGCAGTGCTGCAGCGGAGATAAATTGAAACAGAACTTACTTTCTGGACGCCTCTTGTATTTGACATAAATTGTGGGTTCTAACAGGATCTAGACTTTGTATGTAGTAATATTTAGTCTTTCTTTTACAGTTTACCAGTTATATAAAAGTTACTAAGAATAATGTTATTTTAATCAACAATATTGGTAACATTTTGAGAAAATAACCTTACAATACTGTGACTTTGTGGGTTCGTCAAATTAAAAGTCCAATTGCACCACTCAAAAATGTTCTTTATTTCCACCTAATGACAATCGGAACACTTGCCGTTTACACAGAATTACGTAATGCACACAGTTACAATTCACCTGTTCGTCTGTCACAGGTCCACTGCACGCAGTTACGCACACTCCTCTGATGCACGTACACAGTCCGTTCCCTCACTGGGCGCTCCTCACGCTGCTCGCCAAGAACTCAACTCCGTCCCGGCCTGGCCGTCGTGATCGGTGTCCGTTGGATTTAGCAGTCTCACTGGCACCTCCTCTCGGCACGGCAGCATTGCCCTGGCTACACATAGTCTGTGTACAGGCGTGTTCTGGTGCAGCATCATGTTCCTGGTTCTCTGGCCTTCCAGTCGCGCCGTCACCACCACCTCGCTCCTCGCGGGGACAACCACGTCTTCGTTCAAGACGACCCTGCAGATTCCAAGGCGCTCTTCGGGTTGACGGAGTATAACCTCTTCTCCGTTGAGCCGCAGGACCTTCCTGCCGACGTCGACCGTCGCCTCGTGGCTCCTGAGGGCATCCAGTCCCATAATCACCTCCTCAGCCACCTTCGCGACGAACACCCACAGACCCATGGCACTCCGTCCCAAGGTCAGCTCCAGCAGGGCCTCCTTCTCAACAGGCCTTCTAGCCGGGGCCCCAGGTGTTGCGTAGGCACCGGCTCCTGTGTATTGTCGATTGCTGTTACGCTCACCACGGGCTCGCACGTCCCCAGCTCCGTTCCGTCATCCCTCACGCCGGCCAACTGTTCTTCAAATTTGGCGGCGAGAGCCTCGTTCGGCATCTTCATTTCCGTGGTCAGTTCGGCCATCTTTGCTGTCATTGTCGTGGCCAAGTTGTTGTTTGCCGTTTCCTCTTCGCTGTTAATTCGGCCTTCATTTCTTCCATCTTCTCGGTGATGTCGTTGGCCTTCTTCATTTGTTTCAACTCTGCGGCCAGGTTGTTATTTGCCGCCTCCGTCTTCGCAGTTAATTCTTTCATCTTCTCCAAAATCTTTTCCAATGCCGATTCAATGGCCGTTATCCCACTTCTGACACCAGTTGTGACTTTGTGGGTTCGTGAAATTAAAAGTCCAGTTGCACAACTCAAAAATGTCCTTTATTTCCACCGCTTTTAGCTTTTTGAACTTGTCCAAGAACTGTTGTTATTGATGAAAATACTGTCGCTGTTTGACGGATATCTTGGACATTGCTATGAGTCAAATACATCAACAGTTAGACGTGAGAAAACTTTGTTGTCATAAACTGACTACCGATCAAAAACAACAACGTATTGATTGATACAGAAAAACTCTGGAAACATTCCTAGGTGACACTTCAAATTTGGTTTGGAATATCGTTATTCTTATTGAACCATGGCTTTATTGTTATGATCCTGAAAAAAAAAAACAATCGACTCAATGAATGTTTCGAACAGAATCTAGGCCTACAAAAGTACGAGGAATTTACACTGATGTTAAGTAATGGAAATATCCGTTTACTACACATATTTTGTAAAAGTTCATGAAAAACGTCAAAAAGAAAAATTAACTGTATAAGACATCGTGCTATAAACAGCAAAAGCAACTATTGAATTGATTCTGGATGCCCTAAATTTCAGCAACACAGTACAAAGCTGACCTAGCACCTCGTGTTTTCTTGTTAATTCCAAAAATTAATATGAAATGCGTAGAATATGGCGTGGTCAACAGAGGAGACAGTGCAACATTATAAAAACACTTTTCGAAGTGCTTCAAGAAGGTTGGTCTCATTGCTTTAAAGACTTATTTATCAATCTTTTCATAAATCTATTTTTTGTTTGAATTTGTAAAAATTTTCAATGTCGTCCTCGTATGAGATACATGGTAACAGAAAACATGTATCAATTTGTTAATACCTGAATATTTAATTTGCTAGGATAGTAGTAGTTGGTGCAAATTAGCTGCATATAGTGATCCCACCCTTGTGGTTGATTCATGCAACCAAACAATAGACGGCGATGCCTGCAGGACAAGTATTGGTGTGGTCTGTAACGGACAACAAAACAATCACTAAACTATGTTGAGGTGGTCGTGCGTAACTAAACCCTCCCTTAAATAAACTCAAGTCTTAACCCTCATACTGCAGATGTCTGTAACCCACAGCTGCTTCTGCGCAAAACCGACCCAACTGCAAATCTCTTTTTGCTCTGCCGCTTACATTCGAACTTTCTGAACTAAAAGCCTACTCAAAGCGCTTTAAAAATGACAAAGTTCAAACTAGTAAGAAACCAGAGAGCTTCTGTTCTCTCAGTTTAGTGCATTACTTATCTCACATCCGCTTTAACATTAGAAGTTCATTTGTCAATGTTTCGGCTTGACTCTCGAAATAAAACATCAATTTCTCTATGTTTGTTACTGCTTTTACGTGGGTCATAACAGCAGTGAGCTTCTGTTGTCTTAGTTAAGTGTATCACTTATCTCACATCCGCTTTAATATTAGAAGTTCATTTGTCAATGTTTCGGCTTGACTCTTGAAATAAAACATCAATTTCTCTATGTTTGTTACTGCTTGTATGTGGGTCATAACAGCAGTGAGCTTCTGTTGTCTCAGTTTAGTGCATCACTTACCAGTAGCATGATCTCACATCCGCTTTAACATTAGAAGTTCATTTGTCAATGTTTCGGTTTGACCCTCGAAATAAAACATCAATTACTCTATGTTTGTTACTGCTTGTACGTGGGTCATAACAGCAGTGAGCTTCTGTTGTCTTAGTTAAGTGTATCACTTATCTCACATCCGCTTTAACATTAAAAGTTCATTTGTCAATGTTTCGGTTTGATTCCCGAAATAAAACATCAATTTCTGTATGTTTGTTACTGCTTGTACGTGGGTCATAACAGTAGTCAGCTTCTGTTGTCTCAGTTGAGTGCATCACTTACGAGTAGCATGATCTCACATCCGCTTTAACATTAGAAGTTCATTTGTCAATGTTTCGGTTTGACCCTCGAAATAAAACATCAATTTCTCTATGTTTGTTACTGCTTTTATGTGGGTCATAACAGCAGTGAGATTCAGTTGTCTCAGTTTAGTGTATCACTTACGAGTAGCGTGATCTCACATCCACTTTAACATTAGAAGTTCATCTGTCAATGTTTCGACTTGACTCTCGAAATAAAACATCAATTTCTCTATGTTTGTTACTGCTTGTACGTGGGTCATAACAGCAGTGAGCTTCTGTTGTCTCAGTTTAGTGCATCACTTATCTTCCGTCCGCTTTAACATTAGAAGTTCATTTGTCAATGTTTCGACTTGACTCTCGAAATAAAACATCAATTTCTCTATGTTTGTTACTGCTTGTACGTGGGTCATAACAGCAGTGAGCTTCTGTTGTCTCAGTTTAGTATATCACTTACGAGTAGCATGATCTCACATCCGCTTTAACATTAGAAGTTCATTTGGCAATGTTTCGGCTTGACTCTCGAAATAAAACATCAATTTCTCTATGTTTGTTACTGCTTGTACGTGGGTTAGGTGGTTTATCAACACTGTCTAAATCTGATTACTCCAGGAACACTGAATGATGCAATAATACCTTCATCTGCAGTCGGTTTATATCCTTCGTCATTCTCAGTGTCGTCTTCAACATCAGAACAGCTATCGATATTTTTAAAACTGTATATAAAATCTTCTTCCACAGTTATTTTTTCTTCTCCTTCTAGCAAGTCACACACACCAGGGCATAACTTGATCAAAGTTCCTGTTCCAGCCTGGTCCCAAGCAGGTGAGCTGAGTGTATCAATTCGCCCGCTGGTAAGAGAATTCCGTAATGTACGTACTAAACAAGTAAACAAGTCCTCATTTACTATGCTAAACATCACATATTTTTTATATAATCAACATGACAAATTCAATGTCATTTCTGGGATTTGAACCACGGATCAGTCGCTCTAACCCATTGAGCTACCTTGGCCAACTTGCCATGCTGATATTAAATTCTCCATTTGACTCATATACTAGGGTTGTTCAATAAAGAATGATCATAATTTTTTTACCGACACAATTTTTCGCACTAAAATTCAGTCTTATTATATTCTGTTAGCTTAATGAGAAAGAAACACCCCGTAGTAGTTTCATTGTTGGTACTCCTGGTTCCCGCCTGTGAGAACCAGAGAAGTTCATACATGTTCAGCATCGCCTACCGCTACAATGGAGGTAACACGCGAGGAAAAATATTCACCTTTGAAATTCTGCTTTCGTCTCAACAAATCTTCAGTTGAGGCCTATACAATGTTACAGGAGGACTATGAAGAGTCTGCTCTTCCCTACAGCACAGCTCGAAGGTGGTTTAAAATGTTTAAAGAAGGGGCACAGTCAATTTCAAAGGAAGGTTGAACCGGCGCACCAGTTACTGCTCTTACAGGAGAAAACAATAAGCACTACTTCTGCCATTGAGAGAGAGGATCGACGAATTACCTTCAGATAACTTTCTGAAATATTGAACATTTCATTGGGTGCCACCCACACGTTGGTGACACTAACATTACACATGAGACGTGTTTGTGCGCGATGTGTTCCAATACTGTTGATTCCCGAACAAAAGACATTCGCATGCAGGTCTGCATGCAGTTAAAGTTGATGTTAGAGGAAGATCCGGACCTTCTTTCAAAGGTAGTCACTGCTGATGAAACTTGGCTACATCATTTTGATCCTGAGACCAAACAGCAAAGCTCAGTGTGGAATTCTCCTTCATCTCGAACCCCAAAATAGCAAAAGTGGTTGCTTCTGCTATGAAAGTTATGGCCATCTCATTCTTTGATATTCATGGAATGGTTTATGAGCATGTTGTACCTGCACACACATCAGTAACTAGACAATACTACAGGGATGTGCTGAAAACATTGCAAGTCCATATCAGGCGCAAAAGACCTCATTTCCGTGAAGCAGACTGAATGCTGCACCATGATAATGCGCGGCCGCATGTTGCCAATGTTGTTATGTGAAATGCATCCATCAAGCTCCCTCTTGTCCGGATTTAGCCTCATGTGACCTTTTCTATTCCCTAACTTGAAGAAACGTGTTCGTGGGAGGCATTATCCATCATCAGAAGCAGTGGTGAAGGCTGCGAAGGCGATTTAGAAGGATTTCTCAAAAATGGTTTCCAGTATGTCTTTGAAGACTGGCAGAAACACTGGGAAAAGTGCATCGCATTCAGGGGAGACTATTTTGAGAAGGAGCATCAAAATTATGAGGATGAGTAAAGGTACGTTGTCAAAATAATTGTGATTATGCTTTACTGAACAGCCATTGTATTTCTCCGGTAAACCAATAGGTGCGATTGCATTCGAGATACACCGTTTGTGTCGACTTACTATCTTAAGTACCTGAGTCGCAGGCTTCATCATGTAACTCTTATTATTTTAGTTAAATGATGGAAATTATTCATTTCTTCAAGTTAGTCTATACATGGCTATTTCCATCAGTTAACTAAATGATATATTTTTGTTTTAAACTGGTCCGAGTTACGAGGTTCTATTCCACGTGTAATACTTATTCAATAATTTTTATCAACTTACTTTTTACGCTAAATTTTATAAAATGAGTAAATAATATTGTGTCAGCTATCGAGTGTCCAGAATGTCAACACATCACTAGTAAACATTATGGAAATCGAAAGAAAATTAACGCTTTCAGAGATTTGACGAGAGCTAGGTGTGTTGAAATCACAACGCAGCATCACTGAGATCAGCTACACATAAAGTAAAGTGCATATAAATAGTTAAGAGAAGTTCCCCTTTAAAGAATAACAAGAAGGGGGCGCTCACTGATAGTTTACTTTGTTTTTGTATGACGAGCTCAGTCACGTGGCAGCCCGAAGCTAGTTAGGTTGCAACTTGTTTGCACAGCATCGCATGCCTCGACGCCCCCACCTTTGTAATAATAAATAATTTGATGCATTATTCGGCGCACCGCATGAGTAAATCTCGCCCCGAGCGTTTGTTGTAACGGTTAGGGAAATTGACAGTAGGCAATCACTGCCCAAATTACGCTGCATAATGCTTTTGGAGAATTCTCACCAAGATCTCGCCTCTTGTTAAAGTTCAGCACATCTGAGAATACGACAAATCCGATATGATGAATCAGCTAATAAATGACATTAATCTCAGAGTAAACAAAAGCACATAATCGGCTGCTTAGCCTCTGCAAATGGAAAATATACTTCCTATATCACTTTTAAAGACTTAACATCTACTGCAAAATATATTAACAACTTCAAATTGTTACAAATTTTAATAATTTTTCGGTTTAGGCCCTAAAATTTGAAAATATCTACGAGGGCTGCTCAATAAAAAATGATCACAATTTTTTGACAACGTACCTTTCCTCATCCTCATAATTTTGATGGTCCTTCTCAAAATAGTCTCCCCTGAATGCAATGCACTTATCCCAGTGTTTCTGCCAGTCTTCAAAGACATGCTGGAAACCATTTTTGAGATGTCCTTTAAAAATCGCCTCCGCAGCCTTCACCACTGCTTCTGATGATGGATAATGTCTCCCACGAAGGCGTTCCTTCAAAAACTGGGATGGCAAGTCATACAGCCCTCACCTGGTACCATCAGACTTGCATCTGTTCGGGCCACTAAAGGAAGCTCATCGTGGGATTCATTTTGAAGATGAGGAGGCTGTGAAAATGTCCGTGCGTCAATGGCTTAGGAAGCATGACCATATGTTTTACACACTGGAATACATGCCCTAGTTAAAGGGTGGACCAAAACTGTGGAAAAGGACGAAGATTATATTGAATAGTGACAAATTAATCGTCAATGTTGTAGTTTTCAAGCTATGTAAATTGGATTCAATTTTCTTGGCAATTAAAAGAGAAAAAAAGTAGGAGGCATTACTTTTTGACCAACCCTCTTACATTTAATGCTCAAGTTGTCTGTTTCCTAGAGAGTGTAGAGGATGATACGGGGACTACCTGAAGCAACAGCGCGGGTGTAACGTTTTAAAAACTGCTGAGTGGAGAATGACATGCGGTCTACGACAACTGAAGTTTGCCCTTTTCCATTTGGTTGTGCCCCTTCCCCAAAAATAATGACTTCTCACATGCGAAGGGAGATCTGCCATAAGCGCGATCAACCAGCAATTATTTCTCACGTTGTGTTTTCGAGAGCTGAATGACGGAGTGGAGGAGGAGAGAGCGAGGCTTCAGGGAGCGATAGGGAGAGCGGAGAGGGTGTTCTTCCGCTTTAATCTCCTGTTTAGTTTTCGTTTCCACGGAGACTTCATTTCCTTTTATAAAGCGTTGTGCAGTACATTCGCTTTCCTATGCAACTTGAGCGTCTTCCAAGGCACCCCAAACAGTCAGCATTTAACGATGTTCATTTGTGCAAAATGACTCAAAATGTTGTATGGATTACCTTGATCCTACGGTCCAGGACAAATGGGGGTAGAACCTCTGGGGTTAAAAAATACTTAAATCCTCTCTTTAATGGAACCGATCGCCATGGTGAAACTGACCATTTATACAGAGCAAACGTTTGAACAACAGCGACTGCAGTCGATCGGTAAATTCCAGGAGGGACCTTCAAAGTAACCGGCGTGGTAACATGTGTAATTGTCACTAAGTTATATTACACTGAAGCTTTAAAAAATTTGGTTTCTATTCTATTATTATAAAGTGAAATGACTTTACCTACTCTTGTACAAACTACTCACCTTAATCAAGATAAACATTATCTTATTGTAGTTACAAGGGAATACAGTAGACTTTAAGCGATAGTCAAATGTTTTGGTCGTTATGTTATGTATACATGACTTTCTTTACTCTTGTACAAACACTTATTGCTCTATCTACTTCAAGATAAACATTATGTTATTGTAGTTACAAGGGAATACAGTAGACTTTAAGTGATAGTCAAATGTTTTGGTCGTTATGTTATGTATACATGACTTTCTCTACTCTTGTACAAACACTATTGCTCTATCTACTTCAAATTAAACATTATCTTATTGTAGTTACAAGGGAATACAGTAGACTTTAAGTGATAGTCAAATGTTTTGGTCGTTATGTTATGTATACATGACTTTCTCTACTCTTGTACAAACACTATTGCTCTATCTACTTCAAATTAAACATTATCTTATTGTAGTTACAAGGGAATACAGTAGACTTTAAGTGATAGTCAAATGTTTTGGTCGTTATGTTATGCATACATGACTTTCTCTACTCTTGTACAAACACTTATTGCTCCATCTACTTCAAATTAAACATTATCTTATTGTAGTTACAAGGGAATACAGTAGACTTTAAGTGATAGTCAAATGTTTTGGTCGTTATGTTATGCATACATGACTTTCTCTACCTTTTGTACAAACACTTATTGCTCTATCTACTTCAAATTAAACATTATCTTATTGTAGTTACAAGGGAATACAGTAGACTTTAAGTGATAGTCAAATGTTTTGGTCGTTATGTTATGTATACATGACTTTCTCTACTCTTGTACAAACACTTATTGCTCCATCTACTTCAAATTAAACATTATCTTATTGTAGTTACAAGGGAATACAGTAGACTTTAAGTGATAGTCAAATGTTTTGGTCGTTATGTTATGTATACATGACTTTCTCTACTCTTGTACAAACACTTATTGCTCCATCTACTTCAAATTAAACATTATCTTATTGTAGTTACAAGGGAATACAGTAGACTTTAAGTGATAGTCAAATGTTTTGGTCGTTATGTGATGTATACATGACTTTCTCTACTCTTGTACAAACACTTATTGCTCCATCTACTTCAAATTAAACATTATCTTATTGTAGTTACAAGGGAATACAGTAGACTTTAAGTGATAGTCAAATGTTTTGGTCGTTATGTTATGTATACATGACTTTCTCTACTCTTGTACAAACACTATTGCTCTATCTACTTCAAATTAAACATTATCTTATTGTAGTTACAAGGGAATACAGTAGACTTTAAGTGATAGTCAAATGTTTTGGTCGTTATGTTATGTATGCATGACTTTCTCTACTCTTGTACAAACACTTATTGCTCCATCTACTTCAAATTAAACATTATCTTATTGTAGTTACAAGGGAATACAGTAGACTTTAAGTGATAGTCAAATGTTTTGGTCGTTATGTTATGTATACATGACTTTCTCTACTCTTGTACAAACACTTATTGCTCTATCTACTTCAAGATAAACCTTATCTTATTGTAGTTACAAGGGAATACAGTAGACTTTAAGTGATAGTCAAATGTTTTGGTCGTTATGTTATGTATACATGACTTTCTCTACTCTTGTACAAACACTATTGCTCTATCTACTTCAAATTAAACATTATCTTATTGTAGTTACAAGGGAATACAGTAGACTTTAAGTGATAGTCAATTGTTTTGGTCGTTATGTTATGTATACATGACTTTCTCTACTCTTGTACAAACACTTATTGCTCCATCTACTTCAAATTAAACATTATCTTATTGTAGTTACAAGGGAATGTAGTAGACTTTAAGTGTTAGTCAATTGTTTTGGTCGTTATGTTATGTATACATGACTTTCTCTACTCTTGTACAAACACTTATTGCTCCATCTACTTCAAATTAAATATTATCTTATTGTAGTTACAAGGGAATGTAGTAGACTTTAAGTGATAGTCAATTGTTTTGGTCGTTATGTTATGTATACATGACTTTCTCTACTCTTGTACAAACACTTATTGCTCCATCTACTTCAAGATAAACATTATCTTATTGTAGTTACAAGGGAATGTAGTAGACTTTAAGTGATAGTCAAATGTTTTGGTCGTTTTGTGATGTATACATGACTTTCTCTACTCTTGTACAAACACTTATTGCTCTATCTACTTCAAGATAAACATTATCTTATTGTAGTTACAAGGGAATACAGTAGACTTTAAATGACAGTCAAATGTTTTAAACAGCTGGTCGTTATGTGATAAATTAGGCATTTACACTCACGTTGAATGGACAAGGTATAAATTTTGACAATTTCATCGTTTGAACTATGCAGCCTACGAGCATATAGGTTATGTGGTGCTTTTTGTATAAATAGGTATTCTGGGAGGTATCAAAAGCTTTGTTTGGGGTGAAACCTTGGTTGAATACACCACTGTTGTAGGAGAGAAAGTATAAATGACACTTTAATCTGCATTTTCATAACCTGGAACCCTATGAATGGTACTTACAGTTTAGTGATGCCTGTAATGCAAGAATCCGTATATTGGCCGCTCAATAAAGGGGTAGCTGATTCATCCCTTAATGGTGCAGCTGGGATGCATATCAACAGAACTCAGAGAGTTAAATGGAAGCCCTTGTGTTAATAGAACAACGGTCAAGGTCCGGCGGAAGTTCAATCCCAGGTGGCGATTTGAACCTGACACTTTGAAGATTGATCTTTGGGTATATCCAGCTGACTGCCGGAAGTCAGCTGTTGTGACCGACCTCATTCCCAATAACTCAAAATGTCCTCCTTCAATTTTACGTTATGCCCAAAAGTTCGATATACAGAAGAATCTTGAAAAGGCAACTTTAGAATTTATACTTAATATAGGGATCTAACCACAATGATCTCTTCTTTTTGAAAGTTTTTATGAAATTTTAATGTTTTATTAAACTGCATTGCTAATTTTTAAACTCTTTGTAACATTGTTTATTTTTATAGAAGTATATTTTTGATCATTTATCCCAGAAAGTTTAAGCTTTAAGGGAATACAGCACCGAAATATGAGAAAAAAATAGTTTGTTTTTGTTTTTGAGCTAATAAAATACTTTGAACCTTACAGTATCATCATCCAACTAAATTTATGAGTTTCAGGCATTTAAATATCCTCACATGACAATTTAAATGCCCGTGCGCACGTGGATTCACAGAATTCTGTCATTTCAGTTCGATTGATTGTATTAAATTGATACATTGGAAATTAGTGGACAAAGTTTCTGGTAGAATTTTGTGTGTTGGTATGATGGTTATTTCTTACAATATGTGACACCATGGAAACAAAACACTGGCTACCAAAATTGAAAGAAAATAATACTGTTTATTTTTTGCTTTTGTGTGAGTATCTAAAGGTCGGGATTTTCTAGGTTATAGGAAAAACATTCTTTGAAACAACTGTCCTTCTGTTGACTGTGTACATAGTTAGGATCATGAATAGGCTAAACGATACATGGGAAGAAACACCTAAACATAACACAACAATGGGAACATACTTGAGGCCTCACGTGGTTATAAAACTAATACCTGTGTACCAAAGGCTGGCATGAGATGAAATCCCAAGGAGATGTACAATGGGTAACACACAAAAGGCAAATCAAAGTTTACATAACATCATTGGCATAATTTCCCAAAAGAAATATTTGTTTCAAAGAAGAGACTTCAGGTTGCTGTGACGTCAACCTCAGTGAATTCAGTTTTGGTTGTTCTGCCTCACTCAAGCTGCAGTCAGACATAATGGACACTGAGATTTCACCAGCATCTCTGAAAATTATTCAAGGGAAGGACCAATTACGCTTACTTCATTGAGCAATTTCTGCGAAGGTAACTTCTAAAACATCCAGAAGGAAACTGAAATTGAAGAAAACTGCTGCAGAAGAGAGAAGGAAGAGGCAGGAGGGTCCAACGTATCTATCTGGAGGGTTTCAGTCTGCTTCAAGGCATGTAGCTCAGAAGGAAAATGTTTTGGATTTTAAAATTTCATTTACTCAGTTATAGCTTTTTAAACATTTTTTGTCATTCAAAATGTTCCACACGATGCAGTTTTGATTCAGTCCCTCTAAAATTTTCAACACATGTTCTTAGAAAGCAAACAAATGTTTCTATCATATGAATTTTTAATATTCATTATATTTTTAAAATTATTGATATAAAAAGTCAAAGGTTTAATAATTTGTTGGCCTTTTTTGTTTGCTTCATACCTAATTTTTCCCCCTCTGTAACTAAAGGCAGTATAAGAAATGCATATGGTAGATCTTTTCTTCATAACCATCTGAACATTTTTAGAAATATGAAAATTAAAATTTTGAAAATTTTCATCACGGGGAGCGGTTTGAATTTCACAAATTAATTACTCATAACCTATTGAAGATATAGAAACAAAATTTTGAATTCTGTGTGCATTATGCATCAGAACTAAGTGGTAAAAATTTCAGCAAGATTGGTTGAAAAGTGCTGGATTTGGGGTTTTCGGTGCTGCAACCCCTTAAAATTAATAAAACAACTGAAGAAACAGCGAAGAGTGACAGTCTTGTATCCAGCATAGCAACGTGTCGGCACATTGAATAATAAAATGACATATACAAATTAGTTTTGTATAATTAAAATTGGTTCATCTTACATGAAAAGCATTGTATCAACTCTGTAGGGGTCAATAGATGGCATGCAATGGCAGGAACATACGAATATTATTCAATACAATCACTTGTAAAAGCAGCTTCTCTTATGGTACAGGTCTTCACACTTTACCGGAATTGCAAATTTCTTCCAAAATGAATACAATTTCCGACAACATCCTCAGAAAATTGAAGATAAACATTTCCTTTGCAATGCAAATGTTAGAAACTGCTGCTAATTTTATAAAAAATCATTACAGCTATTTTCACAATTGCAAAACATCACCATGTAAAGGGTAGTTCTCGGTAAAGCCTAATCCTAAAATCTTCATGTGGCCTACTTAGAAGATGCTCACTGAGTTATCTGTTCAGAGAGGCAGACTTAACCCCCCCCCCTCTGTGGCGTAAATGGTACTGCGTCCGCCTCACCTTCAAGAGGTCTCCAGTTTGTGCCTCGTTTAGGATGAGATATCTTAACAAAGCTGTTTTACTTATGAGGAATTATAACCAGAGTCTGGTACCCCTAAACTCTATGTACCACGTACTCACTTCAATAAATTTTCATGTATCGTCCGACATTATTTAACGATGGAGGTTTTCTCTTATCCTGAAAGATGAATGTCTGGTAACTCTAAGCTCTATGTACCCTGTACTTATTTGAACATCATTTCATTCATCGTCCGATATGACAAAGTTGGAGGTTTTCTCTTATCCTGAAAGATGAATGTCTGGTAACTCTAAGCTCTATGTACCCTCTACTTATCTGAACATCATTTCATTCATCGTCCGATATGACAAAGTTGGTCTTCTCTTATCCTGAAAGATGAATGTCTGGTAACTCTAAGCTCTATGTACCCTCTACTTATTTGAACATCATTTCATTCATCGTCCGATATGACAAAGTTGGAGGTTTTCTCTTATCCTGAAAGATGAATGTCTGGTAACTCTAAGCTCTATGTACCCTCCACTTATTTGAACATCATTTCATTCATCGTCCGATATGACAAAGTTGGAGGTTTTCTCTTATCCTGAAAGATGAATGTCTGGTAACTCTAAGCTCTATGTACCCTCTACTTATTTGAACATCATTTCATTCATCGTCCGATATGACAAAGTTGGAGGTTTTCTCTTATGCTGAAAGATGAATGTCTGGTAACTCTAAGCTCTATGTACCCTGTACTTATTTGAACATCATTTCATTCATCGTCCGATATGACTTAACGTTGGAGGTTTTCTCTTGTCCTGAGAGATGAATGTCTGGTAACTCTAAGTTTTATGTACCCTGTACTTATTTGAACATCGTTTCATTCATCGTCCGATATGACTTAACGTTGGAGGTTTTCTCTTATCCTGAAAGATGAATGTCTGGTAACTCTAAGCTCTATGTACCCTCTACTTATTTGAACATCATTTCATTCATCGTCCGATATGACAAAGTTGGAGGTTTTCTCTTATCCTGAAAGATGAATGCCTTGTAACTCTAAGCTCTATGTACCCTGTACTTATTTGAACATCATTTCATTCATCGTCCGATATGACAAAGTTGGAGGTTATCTCTTATCCTGAAAGATGAATGTCTGGTAACTCTAAGCTCTATGTACCCTCTACTTATTTGAACATCATTTCATTCATCGTCCGATATGACAAAGTTGGAGGTTTTCTCTTATCCTGAAAGATGAATGTCTGGTAACTCTAAGCTCTATGTACCCTCTACTTATTTGAACATCATTTCATTCATCGTCCGATATGACTTAACGTTGGAGGTTTTCTCTTGTCCTGAGAGATGAATGTCTGGTAACTCTAAGTTTTATGTACCCTGTACTTATTTGAACATCGTTTCATTCATCGTCCGATATGACTTAACGTTGGAGGTTTTCTCTTATCCTGAAAGATGAATGTCTGGTAACTCTAAGCTCTATGTACCCTCTACTTATTTGAACATCATTTCATTCATCGTCCGATATGACAAAGTTGGAGGTTTTCTCTTATCCTGAAAGATGAATGCCTTGTAACTCTAAGCTCTATGTACCCTGTACTTATTTGAACATCATTTCATTCATCGTCCGATATGACAAAGTTGGAGGTTATCTCTTATCCTGAAAGATGAATGTCTGGTAACTCTAAGCTCTATGTACCCTCTACTTATTTGAACATCATTTCATTCATCGTCCGATATGACAAAGTTGGAGGTTTTCTCTTATCCTGAAAGATGAATGTCTGGTAACTCTAAGCACTATGTACCCTCTACTTATTTGAACATCATTTCATTCATCGTCCGATATGACAAAGTTGGAGGTTTTCTCTTATCCTGAAAGATGAATGTCTGGTAACTCTAAGCTCTATGTACCCTCTACTTATTTGAACATCATTTCATTCATCGTCCGATATGACAAAGTTGGAGGTTTTCTCTTATCCTGAAAGATGAATGTCTGGTAACTCTAAGCTCTATGTACCCTCTACTTATTTGAACATCATTTCATTCATCGTCCGATATGACAAAGTTGGAGGTTTTCTCTTATCCTGAAAGATGAATGCCTTGTAACTCTAAGCTCTATGTACCCTGTACTTATTTGAACATCATTTCATTCATCGTCCGATATGACAAAGTTGGAGGTTATCTCTTATCCTGAAAGATGAATGTCTGGTAACTCTAAGCTCTATGTACCCTCTACTTATTTGAACATCATTTCATTCATCGTCCGATATGACAAAGTTGGAGGTTTTCTCTTATCCTGAAAGATGAATGTCTGGTAACTCTAAGCTCTATGTACCCTCTACTTATTTGAACATCATTTCATTCATCGTCCGATATGACAAAGTTGGAGGTTTTCTCTTATCCTGAAAGATGAATGTCTGGTAACTCTAAGCTCTATGTACCCTCTACTTATTTGAACATCATTTCATTCATCGTCCGATATGACTTAACGTTGGAGGTTTTCTCTTGTCCTGAAAGATGAATGTCTGGTAACTCTAAGTTCTATGTACCCTGTACTTATTTGAACATCATTTCATTCATCGTCCGATATGACTTAACGTTGGAGGTTTTCTCTTATCCTGAAAGATGAATGTCTGGTAACTCTAAGCTCTATGTACCCTCTACTTATTTGAACATCATTTCATTCATCGTCCGATATGACAAAGTTGGAGGTTTTCTCTTATGCTGAAAGATGAATGTCTGGTAACTCTAAGCTCTATGTACCCTGTACTTATTTGAACATCATTTCATTCATCGTCCGATATGACTTAACGTTGGAGGTTTTCTCTTGTCCTGAAAGAAGAATGTCTGGTAACTCTAAGCTCTATGTACCCTCTACTTATTTGAACATCATTTCATTCATCGTCCGATATGACAAAGTTGGAGGTTTTCTCTTATCCTGAAAGATGAATGTCTGGTAACTCTAAGCTCTATGTACCCTCTACTTATTTGAACATCATTTCATTCATCGTCCGATATGACAAAGTTGGAGGTTTTCTCTTATCCTTAAAGATGAATGTCTGGTAACTCTAAGCTCTATGTACCCTCTACTTATTTGAACATCATTTCATTCATCGTCAAATATGACAAAGTTGGAGGTTTTCTCTTATCCTGAAAGATGAATGTCTGGTAACTCTAAGCTCTATGTACCCTCTACTTATTTGAACATCATTTCATTCATCGTCCGATATGACAAAGTTGGAGGTTTTCTCTTATCCTGAAAGATGAATGTCTGGTAACTCTAAGCTCTATGTACCCTCTACTTATTTGAACATCATTTCATTCATCGTCCGATATGACAAAGTTGGAGGTTTTCTCTTATCCTGAAAGATGAATGCCTTGTAACTCTAAGCTCTATGTACCCTGTACTTATTTGAACATCATTTCATTCATCGTCCGATATGACAAAGTTGGAGGTTATCTCTTATCCTGAAAGATGAATGTCTGGTAACTCTAAGCTCTATGTACCCTCTACTTATTTGAACATCATTTCATTCATCGTCCGATATGACAAAGTTGGAGGTTTTCTCTTATCCTGAAAGATGAATGTCTGGTAACTCTAAGCTCTATGTACCCTCTACTTATTTGAACATCATTTCATTCATCGTCCGATATGACAAAGTTGGAGGTTTTCTCTTATCCTGAAAGATGAATGTCTGGTAACTCTAAGCTCTATGTACCCTCTACTTATTTGAACATCATTTCATTCATCGTCCGATATGACAAAGTTGGAGGTTTTCTCTTATCCTGAAAGATGAATGTCTGGTAACTCTAAGCTCTATGTACCCTCTACTTATTTGAACATCATTTCATTCATCGTCCGATATGACTTAACGTTGGAGGTTTTCTCTTGTCCTGAAAGATGAATGTCTGGTAACTCTAAGTTCTATGTACCCTGTACTTATTTGAACATCATTTCATTCATCGTCCGATATGACTTAACGTTGGAGGTTTTCTCTTATCCTGAAAGATGAATGTCTGGTAACTCTAAGCTCTATGTACCCTCTACTTATTTGAACATCATTTCATTCATCGTCCGATATGACAAAGTTGGAGGTTTTCTCTTATCCTGAAAGATGAATGTCTGGTAACTCTAAGCTCTATGTAACCTCTACTTATTTGAACATCATTTCATTCATCGTCCGATATGACAAAGTTGGAGGTTTTCTCTAATCCTGAACGATGAATATCTGGTAACTCTAAGCTCTATGTACCCTGTACTTATTTGAACATCATTTCATTCATCGTCCGATATGACTTAACGTTGGAGGTTTTCTCTTGTCCTGAAAGAAGAATGTCTGGTAACTCTAAGCTCTATGTACCCTCTACTTATTTGAACATCATTTCATTCATCGTCCGATATGACAAAGTTGGAAGTTTTCTCTTATCCTGAAAGATGAATGTCTGGTAACTCTAAGCTCTATGTACCCTGTACTTATTTGAACATCATTTCATTCATCGTCCGATATGACAAAGTTGGAGGTTTTCTCTTATCCTGAAAGATGAATGTCTGGTAACTCTAAGCTCTATGTACCCTCTACTTATTTGAACATCATTTCATTCATCGTCCGATATGACAAAGTTGGAGGTTTTCTCTTATCCTGAAAGATTAATGTCTGGTAACTCTATGCTCTATGTACCCTCTACTTATTTGAACATCATTTCATTCATCGTCCGATATGACAAAGTTGGAGGTTTTCTCTTATCCTGAAAGATTAATGTCTGGTAACTCTAAGCTCTATGTACCCTCTACTTATTTGAACATCATTTCATTCATCGTCCGATATGACTTAACGTTGGAGGTTTTCTCTTGTCCTGAAAGATGAATGTCTGGTAACTCTAAGTTCTATGTACCCTGTACTTATTTGAACATCATTTCATTCATCGTCCGATATGACTTAACGTTGGAGGTTTTCTCTTATCCTGAAAGATGAATGTCTGGTAACTCTAAGCTCTATGTACCCTCTACTTATTTGAACATCATTTCATTCATCGTCCGATATGACAAAGTTGGAGGTTTTCTCTTATCCTGAAAGATGAATGTCTGGTAACTCTAAGCTCTATGTACCCTCTACTTATTTGAACATCATTTCATTCATCGTCCGATATGACAAAGTTGGAGGTTTTCTCTTATCCTGAACGATGAATATCTGGTAACTCTAAGCTCTATGTACCCTGTACTTATTTGAACATCATTTCATTCATCGTCCGATATGACTTAACGTTGGAGGTTTTCTCTTGTCCTGAAAGAAGAATGTCTGGTAACTCTAAGCTCTATGTACCCTCTACTTATTTGAACATCATTTCATTCATCGTCCGATATGACAAAGTGGGAAGTTTTCTCTTATCCTGAAAGATGAATGTCTGGTAACTCTAAGCTCTATGTACCCTCTACTTATTTGAACATCATTTCATTCATCGTCCGATATGACAAAGTTGGAAGTTTTCTCTTATCCTGAAAGATGAATGTCTGGTAACTCTAAGCTCTATGTACCCTGTACTTATTTGAACATCATTTCATTCATCGTCCGATATGACAAAGTTGGAGGTTTTCTCTTATCCTGAAAGATGAATGTCTGGTAACTCTAAGCTCTATGTACCCTCTACTTATTTGAACATCATTTCATTCATCGTCCGATATGACTTAACGTTGTAGGTTTTCTCTTGTCCTGAAAGATGAATGTCTGGTAACTCTAAGCTCTATGTACCCTGTACTTATTTGAACATCATTTCATTCATCGTCCGATATGACTTAACGTTGGAGGTTTTCTCTTATCCTGAAAGATAAATGTCTGGTAACTCTAAGCTCTATGTACCCTCTACTTATTTGAACATCATTTCATTCATCGTCTGATATGACAAATTTGGAGGTTTTCTCTTATCCTGAAAGATGAATGTCTGGTAACTCTAAGCTCTATGTACCCTCTACTTATTTGAACATCATTTCATTCATCGTCCGATATGAGTTAACGTTGGAGGTTTTCTCTTATCCTGAAAGATGAATGTCTGGTAACTCTAAGCTCTATGTACCCTCTACTTATTTGAACATCATTTCATTCATCGTCCGATATGACAAAGTTGGAGGTTTTCTCTTATCCTGAAAGATGAATGTCTGGTAACTCTAAGCTCTATGTACCCTCTACTTATTTGAACATCATTTCATTCATCGTCCGATATGACAAAGTTGGAGGTTTCCTCTTATCCTGAAAGATGAATATCTGGTAACTCTAAGCTCTATGTACCCTGTACTTATTTGAACATCATTTCATTCGTCGTCCGATATGACTTAACGTTGGAGGTTTTCTCTTGTCCTGAAAGAAGAATGTCTGGTAACTCTAAGCTCTATGTACCCTCTACTTATTTGAACATCATTTCATTCATCGTCCGATATGACAAAGTTGGAGGTTTTCTCTTATCCTGAAAGATGAATGTCTGGTAACTCTAAGCTCTATGTACCCTCTACTTATTTGAACATCATTTCATTCATCGTCCGATATGACAAAGTTGGAGGTTTTCTCTTATCCTTAAAGATGAATGTCTGGTAACTCTAAGCTCTATGTACCCTCTACTTATTTGAACATCATTTCATTCATCGTCAAATATGACAAAGTTGGAGGTTTTCTCTTATCCTGAAAGATGAATGTCTGGTAACTCTAAGCTCTATGTACCCTCTACTTATTTCAACATCATTTCATTCATCGTCCGATATGACAAAGTTGGAGGTTTTCTCTTATCCTGAAAGATGAATGTCTGGTAACTCTAAGCTCTATGTACCCTCTACTTATTTGAACATCATTTCATTCATCGTCCGATATGACAAAGTTGGAGGTTTTCTCTTATGCTGAAAGATGAATGTCTGGTAACTCTAAGCTCTATGTACCCTGTACTTATTTGAACATCATTTCATTCATCGTCCGATATGACTTAACGTTGGAGGTTTTCTCTTGTCCTGAGAGATGAATGTCTGGTAACTCTAAGTTTTATGTACCCTGTACTTATTTGAACATCGTTTCATTCATCGTCCGATATGACTTAACGTTGGAGGTTTTCTCTTATCCTGAAAGATGAATGTCTGGTAACTCTAAGCTCTATGTACCCTCTACTTATTTGAACATCATTTCATTCATCGTCCGATATGACAAAGTTGGAGGTTTTCTCTTATCCTGAAAGATGAATGCCTTGTAACTCTAAGCTCTATGTACCCTGTACTTATTTGAACATCATTTCATTCATCGTCCGATATGACAAAGTTGGAGGTTATCTCTTATCCTGAAAGATGAATGTCTGGTAACTCTAAGCTCTATGTACCCTCTACTTATTTGAACATCATTTCATTCATCGTCCGATATGACAAAGTTGGAGGTTTTCTCTTATCCTGAAAGATGAATGTCTGGTAACTCTAAGCTCTATGTACCCTCTACTTATTTGAACATCATTTCATTCATCGTCCGATATGACAAAGTTGGAGGTTTTCTCTTATCCTCAAAGATGAATGTCTGGTAACTCTAAGCTCTATGTACCCTCTACTTATTTGAACATCATTTCATTCATCGTCCGATATGACAAAGTTGGAGGTTTTCTCTTATCCTGAAAGATGAATGTCTGGTAACTCTAAGCTCTATGTACCCTCTACTTATTTGAACATCATTTCATTCATCGTCCGATATGACTTAACGTTGGAGGTTTTCTCTTGTCCTGAAAGATGAATGTCTGGTAACTCTAAGTTCTATGTACCCTGTACTTATTTGAACATCATTTCATTCATCGTCCGATATGACTTAACGTTGGAGGTTTTCTCTTATCCTGAAAGATGAATGTCTGGTAACTCTAAGCTCTATGTACCCTCTACTTATTTGAACATCATTTCATTCATCGTCCGATATGACAAAGTTGGAGGTTTTCTCTTATCCTGAAAGATGAATGTCTGGTAACTCTAAGCTCTATGTAACCTCTACTTATTTGAACATCATTTCATTCATCGTCCGATATGACAAAGTTGGAGGTTTTCTCTAATCCTGAACGATGAATATCTGGTAACTCTAAGCTCTATGTACCCTGTACTTATTTGAACATCATTTCATTCATCGTCCGATATGACTTAACGTTGGAGGTTTTCTCTTGTCCTGAAAGAAGAATGTCTGGTAACTCTAAGCTCTATGTACCCTCTACTTATTTGAACATCATTTCATTCATCGTCCGATATGACAAAGTTGGAAGTTTTCTCTTATCCTGAAAGATGAATGTCTGGTAACTCTAAGCTCTATGTACCCTGTACTTATTTGAACATCATTTCATTCATCGTCCGATATGACAAAGTTGGAGGTTTTCTCTTATCCTGAAAGATGAATGTCTGGTAACTCTAAGCTCTATGTACCCTGTACTTATTTGAACATCATTTCATTCATCGTCCGATATGACTTAACGTTGTAGGTTTTCTCTTGTCCTGAAAGATGAATGTCTGGTAACTCTAAGCTCTATGTACCCTCTACTTATTTGAACATCATTTCATTCATCGTCCGATATGACTTAACGTTGGAGGTTTTCTCTTATCCTGAAAGATAAATGTCTGGTAACTCTAAGCTCTATGTACCCTCTACTTATTTGAACATCATTTCATTCATCGTCTGATATGACAAATTTGGAGGTTTTCTCTTATCCTGAAAGATGAATGTCTGGTAACTCTAAGTTCTATGTACCCTGTACTTATTTGAACATCATTTCATTCATCGTCCGATATGACAAAGTTGGAGGTTTTCTCTTATCCTGAAAGATGAATGTCTGGTAACTCTAAGCTCTATGTACCCTCTACTTATTTGAACATCATTTCATTCATCGTCCGATATGACAAAGTTGGAGGTTTTCTCTTATCCTGAAAGATGAATGTCTGGTAACTCTAAGCTCTATGTACCCTGTACTTATTTGAACATCATTTCATTCATCGTCCGATATGACTTAACGTTGGAGGTTTTCTCTTGTCCTGAAAGATGAATGTCTGGTAACTCTAAGTTCTATGTACCCTGTACTTATTTGAACATCATTTCATTCATCGTCCGATATGAGTTAACGTTGGAGGTTTTCTCTTATCCTGAAAGATGAATGTCTGGTAACTCTAAGCTCTATGTACCCTCTACTTATTTGAACATCATTTCATTCATCGTCCGATATGACAAAGTTGGAGGTTTTCTCTTATCCTGAAAGATGAATGTCTGGTAACTCTAAGCTCTATGTACCCTCTACTTATTTGAACATCATTTCATTCATCGTCCGATATGACAAAGTTGGAGGTTTTCTCTTATCCTGAAAGATGAATATCTGGTAACTCTAAGCTCTATGTACCCTGTACTTATTTGAACATCATTTCATTCATCGTCCGATATGACTTAACGTTGGAGGTTTTCTCTTGTCCTGAAAGAAGAATGTCTGGTAACTCTAAGCTCTATGTACCCTCTACTTATTTGAACATCATTTCATTCATCGTCCGATATGACAAAGTTGGAGGTTTTCTCTTATCCTGAAAGATGAATGTCTGGTAACTCTAAGCTCTATGTACCCTCTACTTATTTGAACATCATTTCATTCATCGTCCGATATGACAAAGTTGGAGGTTTTCTCTTATCCTTAAAGATGAATGTCTGGTAACTCTAAGCTCTATGTACCCTCTACTTATTTGAACATCATTTCATTCATCGTCAAATATGACAAAGTTGGAGGTTTTCTCTTATCCTGAAAGATGAATGTCTGGTAACTCTAAGCTCTATGTACCCTCTACTTATTTGAACATCATTTCATTCATCGTCCGATATGACAAAGTTGGAGGTTTTCTCTTATCCTGAAAGATGAATGTCTGGTAACTCTAAGTTCTATGTACCCTGTACTTATTTGAACATCATTTCATTCATCGTCCGATATGACTTAACGTTGGAGGTTTTCTCTTATGCTGAAAGATGAATGTCTGGTAACTCTAAGCTCTATGTACCCTGTACTTATTTGAACATCATTTCATTCATCGTCCGATATGACTTAACGTTGGAGGTTTTCTCTTGTCCTGAGAGATGAATGTCTGGTAACTCTAAGTTTTATGTACCCTGTACTTATTTGAACATCGTTTCATTCATCGTCCGATATGACTTAACGTTGGAGGTTTTCTCTTATCCTGAAAGATGAATGTCTGGTAACTCTAAGCTCTATGTACCCTCTACTTATTTGAACATCATTTCATTCATCGTCCGATATGACAAAGTTGGAGGTTTTCTCTTATCCTGAAAGATGAATGCCTTGTAACTCTAAGCTCTATGTACCCTGTACTTATTTGAACATCATTTCATTCATCGTCCGATATGACTTAACGTTGGAGGTTATCTCTTATCCTGAAAGATGAATGTCTGGTAACTCTAAGCTCTATGTACCCTCTACTTATTTGAACATCATTTCATTCATCGTCCGATATGACAAAGTTGGAGGTTTTCTCTTATCCTGAAAGATGAATGTCTGGTAACTCTAAGCTCTATGTACCCTCTACTTATTTGAACATCATTTCATTCATCGTCCGATATGACAAAGTTGGAGGTTTTCTCTTATCCTGAAAGATGAATGTCTGGTAACTCTAAGCTCTATGTACCCTCTACTTATTTGAACATCATTTCATTCATCGTCCGATATGACAAAGTTGGAGGTTTTCTCTTATCCTGAAAGATTAATGTCTGGTAACTCTAAGCTCTATGTACCCTCTACTTATTTGAACATCATTTCATTCATCGTCCGATATGACTTAACGTTGGAGGTTTTCTCTTGTCCTGAAAGATGAATGTCTGGTAACTCTAAGTTCTATGTACCCTGTACTTATTTGAACATCATTTCATTCATCGTCCGATATGACTTAACGTTGGAGGTTTTCTCTTATCCTGAAAGATGAATGTCTGGTAACTCTAAGCTCTATGTACCCTCTACTTATTTGAACATCATTTCATTCATCGTCCGATATGACAAAGTTGGAGGTTTTCTCTTATCCTGAAAGATGAATGTCTGGTAACTCTAAGCTCTATGTACCCTCTACTTATTTGAACATCATTTCATTCATCGTCCGATATGACAAAGTTGGAGGTTTTCTCTTATCCTGAACGATGAATATCTGGTAACTCTAAGCTCTATGTACCCTGTACTTATTTGAACATCATTTCATTCATCGTCCGATATGACTTAACGTTGGAGGTTTTCTCTTGTCCTGAAAGAAGAATGTCTGGTAACTCTAAGCTCTATGTACCCTCTACTTATTTGAACATCATTTCATTCATCGTCCGATATGACAAAGTTGGAAGTTTTCTCTTATCCTGAAAGATGAATGTCTGGTAACTCTAAGCTCTATGTACCCTGTACTTATTTGAACATCATTTCATTCATCGTCCGATATGACAAAGTTGGAGGTTTTCTCTTATCCTGAAAGATGAATGTCTGGTAACTCTAAGCTCTATGTACCTTCTACTTATTTGAACATCATTTCATTCATCGTCCGATATGACTTAACGTTGTAGGTTTTCTCTTGTCCTGAAAGATGAATGTCTGGTAACTCTAAGCTCTATGTACCCTGTACTTATTTGAACATCATTTCATTCATCGTCCGATATGACTTAACGTTGGAGGTTTTCTCTTATCCTGAAAGATAAATGTCTGGTAACTCTAAGCTCTATGTACCCTCTACTTATTTGAACATCATTTCATTCATCGTCTGATATGACAAATTTGGAGGTTTTCTCTTATCCTGAAAGATGAATGTCTGGTAACTCTAAGCTCTATGTACCCTCTACTTATTTGAACATCATTTCATTCATCGTCCGATATGAGTTAACGTTGGAGGTTTTCTCTTATCCTGAAAGATGAATGTCTGGTAACTCTAAGCTCTATGTACCCTCTACTTATTTGAACATCATTTCATTCATCGTCCGATATGACAAAGTTGGAGGTTTTCTCTTATCCTGAAAGATGAATGTCTGGTAACTCTAAGCTCTATGTACCCTCTACTTATTTGAACATCATTTCATTCATCGTCCGATATGACAAAGTTGGAGGTTTTCTCTTATCCTGAAAGATGAATATCTGGTAACTCTAAGCTCTATGTACCCTGTACTTATTTGAACATCATTTCATTCATCATCCGATATGACTTAACGTTGGAGGTTTTCTCTTGTCCTGAAAGAAGAATGTCTGGTAACTCTAAGCTCTATGTACCCTGTACTTATTTGAACATCATTTCATTCATCGTCCGAAATGACAAAGTTGGAGGTTTTCTCTCATCCTGAAAGATGAATGTCTGGTAACTCTAAGCTCTATGTACCCTCTACTTATTTGAACATCATTTCATTCATCGTCCGATATGACAAAGTTGGAGGTTTTCTCTTATCCTTAAAGATGAATGTCTGGTAACTCTAAGCTCTATGTACCCTCTACTTATTTGAACATCATTTCATTCATCGTCAAATATGACAAAGTTGGAGGTTTTCTCTTATCCTGAAAGATGAATGTCTGGTAACTCTAAGCTCTATGTACCCTCTACTTATTTGAACATCATTTCATTCATCGTCCGATATGACAAAGTTGGAGGTTTTCTCTTATCCTGAAAGATGAATGTCTGGTAACTCTAAGCTCTATGTACCCTCTACTTATTTGAACATCATTTCATTCATCGTCCGATATGACTAAGTTGGAGGTTTTCTCTTATGCTGAAAGATGAATGTCTGGTAACTCTAAGCTCTATGTACCCTGTACTTATTTGAACATCATTTCATTCATCGTCCGATATGACTTAACGTTGGAGGTTTTCTCTTGTCCTGAGAGATGAATGTTTGGTAACTCTAAGTTTTATGTACCCTGTACTTATTTGAACATCGTTTCATTCATCGTCCGATATGACTTAACGTTGGAGGTTTTCTCTTATCCTGAAAGATGAATGTCTGGTAACTCTAAGCTCTATGTACCCTCTACTTATTTGAACATCATTTCATTCATCGTCCGATATGACAAAGTTGGAGGTTTTCTCTTATCCTGAAAGATGAATGCCTTGTAACTCTAAGCTCTATGTACCCTGTACTTATTTGAAAATCATTTCATTCATCGTCCGATATGACAAAGTTGGAGGTTATCTCTTATCCTGAAAGATGAATGTCTGGTAACTCTAAGCTCTATGTACCCTCTACTTATTTGAACATCATTTCATTCATCGTCCGATATGACAAAGTTGGAGGTTTTCTCTTATCCTGAAAGATGAATGTCTGGTAACTCTAAGCTCTATGTACCCTCTACTTATTTGAACATCATTTCATTCATCGTCCGATATGACAAAGTTGGAGGTTTTCTCTTATCCTGAAAGATGAATGTCTGGTAACTCTAAGCTCTATGTACCCTCTACTTATTTGAACATCATTTCATTCATCGTCCGATATGACAAAGTTGGAGGTTTTCTCTTATCCTGAAAGATGAATGTCTGGTAACTCTAAGCTCTATGTACCCTCTACTTATTTGAACATCATTTCATTCATCGTCCGATATGACTTAACGTTGGAGGTTTTCTCTTGTCCTGAAAGATGAATGTCTGGTAACTCTAAGTTCTATGTACCCTGTACTTATTTGAACATCATTTCATTCATCGTCCGATATGACTTAACGTTGGAGGTTTTCTCTTATCCTGAAAGATGAATGTCTGGTAACTCTAAGCTCTATGTACCCTCTACTTATTTGAACATCATTTCATTCATCGTCCGATATGACAAAGTTGGAGGTTTTCTCTTATCCTGAAAGATGAATGTCTGGTAACTCTAAGCTCTATGTACCCTCTACTTATTTGAACATCATTTCATTCATGGTCCGATATGACAAAGTTGGAGGTTTTCTCTTATCCTGAACGATGAATATCTGGTAACTCTAAGTTCTATGTACCCTGTACTTATTTGAACATCATTTCATTCATCGTCCGATATGACTTAACGTTGGAGGTTTTCTCTTGTCCTGAAAGAAGAATGTCTGGTAACTCTAAGCTCTATGTACCCTCTACTTATTTGAACATCATTTCATTCATCGTCCGATATGACAAAGTTGGAAGTTTTCTCTTATCCTGAAAGATGAATGTCTGGTAACTCTAAGCTCTATGTACCCTGTACTTATTTGAACATCATTTCATTCATCGTCCGATATGACAAAGTTGGAGGTTTTCTCTTATCCTGAAAGATGAATGTCTGGTAACTCTAAGCTCTATGTACCCTCTACTTATTTGAACATCATTTCATTCATCGTCCGATATGACTTAACGTTGTAGGTTTTCTCTTGTCCTGAAAGATGAATGTCTGGTAACTCTAAGCTCTATGTACCCTGTACTTATTTGAACATCATTTCATTCATCGTCCGATATGACTTAACGTTGGAGGTTTTCTCTTATCCTGAAAGATAAATGTCTGGTAACTCTAAGCTCTATGTACCCTCTACTTATTTGAACATCATTTCATTCATCGTCCGATATGACAAATTTGGAGGTTTTCTCTTATCCTGAAAGATGAATGTCTGGTAACTCTAAGCTCTATGTACCCTCTACTTATTTGAACATCATTTCATTCATCGTCCGATATGACAAAGTTGGAGGTTTTGTCTTATCCTGAAAGATGAATGTCTGGTAACTCTAAGCTCTATGTACCCTCTACTTATTTGAACATCATTTCATTCATCGTCCGATATGACAAAGTTGGAGGTTTTCTCTTATCCTGAAAGATGAATGTCTGGTAACTCTAAGCTCTATGTACCCTGTACTTATTTGAACATCATTTCATTCATCGTCCGATATGACTTAACGTTGGAGGTTTTCTCTTGTCCTGAAAGATGAATGTCTGGTAACTCTAAGTTCTATGTACCCTGTACTTATTTGAACATCATTTGATTCATCGTCCGATATGAGTTAACGTTGGAGGTTTTCTCTTATCCTGAAAGATGAATGTCTGGTAACTCTAAGCTCTATGTACCCTCGACTTATTTGAACATCATTTCATTCATCGTCCGATATGACAAAGTTGGAGGTTTTCTCTTATCCTGAAAGATGAATATCTGGTAACTCTAAGCTCTATGTACCCTGTACTTATTTGAACATCATTTCATTCATCGTCCGATATGACAAAGTTGGAGGTTTTCTCTTATCCTGAAAGATGAATGTCTGGTAACTCTAAGCTCTATGTACCCTCTACTTATTTGAACATCATTTCATTCATCGTCCGATATGACAAAGTTGGAGGTTTTCTCTTATCCTGAAAGATGAATGTCTGGTAACTCTATGCTCTATGTACCCTCTACTTATTTGAACATCATTTCATTCATCGTCCGATATGACAAAGTTGGAGGTTTTCTCTTATCCTGAAAGATGAATATCTGGTAACTCTAAGCTCTATGTACCCTGTACTTATTTGAACATCATTTCATTCATCGTCCGATATGACTTAACGTTGGAGGTTTTCTCTTGTCCTGAAAGAAGAATGTCTGGTAACTCTAAGCTCTATGTACCCTCTACTTATTTGAACATCATTTCATTCATCGTCCGATATGACAAAGTTGGAGGTTTTCTCTTATCCTGAAAGATGAATGTCTGGTAACTCTAAGCTCTATGTACCCTGTACTTATTTGAACATCATTTCATTCATCGTCCGATATGACTTAACGTTGGAGGTTTTCTCTTGTCCTGAAAGATGAATGTCTGGTAACTCTAAGTTCTATGTACCCTGTACTTATTTGAACATCATTTCATTCATCGTCCGATATGACTTAACGTTGGAGGTTTTCTCTTATCCTGAAAGATGAATGTCTGGTAACTCTAAGCTCTATGTACCCTCTACTTATTTGAACAACATTTCATTCATCGTCCGATATGACAAAGTTGGAGGTTTTCTCTTATCCTGATAGATGAATGTCTGGTAACTCTAAGCTCTATGTACCCTCTACTTATTTGAACATCATTTCATTCATCGTCCGATATGACAAAGTTGGAGGTTTTCTCTTATCCTGAAAGATGAATATCTGGTAACTCTAAGCTCTATGTACCCTGTACTTATTTGAACATCATTTCATTCATCGTCCGATATGACTTAACGTTGGAGGTTTTCTCTTGTCCTGAAAGAAGAATGTCTGGTAACTCTAAGCTCTATGTACCCTCTACTTATTTGAACATCATTTCATTCATCGTCCGATATGACACAGTTGGAGGCTTTCTCTTATCCTGAAAGATGAATGTCTGGTAACTCTAAGCTCTATGTACCCTCTACTTATTTGAACATCATTTCATTCATCGTCCGATATGACAAAGTTGGAGGTTTTCTCTTATCCTGAAAGATGAATGTCTGGTAACTCTAAGCTCTATGTACCCTGTACTTATTTGAACATCATTTCATTCATCGTCCGATATGACTTAACGTTGTAGATTTTCTCTTGTCCTGAAAGATGAATGTCTGGTAACTCTAAGCTCTATGTACCCTGTACTTATTTGAACATCATTTCATTCATCGTCCGATATGACTTAACGTTGGAGGTTTTCTCTTATCCTGAAAGATAAATGTCTGGTAACTCTAAGCTCTATGTACCCTCTACTTATTTGAACATCATTTCATTCATCGTCCGATATGACAAAGTTGGAGGTTTTCTCTTATCCTGAAAGATGAATGTCTGGTAACTCTAAGCTCTATGTACCCTCTACTTATTTGAACATCATTTCATTCATCGTCCGATATGACAAAGTTGGAGGTTTTCTCTTATCCTGAAAGATGAATGTCTGGTAACTCTAAGCTCTATGTACCCTCTACTTATTTGAACATCATTTCATTCATCGTCCGATATGACTTAACGTTGTAGGTTTTCTCTTGTCCTCAAAGATGAATGTCTGGTAACTCAAAGCTCTATGTACCCTGTACTTATTTGAACATCATTTCATTCATCGTCCGATATTGCTTAACGTTGGAGGTTTTCTCTTATCCTGAAAGATGAATGTCTGATAACTCTAAGCTCTATGTACCCTGTACTTATTTGAACTTCATTTCATTCATCGTCCGATATTACTTAACGTTGGAGGTTTTCTCTTATCCTGAAGATGAATGTCTAGTAACTCGGAGCTCTATGTACCCTGTACTTATTTGAACATCATTTCATTCATCGTCCGATATGACTTAACGTTGGAGGTTTTCTCATATCCTGAAGATGAATGTCTGGTAACTCTAAGCTCTATGTACCCTGTACTTATTTGAACATCATTTCATTCATCGTCCGATATGACAAATTTGGAGGTTTTCTCTTATCCTGAAAGATGAATGTCTGGTAACTCTAAGCTCTATGTACCCTCTACTTATTTGAACATCATTTCATTCATCGTCCGATATGACAAAGTTGGAGGTTTTCTCTTATCCTGAAAGATGAATGTCTGGTAACTCTAAGCTCTATGTACCCTCTACTTATTTGAACATCATTTCATTCATCGTCCGATATGACAAAGTTGGAGGTTTTCTCTTATCCTGAAAGATGAATGTCTGGTAACTCTAAGCTCTATGTACCCTGTACTTATTTGAACATCATTTCATTCATCGTCCGATATGACTTAACGTTGGAGGTTTTCTCTTGTCCTGAAAGATGAATGTCTGGTAACTCTAAGTTCTATGTACCCTGTACTTATTTGAACATCATTTCATTCATCGTCCGATATGAGTTAACGTTGGAGGTTTTCTCTTATCCTGAAAGATGAATGTCTGGTAACTCTAAGCTCTATGTACCCTCTACTTATTTGAACATCATTTCATTCATCGTCCGATATGACAAAGTTGGAGGTTTTCTCTTATCCTGAAAGATGAATGTCTGGTAACTCTAAGCTCTATGTACCCTCTACTTATTTGAACATCATTTCATTCATCGTCCGATATGACAAAGTTGGAGGTTTTCTCTTATCCTGAAAGATGAATATCTGGTAACTCTAAGCTCTATGTACCCTGTACTTATTTGAACATCATTTCATTCATCGTCCGATATGACTTAACGTTGGAGGTTTTCTCTTGTCCTGAAAGAAGAATGTCTGGTAACTCTAAGCTCTATGTACCCTCTACTTATTTGAACATCATTTCATTCATCGTCCGATATGACAAAGTTGGAGGTTTTCTCTTATCCTGAAAGATGAATGTCTGGTAACTCTAAGCTCTATGTACCCTGTACTTATTTGAACATCATTTCATTCATCGTCCGATATGACTTAACGTTGGAGGTTTTCTCTTGTCCTGAAAGATGAATGTCTGGTAACTCTAAGTTCTATGTACCCTGTACTTATTTGAACATCATTTCATTCATCGTCCGATATGACTTAACGTTGGAGGTTTTCTCTTATCCTGAAAGATGAATGTCTGGTAACTCTAAGCTCTATGTACCCTCTACTTATTTGAACAACATTTCATTCATCGTCCGATATGACAAAGTTGGAGGTTTTCTCTTATCCTGATGGATGAATGTCTGGTAACTCTAAGCTCTATGTACCCTCTACTTATTTGAACATCATTTCATTCATCGTCCGATATGACAAAGTTGGAGGTTTTCTCTTATCCTGAAAGATGAATATCTGGTAACTCTAAGCTCTATGTACCCTGTACTTATTTGAACATCATTTCATTCATCGTCCGATATGACTTAACGTTGGAGGTTTTCTCTTGTCCTGAAAGAAGAATGTCTGGTAACTCTAAGCTCTATGTACCCTCTACTTATTTGAACATCATTTCATTCATCGTCCGATATGACAAAGTTGGAGGCTTTCTCTTATCCTGAAAGATGAATGTCTGGTAACTCTAAGCTCTATGTACCCTCTACTTATTTGAACATCATTTCATTCATCGTCCGATATGACAAAGTTGGAGGTTTTCTCTTATCCTGAAAGATGAATGTCTGGTAACTCTAAGCTCTATGTACCCTGTACTTATTTGAACATCATTTCATTCATCGTCCGATATGACTTAACGTTGTAGATTTTCTCTTGTCCTGAAAGATGAATGTCTGGTAACTCTAAGCTCTATGTACCCTGTACTTATTTGAACATCATTTCATTCATCGTCCGATATGACTTAACGTTGGAGGTTTTCTCTTATCCTGAAAGATAAATGTCTGGTAACTCTAAGCTCTATGTACCCTCTACTTATTTGAACATCATTTCATTCATCGTCCGATATGACAAAGTTGGAGGTTTTCTCTTATCCTGAAAGATGAATGTCTGGTAACTCTAAGCTCTATGTACCCTCTACTTATTTGAACATCATTTCATTCATCGTCCGATATGACAAAGTTGGAGGTTTTCTCTTATCCTGAAAGATGAATGTCTGGTAACTCTAAGCTCTATGTACCCTCTACTTATTTGAACATCATTTCATTCATCGTCCGATATGACTTAACGTTGTAGGTTTTCTCTTGTCCTCAAAGATGAATGTCTGGTAACTCAAAGCTCTATGTACCCTGTACTTATTTGAACATCATTTCATTCATCGTCCGATATTGCTTAACGTTGGAGGTTTTCTCTTATCCTGAAAGATGAATGTCTGATAACTCTAAGCTCTATGTACCCTGTACTTATTTGAACTTCATTTCATTCATCGTCCGATATGACAAAGTTGGAGGTTTTCTCTTATCCTGATAGATGAATGTCTGGTAACTCTAAGCTCTATGTACCCTCTACTTATTTGAACATCATTTCATTCATCGTCCGATATGACAAAGTTGGAGGTTTTCTCTTATCCTGAAAGATGAATATCTGGTAACTCTAAGCTCTATGTACCCTGTACTTATTTGAACATCATTTCATTCATCGTCCGATATGACTTAACGTTGGAGGTTTTCTCTTGTCCTGAAAGAAGAATGTCTGGTAACTCTAAGCTCTATGTACCCTCTACTTATTTGAACATCATTTCATTCATCGTCCGATATGACACAGTTGGAGTCTTTCTCTTATCCTGAAAGATGAATGTCTGGTAACTCTAAGCTCTATGTACCCTCTACTTATTTGAACATCATTTCATTCATCGTCCGATATGACAAAGTTGGAGGTTTTCTCTTATCCTGAAAGATGAATGTCTGGTAACTCTAAGCTCTATGTACCCTGTACTTATTTGAACATCATTTCATTCATCGTCCGATATGACTTAACGTTGTAGATTTTCTCTTGTCCTGAAAGATGAATGTCTGGTAACTCTAAGCTCTATGTACCCTGTACTTATTTGAACATCATTTCATTCATCGTCCGATATGACTTAACGTTGGAGGTTTTCTCTTATCCTGAAAGATAAATGTCTGGTAACTCTAAGCTCTATGTACCCTCTACTTATTTGAACATCATTTCATTCATCGTCCGATATGACAAAGTTGGAGGTTTTCTCTTATCCTGAAAGATGAATGTCTGATAACTCTAAGCTCTATGTACCCTGTACTTATTTGAACTTCATTTCATTCATCGTCCGATATTACTTAACGTTGGAGGTTTTCTCTTATCCTGAAGATGAATGTCTAGTAACTCGGAGCTCTATGTACCCTGTACTTATTTGAACATCATTTCATTCATCGTCCGATATGACTTAACGTTGGAGGTTTTCTCATATCCTGAAGATGAATGTCTGGTAACTCTAAGCTCTATGTACCCTGTACTTATTTGAACATCATTTCATTCATCGTCCGATATGACAAATTTGGAGGTTTTCTCTTATCCTGAAAGATGAATGTCTGGTAACTCTAAGCTCTATGTACCCTCTACTTATTTGAACATCATTTCATTCATCGTCCGATATGACAAAGTTGGAGGTTTTCTCTTATCCTGAAAGATGAATGTCTGGTAACTCTAAGCTCTATGTACCCTCTACTTATTTGAACATCATTTCATTCATCGTCCGATATGACAAAGTTGGAGGTTTTCTCTTATCCTGAAAGATGAATGTCTGGTAACTCTAAGCTCTATGTACCCTGTACTTATTTGAACATCATTTCATTCATCGTCCGATATGACTTAACGTTGGAGGTTTTCTCTTGTCCTGAAAGATGAATGTCTGGTAACTCTAAGTTCTATGTACCCTGTACTTATTTGAACATCATTTCATTCATCGTCCGATATGAGTTAACGTTGGAGGTTTTCTCTTATCCTGAAAGATGAATGTCTGGTAACTCTAAGCTCTATGTACCCTCTACTTATTTGAACATCATTTCATTCATCGTCCGATATGACAAAGTTGGAGGTTTTCTCTTATCCTGAAAGATGAATGTCTGGTAACTCTAAGCTCTATGTACCCTCTACTTATTTGAACATCATTTCATTCATCGTCCGATATGACAAAGTTGGAGGTTTTCTCTTATCCTGAAAGATGAATATCTGGTAACTCTAAGCTCTATGTACCCTGTACTTATTTGAACATCATTTCATTCATCGTCCGATATGACTTAACGTTGGAGGTTTTCTCTTGTCCTGAAAGAAGAATGTCTGGTAACTCTAAGCTCTATGTACCCTCTACTTATTTGAACATCATTTCATTCATCGTCCGATATGACAAAGTTGGAGGTTTTCTCTTATCCTGAAAGATGAATGTCTGGTAACTCTAAGCTCTATGTACCCTGTACTTATTTGAACATCATTTCATTCATCGTCCGATATGACTTAACGTTGGAGGTTTTCTCTTGTCCTGAAAGATGAATGTCTGGTAACTCTAAGTTCTATGTACCCTGTACTTATTTGAACATCATTTCATTCATCGTCCGATATGACTTAACGTTGGAGGTTTTCTCTTATCCTGAAAGATGAATGTCTGGTAACTCTAAGCTCTATGTACCCTCTACTTATTTGAACAACATTTCATTCATCGTCCGATATGACAAAGTTGGAGGTTTTCTCTTATCCTGATGGATGAATGTCTGGTAACTCTAAGCTCTATGTACCCTCTACTTATTTGAACATCATTTCATTCATCGTCCGATATGACAAAGTTGGAGGTTTTCTCTTATCCTGAAAGATGAATATCTGGTAACTCTAAGCTCTATGTACCCTGTACTTATTTGAACATCATTTCATTCATCGTCCGATATGACTTAACGTTGGAGGTTTTCTCTTGTCCTGAAAGAAGAATGTCTGGTAACTCTAAGCTCTATGTACCCTCTACTTATTTGAACATCATTTCATTCATCGTCCGATATGACAAAGTTGGAGGCTTTCTCTTATCCTGAAAGATGAATGTCTGGTAACTCTAAGCTCTATGTACCCTCTACTTATTTGAACATCATTTCATTCATCGTCCGATATGACAAAGTTGGAGGTTTTCTCTTATCCTGAAAGATGAATGTCTGGTAACTCTAAGCTCTATGTACCCTGTACTTATTTGAACATCATTTCATTCATCGTCCGATATGACTTAACGTTGTAGATTTTCTCTTGTCCTGAAAGATGAATGTCTGGTAACTCTAAGCTCTATGTACCCTGTACTTATTTGAACATCATTTCATTCATCGTCCGATATGACTTAACGTTGGAGGTTTTCTCTTATCCTGAAAGATAAATGTCTGGTAACTCTAAGCTCTATGTACCCTCTACTTATTTGAACATCATTTCATTCATCGTCCGATATGACAAAGTTGGAGGTTTTCTCTTATCCTGAAAGATGAATGTCTGGTAACTCTAAGCTCTATGTACCCTCTACTTATTTGAACATCATTTCATTCATCGTCCGATATGACAAAGTTGGAGGTTTTCTCTTATCCTGAAAGATGAATGTCTGGTAACTCTAAGCTCTATGTACCCTCTACTTATTTGAACATCATTTCATTCATCGTCCGATATGACTTAACGTTGTAGGTTTTCTCTTGTCCTCAAAGATGAATGTCTGGTAACTCAAAGCTCTATGTACCCTGTACTTATTTGAACATCATTTCATTCATCGTCCGATATTGCTTAACGTTGGAGGTTTTCTCTTATCCTGAAAGATGAATGTCTGATAACTCTAAGCTCTATGTACCCTGTACTTATTTGAACTTCATTTCATTCATCGTCCGATATTACTTAACGTTGGAGGTTTTCTCTTATCCTGAAGATGAATGTCTAGTAACTCGGAGCTCTATGTACCCTGTACTTATTTGAACATCATTTCATTCATCGTCCGATATGACTTAACGTTGGAGGTTTTCTCATATCCTGAAGATGAATGTCTGGTAACTCTAAGCTCTATGTACCCTGTACTTATTTCAACATCATTTCATTCATCGTCCGATATGACTTAACGTTGGAGGTTTTCTCTTATCCGGAAGATGAATGTCTGGTAACTCTAAGCTCTATGTACCCTGTACTCATTTGAACATCATTTCATTCATCGTCCGATATTACTTGACGTTGGAGGTTTCTTATCCTGAAAGATGAATGTCTGGTAACTCTAAGCTCTATGTACCTTGTACTCATTTGAACATCATTTCATTCATCGTCCGATATGACTTAACGTTGGAGGTTTTCTCTTATCCTGAAAGATGAATGTCGATAACTCTAAGCTCTATGTACCCTGTACTTATTTGAACATCATTTCATTCATCGTCCAATATGACTTAACGTTGGAGGTTTTCTCTTATCCTGAAAGATGAGTGTCTGGTAACTCTAAGCTCTATGTACCCTGTAGTTATTGGAACATCATTTCATTCATCGTCCGATATGACTTACGTTGCAGGTTTTGTCTTATCCTGAAAGATGAGTGTCTGGTAATTCTAAGCTCTATGTACCCTGTGGTTATTTGAACATCATTTGTTTCGTCGTCGGGTATGACATACCATTGGAAGGTGTTAATTTATAAAACAACCAAACAAAACAAATCCTTTATTACATTGTGATATTTCAAAACATATATTTCTGGCAAAATCTCGGTGTGCCTGGCTCTCAAGCGCTTGCTGTAGTAGAGACGGGTGGGTATCATGAAGCCTTAGCAGTTCTCTGGGAGGCTGAGAATGATTTCTCTTATCTAATTTACATGCTTGACGACGCCGCCTCCGTCGAGCGTTGTGCGTCACCAGTCCGTCAGTTTTACTTGTCGTTTTGGTGGGGATGCTGTACCATCAAGGTTTATTCCTGTGGAACATTTCCCATCCTTCATTCAATCCAGAATATGTACTACTGAATGTAATTAATGTCATTTGAATTGCATGACTTTAAACATACGATAAATAGCTTCATCTTATATAAAGTACTTTATACGTATAATGCACGTTAAAAATTGTAATAAACATCTCACCAACTGTGGGTTTTTATGACTTTTGACACCATATTCACTATTTCAAAGTACGTCACATTGTGCAGTTTTAAAACAAGCCATACAGACTTTCAAAACAGTTCAATCCGCATAGCTATACCTTTGTTTCCCAGGCTTATTCAGTTGCTATTCCTTAGAAATCTACAAAATTTAAAGAACTAGAATTTAATAATTATTTTCACTTTAACGGAAGGCAGTAAAACAAAAGTGCACGTCTCTTCTGTGCTTTATAATCAGATAAGTGTCCCAGAAAATACAAGTAGTTACCTCTTAAGAGTGTCGGCTGATAAGTCCCGAGTTTTACAATTTCTCAACATAATTCCAGACAGGCTAATGCAATTGTCATATCGGTATTATAAATTAATTAAACCATCTCTGTAGTGCGCTTTATCATGATCCTCTGTCTTTATCTGTTTACCGCAACAATGACCTCCACCTTTTCTGAAATTTTCATACTCCGAGAAACTCCTTCAGGTTCCGGAGTTATTGGCTACTAGATCTGGCAAATAGGGCGGATGTTCAAGCAAATTAATTCATATCGGGCGATGAATGAAAAGATGCTCAAATAAGTACAGGGTACATAGATTTTAGAGTTACCAGACATTCATCTTTCAGAATAAGAGATAACCTCCAACGTTAAGTCATATCGGACGATGAATGAAATGATGTTCAAATAAGTACAGGGTACATAGAGCTTAGAGTTATCAGACATTCATCTTTCAGGATAAGAGAAAACCTCCAACGTTAAGTCATATCGGACGATGAATGAAATGATGTTTAAATGAGTACAGGGTACATAGAGCTTAGAGTTATCAGACATTCATCTTTCAGGATAAGAGAAAACCTCCAACGTTAAGTCATATCGGACGATGAATGAAATGATGTTCAAATTAGTACAGCGTACATACAGCTTAGAGTTACCAGACATTCATCTTTCAGGATAAGAGAAAATCTCCAACGTTAAGTCATATCGGACGATGAATGAAATGATGTTCAAATGAGTACAGGGTACATAGAGCTTAGAGTTACCAGTCATTCATCTTTCAGAATAAGAGAAACCCTCCAACGTTAAGTCATATCGGACAATGAATGAAATGATTTTCAAATGAGTACAGGGTACATAGAGCTTAGAGTTACCAGTCTTTGATCTTTCAGGATAAGGGAAACTGTCGAAATAGCCTGTAATTAGCTCAATCTGATTGGATCTAGGTACATGTTGAATGTGAGGCAGATACGCAACTATCACGCTACAGGGGCGGGCTGTTTTTGGGAATAACTTAGAGAAGGATGCATAGCAAACACAAAAGTTAAATGTACAAAGGTTGGTAAGGACTGATACTCAAACGCTGATACACTTATATATATTTTGATGTTGTAATTACTAAAGACTCCCTTTAAACGTATTTTTTTGGTTTCCCCCTCTCCGGATATATGTTGAGGGCGGTGTACCACCCTAGTAGCTCCCCCGTGCGACGAGGAAATAACCTTCCTGCCACAACACTTGTACACCCCGGGTGATCTTCCTGTGTAGAAACGTGTTAGTTTAAGAGCCTGCTGTCTTTCCTGAGTTATAGCTCTTATTAAACTCTCACAAGATTTCTACAATACCATCTTTCTCCATGTCATTTCTACATACATTTTGGTGACAGGGTTCTGCTCTATTTAGCAGCTCCGTAAATCAGAACGTCTTGTTAACTATATTGTTATGGAAATTAATTGTTCTTCCACACTACCCGTGTGTAGTATGCACTGTGAAAAGGCAGAGTCAGACTGAAAAATTCAATGCGCTAGCCGGCATTTGAATCACGGATTTTCTGGTCTCCGTCCAGCCACTCTAAACAATTGAGCTATTATTGCCAACGTGCCAACATGACATTTCATTCTCTAACTACCTCGTGTATTTCCATTAATTTCCATTAATTCACCTAATAGTGGTTAACTATAAATCCGGCCCTTAAAATACAGGGCTGTTCTATAAATAATGATCATAATTTTTTACGGCCACAATTTTTCCGCACTTAAATTCAATCTAATTATATTCTGTTAGCTTAATGTGAAACAAACACGCTGTAGTAATTTCATAGTTGCTACTCCTGGTCCCCGCCTGTGAGAAACAGGCAAGTTCAGACGTTCAGTATCGCCTACCGCTGCAATGGAGGTAACATGCAGTTAAAGTTGATGTTAGAAGAAGATCCGGAGTTTATTTCAAATGTAATCACTGCTGATGAAACTTGGCTACATCATTTTGATCCTGAGAGCAAACAGCAAAGCTCAGTGTGGAAATCTCCTTCATCAGCAACCCCCAAAAAGTTGCTTCTGCTGGGAAAGTTATGGTCATCTCATTCTTTGATATTCATGGAATGGTTTATCAGCATGTTGTACCTGCACACACATCAGTAACTGGACAATGCTACAGGGATGATCTGAAAACATTGCAAGTCCATATCAGGTACAAAAGACCACATTTCCGTGAAGCAGGCTGGATGCTGCACCACGATAATGCGCGGCCGCATATTGCCAATGTTGTTGCCGAATATCTTGCGAACATGAACATGAAGTGCATCCCTCACCCTCGCTATAGTCCGGATTTAGCCCCATGTAACATTATTCTGTTCCCTAACTTGAAGAAACACCTTTGTTGGAGGCATTATCCATCATCAGAAGCAGTGGTGAAGGCTGCGGAGGCGTATTGAAGGATCTTTAAAATATGGTTTCCAGAATGTCTTTGAAGTCTGGCAGAAACGCTGGGGCAGGTGCATTGCATTCAGGGGAGACTATTTTGAGAAGGGCTGTCAAAATTATGAGGATGAGTAAAGATACGTTGCCAAATAAACGAAAATTGTGATCAATTCTTTATTGAACAGCCCTCAAGCACAAGAAAAAGTCACTGTTTTCGAGATGTGGCAAATAAGGTGGATGCTGTAAGGCGGAATGTAAGCTACATTCTATTGTTTTGTCAACTGCAACTTGAGATGAATGAGCTTGTGCATTGACAAACAGAAGAACAACTTTGGAGAGCATACCGCGTCGTTTCTTAATCAGAGCTGCTCGTAGCTTGTCCAGAAGATTGCAGTAGTATCTGTTAGTGATGGTTTGACCCTTGGCAAGATAATCTGTAAGGATGATTTTACGACAGTCCTAGAAAAATGAAAGCAGGACGTTCCCAGCTGACATTTGCACCTTTCTTTTTTGGGACGGGGGAACCGGCTTGTTTACATGTTTTTTGTCTCTGGATCATACTGATAGATCTAGGACTCATCCATGTTTACCAGACGATCAAAAAATCATCTTCATCCTGTTCCAACAGCATCAACATCTGTCTTGAAAGGTCACGCCCATTTTGGAAAGAGGTTAACAAACGTGGAACACACCGTGCAGACATCTTAGACATGTACAGTTCGTCCACACACTACCATAACTAAGATATGTCTCATTCATGATCATTTGGATGATTGTTCATCTGTCTTCCAGTATTAAACACTCCACTTTCTTCACTGTGACAGCTGACGGTCTATCAGCTCTTGGCTCACCTGTCAGGGACATGTGACGAGTTTGAAAATTCCTTTTCCACCTCACAATAATGTCATACGATGGGCAATTGTTTCCATAAACAGCCGTCATACCATCGTGGATTTCCCGGGCAGTTTTGTCCTTCAAATGCAGGAACTTGATCACACTATGAGCCTCAATTTTCTCCATCTTACACCTCAGTCAGTTGTGGTACCACTGTAAAAGACAAAACGGGTCAATTCACTGAAACTACCAACATTATGTCCCGAGAGATCAATGATGACAATATAAAAGGTTAATTACTCTAGAATAAAAACTACCGGGTGATAATTAAAGTGGTAAAGGCAATTAATTTATGTCAAACAATTCTTCGTGTATTTAACATATACCTTGTTACTGATTTGAACCTTCAGATACTTGTAGATTTGCTACCTGTCACTGGAAAACATATTTATTTTAAAAGCTCATATAAGTATACGTAAGTAATAAATAGAATAAAAGTCACCCCTTTGTGCTTTATAAATTAGACAAATACGAGTGCTCGCATAAGTTCATGATAAGAAAGGGAAGGTAGATAGAACCACCCTCCCCTCTCTCTCTCCCTCAATGCTCGAGCCCTTCTACAACTACCAATACAACGGCAATCCTTTAACCAAGCGAACTGGAAATGTCAAACGCATACTAACATTTTCCCTCAAGCAACACACACACAGACCGTCACTCTGGGGGTTCAATGGTGCAGAAACCAGAATTATTACGTTGTAGGAAGGGGGAGAATGACGCACTGGCCAACCCCCTCAGATGATGACAAAATGGAACTATTTTGTTCCAGTTTCGTGCACCCCCGCAACTTAATGTAATAATGGCAACAAGAAAAACCGAACCCTACGCCAAGCAACAAGTCATGATTGCTTCTATAATGAAGATGGGACGTCCTAGAAGATAATGCTTCTGGCTTCAATCTCTATTTGCTTGCCAAACATTGTGTTCCACCCAAAAACTGAATATTGGATATGCGGAACATGTCATCTTGAATAGAAAATAGTTGTTATGTAAATAGTGTATAATGTTGGTACTTGTGAGAGCACATAAGTCTCCCCAATTACTATACTAACTTAAAACTTGCAGTATCATCTTCAATACAAAATTAAGAGAACACAAAACTAAGAAAACGGTGGAGTAACAAAAGCACTACAGAATTAGCGTAATTACTCTAAAATAAAGCCCACGCGAAAAGACACGTCAAGTTTTGCGAGCAAATTATAGAAAAAAGTATACAGTCAGAACAGAAATGATTAATATGGCAAGTATTTAAATGATAAATTAAAGCTTACTGACTCAAAAGAAATCATTCTCAAATTAACTTACATTTTATACGAAAATAGCAACAATGTACAGAAAATGTCGCTTACACTGACACCCATAAAAAACACTGGGCAACAATAAATATGTTTCGGCCTTAAAAATAATGAATTTACATGTAGATCCATTAGCTGAATTAAAAAAATCGCCATAATAATGATAGATTAGCTCTTTTTGGAAGATAAAGTGATATTTCGTTTTTTGGAGTAAAAATTTTAAATTTGGGGGAATTTTTGGGGGGAGTTGGCACACCTGTCAAATAACAAAACACAATTAGAGAGAAATTTTGGAAATTAAGTGATACAAAAGTTAAGGAAGGCATTTTTGTAGGACCACAAAGGATCTCTCAGAAAATGTTTTCCAGGATGTCTTTGAAGACTGACAGAAACGCTGGAACAACTGTATCGCATTCGCAGGAGACTATTTTGAGAAGGAAAATCAAAATTACGAGGATGAATTAAGGCACGTTGTCAAAAAAGAATTTTCATCATTCTGTATTGAACAGCCCTCGTAATTATGAAGACAGAATTGAATCTCGAGCAAAGCCAGGGCGACCAAAACTTCTTACCGATAGGCAGGAGTCTCATATTATGCAGTAGGTAAAACGGAATCCGCGTATAAGTGCTCCAGTAATTTGTGCTGAGATTCAGGAAGAACTGGGACTGACAGCCCTGAAACGGTCAGAAGGGTCATGTGAAAACAATATTTTAATCGTCGCGTAGAGAAAAATGAAGTCTCAAAGGCACTACAGAATTACCACATTTACTCGAAAATAAAATCCCCTCGATAAGACCCACAAAGTTTAGTGAGTAAATTATAGAAAAAGGTGTACATGTATGAGAATATTAGACCCAGTTCGTTAAAGAAACTACTATTTCTCGTTCTTGGTAGGCAGCTTCCATTGCCACCTTAAATTCTATAGGATCGAATCAGTGTACTACACACAGAGGTGGCAGTTACACAGGGAAGCCTGACTACTATGTAACACACTTTTTAAATGTATTAATATAATCAAAAATGTATGGAGCCACTAAAAAATATGGAATAATCCTTGTAACTTTGTTGCTACAGTTCAGTGAAGTGTTATTTTTAGAAAAATTCTAAGATTTCAACATGTTTTCATATTACTATGATTAAGAATAAGGTGTGACCTTCATTTTTTTAAATGGCAACAATTTTTTGCCCTCACGTCTCGGAACGTACAGGTAAATGTTTTTCGAACTCTAATTGAGATGTATTAGGACGTCACATGCCATTTAAACCAAGAAAACACATTCATAACAAAATGAGTGGTGCCATGTTGTAGTAAATGCTGATTTCACTTCAAAAGTTGCTCAAAGTGTCCTCCATTTAATGTCAAACAATGCCAAAGTCTGTCTTTTAAATAAATTAATGTTTCCAGCAACACTGTTTGCCTGATTAGATGTATTTCTGGGTCAATTGTTTGCTTTAACTCTTTAACCCTATATCTTAATAAATTCGAGAAGAAGCTCAAAATGCTAATCCTCGATTGCTGCCACAATAGCCACCTGCAATTTATAGTACTATTGAAAAAGCATTACGAATATTTCTGTTTTGTTTCTCAAGTAACTAAAGAAAAATTGAACATCGTACTAATTGATAGTCAAAGAAATTATAATATAATGTCTAAGACACTATATTAGAATAGGTGAAGTGTTTTTGTATCGCAAATTTTATCTTTATTCTTCTGTTTGCCCTGATATACTGACTCAGGTAGAGAGAATTCGACTCTTCACAGAGATTATTCATGTCTAACAGTAAAAGGCCTACTTTTCAGTAACAAAAGTATCACGTAATGATGTGTTTTTGTCTCATATTGGCTCTGGTAGATATAATTCGACTCTTTACAGAGATTATTCATGTCTAACAGTAAAAGGTCTACTTTTCAGTAACAAAAGTATCACCTAATGATGTGTTTTTTTTTCTCATATTGACTCGGGTAGAGACAATTCGACTCTTTACAGAGATTATTCATGTCTAACAGTAAAAGGTCTACTTCTCAGTAACAAAAGTATCGCGTAATGATGTGCTTTTGTCTCATATTGACTCTGGTAGATATAATTCGACTCTTTACAGAGATTATTCATGTCTAACAGTAAAAGGTCTACTTTTCAGTAACAAAAGTATCACCTAATGATGTGTTTTTTTTTTCTCATATTGACTCGGGTAGAGACAATTCGACTCTTTACAGAGATTATTCATGTCTAACAGTAAAAGTCTTACTTTTTGGTAGCAAAAGTATCGCGTAATGATATGGTATTCAAATGTTATTTTGTTGATTTGGACAATTTTAAAGGTTATTGGAAGGTAATTATAAAACTAAGTGTTCTGAAGATATGATTTCAGTTCCGATTTTAAAGGAAGCAGACATAGGTGAAAGCTTTATTAATTCTACGTATTTTTAAAAAATGTTATTGTAGCTGGAGAAAAGAAAAGTGTGCAATATTTGTTCTGAAGGCATTGATGACGTTATTCCTTATTTGTTGCTAGGTTACTAACTTTCGGCACCAATGTCACAATTAGGCCAATTGCATATTATGTGTGTAAGGGTTCTAATGTCGAGATTGCATGAAGGGAATTACTTTTCTGTGAGACATTACTCGAATTTAACAAGGCTGTAACAATATGATTTTGAAAATACTCCCAACTGAGACTACTCCATACACGGACACTTTAATACCGTCAAAAATGCACTAAATATTTTAATACAAATATGTTTTTCTTTAAGGTATTTTCACGAGAAATAAAAGTGAATTTCGTTGTTCATCTGTTATTAGCTACTCACCAAAGTTTCAGCCACTTTGGACGCTCAGTTGTTAGGTAACAGCCGTTTGAGGGAGTTGATGTTAGTGTTTTTATGAAAATGGACAAAATCGACATTCGAGTTGTCATTAAATATTTGTTTTTGAAAGGCAATACGTCTACACAAATCAAAGATGAGTTTGATTCTGTTTGTAGGTACACTGCACCATCATTTACCACAGTGAAATTTTGGGCAGCTGAATTTAAACGTGGCTGTAAGAGCTTGGGAAACGATAAAGGTCCAAAAACTGCAGCTACCGAAGAAAACACCCCCAAAGTTAACCAAATCGTGCTAGACGACCGCCGAATTAAGGGAGAGAAGTAGCAGAAGCTATGAACATGTCAAAAGAACGAGTTTGTCACATATTAAGTCAACATTTAGACATGAGAAAGCTGTCTGCACGTTGGGTGCCGCGTTTGCTCACGTTGGACCAAAGACGTGTTTGAATGAACATTTCCAACGCTCTCTTGGCGCAGTTTGGGCGAAATAAATCTGAGTTTTGGCGCCGATTAATTACGGTAGATGAAATTTGGATACACCAGTGTACGCTCGAAATGAAAGTACAGTCTAAACAGTGGACTGCAAAGGGGAAACCGGCTCCAAAAGGAGCAAAAGGTGTCTTTTTTCGGCTGGGAAAATGATGGCGTCTGCTTTTTTGGGGGGGAGGGGGATAGTAACTGAGTTATTTTAATCGATTATCTTCAAAAATGTAAAACAAATACAGCAGCATACTAAGCATCATTACTTGACAGCTGAAGGCAGGACTTGCGGAAAATCGGCCACATTTGTAGAAAAAGAAAATCCTGAATTAGCAGCACAACGCACCATCTCAGACCTCAGCGGTTGCCATTGCGAAAATCCACCAATTACAGTTTGAAATGTTTGACTCACCAGTTCTGGCCCCAATCGAATTCTGTTTGTTCCCTCGTCTGAAAATTGCGCTCGGAGGATAGAGATTTTCCTCAACTGAAGAGGCAATCACCTTCGTGAACAATTATTTTGCAGAGGAAAAGGCCGAGTACTATTTGGACGGGTTACAGAGATGAGAACATCGCTGGGAGAAGTGTGTAGAGTTACAAGGAGGCTATGTTGAAAAGCGCCGAATACTATTTGGACGTGTTACAGGGATGGGAACATCGCTGGGAGAAGTGTGTAGAGTTACAAAGAGACTATGTTGAAAAACGCCGAGTACTATTTGGACGGGTTACAGAGATGTGAGCATCGCTGGGAGAAGTATGTAGAGTTACAAGGAGGCTATGTTGAAAAACGCCGAGTACTATTTGGACGGGTTACAGAGATGGGACCATCGCTGAGAGAAGTGTGTAGAGTTACAAGGAGACTATGTTGAAAAACGCCGAGTACTATTTGGACGGGTTACAGAGATGGGACCATCGCTGAGAGAAGTGTGTAGAGTTACAAGGAGACTATGTTGAAAAACGCCGAGTACTATTTGGACGGGTTACAGAGATGGGACCATCGCTGAGAGAAGTGTGTAGAGTTACAAGGAGACTATGTTGAAAAACGCCGAGTACTATTTGGACGGGTTACAGAGATGTGAGCATCGCTGGGAGAAGTGTTTAGAGTTACAAGGAGACTATGTTGAAAAACGCCGAGTACTATTTGGACGGGTTACAGAGATGGGACCATCGCTGGGAGAAGTGTGTAGAGTTACAAGGAGACTATGTTGAAAAACGCCGAGTACTATTTGAACGGGTTACAGAGATGGGACCATCGCTGAGAGAAGTGTGTAGAGTTACAAGCAGACTATGTTGAAAAATGCCGAGTACTATTTGGACGAGTTACAGAGATGGGAACATCGCTGGGAGAAGTGTGTAGAGTTACAAGGAGACTATGTTGAAAAACGCCGAGTACTATTTGGACGGGTTACAGAGATGGGAACATCGCAGGGAGAAGTGTGTAGAGTTAAAGGGAGACTATGTGGAGAAACGTCGAGTACTATTTGGACGTGTCACAGAGACGGGAACATCGCTGTTAGAAGTGTGTAGAGTTACAAGGAGACTATGTGGAAAAACGTCGAGTACTATTTGGACGTGTCACAGAGACGGGAACATCGCTTTTAGAAGTGTGTAGAGTTACAAGGAGACTATGTGGAGAAACGTCGAATACTATTTGAAGGGGTTACAGAGATGGAAGCATCGCTGTTAGAAGTGTGTACAGTTACAAGGAGACTATGTGGAAAAACGTCGAGTACTATTTGGACGGGTTACAGAGATGGGAACATCGCTGGGAGAAGTGTGTAGAGTTACAAGGAGACTACGCTGAAAAACGTCGAGTACTATTTGGACGGGTTACAGAGATGAGAACATCGCTGGGAGAAGTGTGTAGAGTTACAAGGAGACTATGCTGAAAAACGTCGAGTACTATTTGGACGGGTTACAGAGATGAGAACATCGCTGGGAGAAGTGTGTAGAGTTACAAGCAGACTACGCTGAAAAGCGCCGAGTACTGTTTGGACGGGTTACAGAGATGGGAACATCGCTGAGAGAAGTGTGTAGAGTTACAAGGAGACTACGCTGAAAAGCGCTGAGTACTGTTTGGACGGGTTACAGAGATGGGAGCATCGCTGGGAGAAGTGTGTAGAGTTACAAGGAGACTAAGTTGAAAAACGTCGAGTACTATTTGGACAGGTTACAGAGATGAGAACATCGCTGTGAGAAGTGTGTAGAGTTACAAGGAGACTACGCTGAAAAGCGCCGAGTAATATTTGGACGGATTACAGAGATGGGAACATCGCTTAGAAAAGTGTGTAAAGTTACAAGTAGACTATGTTAAAAAAAATCTGAAAAAATGATTTGTATCTTTATTAGGTCGGATACTTTTCAGACCACCCTCGTAGAATTCCTTCATTCTAAACGATTTTTGTATTACTGTGAAACTTAAGAGATAGGATCTTACTACACAAAAATATCGAGCTTGTTAAAATACACAATCTGTGTTAAATTCTGTCCTTTCTCTATATTTTTAATTAGGTAGCCGTTCCGTAAGCTTTTTGAAAGATTAGGTAATTAATCGTTACCCCACTTGGAAGTGTCAAGTGTGAAGGTTCAAAAATTAATTTTTCATATTTCATTGTGTTAAATTTTCTGATATTTTCTGTACAAGAATATATATGCATTAAGGATATTTATGTAATATAAAGCTATTTGAGTAAAATGTATTCGGAAACGCTTGAGTTAATGACACGAAACACATCGATAAATGATAAACACTGCACGTCAGATTTTTGAACAAGCTGTAGACTCTTTTCTAACGCTCCCAGATGCCTTGCCCCGAGAGAGCTGCAACCCGCCGCGCATAGCACTTCTCCCTTCCCCTTCTTTTCTTCTTCTCCGTTTTCATCCTCTTCCTTCAGCCTTCTCTTGAGCCAAGATCTACTGAAATTGATTTTGTGTAAGTCCCACCCCTGCCAAGTCTACTGCTGGGATGTGCCCCGAGAGATACTCGCAGAAAACCTCCCCAGTCGTCGGTCCTTAGGGCTCCGCAGGCTGCCTATGCTCAGGATCAAATGAATATATCGCTTAAATGGAAACAGGGTAATGAGCTATAAAAGCAAATGATTATTGCTTCATTTTATATCAAAAGGACTGTTAAATATAAGGTGACGAAATCAAAATAAGCACCTCCGGAAATAGCAACAAATTGTGTACATTTTGTGTAAAGTTTAAAGAAAATACATTATTTATAAATTCTTTGGAATGAAAAGACGTAAAAGCTTTTCACAGATTCTTGCACGACCCATTTACTTCGGTTTTTCTGGTCACTTTCCTATCTGCGTTACTGTAACAAGTTTTTATTAATCCAAACCAGTAATACCAACCTTATGTAAAACAGAAAAGGGCAGATTTGCCTCCACTTACTGTTCGTTTATCTGTGTTTCGTTACCTCAAAGAATGAAGGGAAGTGCTCACGTATAAAACGAAGGAGTTGTGGTAGAACAGGCTGACGTCATAAGCACATAACAGATGAAGTCAATACCTACCCTATGACGTTTAAGGGGAGAGATTTACTAAAGTACTCAAGCAATATAGCTGAAATATATTTTCAATATTCTCTTATATAAACACTAGACTATTTTTAAATTTCAGTTTGATATCTATTATTTTCCAAAATGTTAAATTATAAAGCCCAATTCTATAGTGCGATCCATATAAATCTGAACCATTTAAATAGACCATAACTTTCGAACTAATAATAGGACACACGTACAACTTTGGAAGAATATAATAAACAATTGGGAGATTATATTACACTATTTACGTCTCAGAGAAAATGTTGGTAGTGTCCTCCACCAGCATCTATACATGTTTGTACTCGTCTCACCATATTCTCTGCAGTTTTACGGAGATGATATCGATTTGAGAGAAGGTTACTTCCAGCAAGACGGAACAACGTGTCATACATCTAATGACACCATGGAACTTGTAAGCAGTTTCTTGATAATCGAATAATCTCAAAAAGTCCGTGGCCCTCAGGTCCCCTGACATAACCTCTCCGGAGTTTTTCTTGTGGAGGTATCTAAAAACTAGAGTGTACAAGAATAGACCACGAACAATTGATGCTCTCAAGGCATCCATTCGAACCGAAATAAGTAACATTGGCGAGGATACTCTCCGTAAAGCTTCAGAGAGTATGGTGAGACGAGTACAAAGATGTATAGATGCTGGTGAAGGACACTTCAAACATTTTCTCTGCGATGTAAATAGTGTAATGTAATCTTCCAATTGTGTATTATATTCTCCCAAAGTTGCACGTGTCCTATTATTGGTTCAAACGTTATGGCGTATTGAAATGGTTCAGGTTTATATGGATCACGCTTTAATTCTATGTTAAATGCTTTATATAATACAACTATAATATATTTATTTATAATTCTATATTATTTACGTGATTATAAGACACAGATCTAGTTGAAAAACAAATAATTTTAAATTCTTTCATTTGAAACTTCTGGTGTTTTGTTTTTCTATATACATTTGAAAATTTCCAATTCAAAAACAGTTCGAAATAAAAACAGTTCGTGCGAGATACTTAACTGCTTGTGCTTTAGAAATCTAGAAAACAAATTTCAAATGGACTGGATAACAAACTTCATTTTAGTACATTTTGAAAAATGAATGTGATAGAAAATTACACAAAACCTAAACTTTCGGAAGGACGAATGTCTTTTGTTCTCTATTTGTAACCATAATATAAATATAACCTTTTTACCTATATAAACGTTCAAAATGTATTTTAAATACCTATATAGCTACTTAAGTTTCCTAAAGTTGTGAAATGGAACTGTCAGGATTTTATTTAGTGCGCCATCTAATTAAAGGAATGTTTATCACTCAATCACAAACATAATTCTGTTCAATGTTTGGCTGAAATATCTTTGAACGAGTTTAATATTCATTCATTTGTAACAAACTGAACTTGTACAATAGGAATGGATAATGCATATGTGGAAATTAAGTAACGAAGAAAATCACGAAGAATTGTACAGTTAGGAAAGTAATATTTATCAGCCATAACCTTTAATTTTACAATCAAAAACAAAAACGTAGCGAAACCCGATATGACAACGCGACTTACATTGGAAATGAGGATAAATATTCTATGATTTTGTTATAATAAATGCGAACGTCATTTTAATCGTGAAAACAATAATCACAGATGATTTTGAAGCATAGCTATAGGTAAAGCTTTATTATACGCTTTACAGATTTTTAAGGAAAGCGTCGAATTTGGTGTTTTATGTTCTGTGTGTGAACACACAAATGTAGTATACTGGATTTAAATTACCTAATTTACTTTCTATTTTACAAAGTACATTTACATTAGCATATCTTGGGTAACCTTTACTATTATGAGAGCTGTTAAATAAAGAATGATGACAATTATTTTTTGACAATGTACCTTTACGCATCCTCGTAATTTTGATGGTCCTTCTCAAAATAGTCTCCCCTGAATGCGATGTACTTGTCCGAGTGTTTCTGCCAGTCTTCAAAGACATCCTGGAAACCATTTTGAGAGATCCTTCAAAATCTCCTCCGCAGCCTTCACCACTGCTTCTGATGATGGATAATACCTCCCACGAAGGCGTTTCTTAAGGTTAGGGAATAGAAAAAAGTCACATGGGGCTAAATCCGGACTATAGGGAGGGTGAGAGATGTACTTCATGTTGATTTTTGCAAGATATTCAGCAACAACATTGGCAATATACGGTCACGCATTATCGTGGTGCAGCATCCAGCCTGCTTCACGGAAATGTGGTCTTTTGCGCCTGATATGGACTTGCAATGTTTTCAGGACATCCTTGTAATACTTTCCAGTTACTGATGTGTGTGCAGGTACAACATGCTGATAAACCATTCCATGAATATCAAAGAATGAGATGACCATGACCTTCCCAGCAGAAGCAACCACTTTTGCTTTTTGGGGGGTTGGTGATGAAGGAGATTTCCACACTGAGCTTTGCTGTTTGGTCTGATGATCAAAATGATGTAGACAAGTTTCATCAGCAGTGATTACGTTTGAAAGAAACTCCGGATCTTCCTGTAACATCAACATTAAGTGATGTTACCTCCATTGTAGTGGTAGGCGATACTGAACATGTGTGAACTTGCCTGATTCTCACAGGTGGGAACCAGGAGTACCAACAATGAAACTACTACGGCGTGTTTGTTTCATAGTAAGCTAACAGAATATAATAAGATTGAATTTAAGTGAAAAAAATTATGACTGTGAAAAATTATGATCATTCTTTATTGAACAGCCCTCGAGGTTCACTTGGCACTTCAGTAAATTGAACTAGTTCTGCTATTCACTTAATCTCGTTCAACTTTCTGAAGAGTTCACTGAAAACTTCACTAATATGTGGAAGTTTTATTTTCACATTTACTTAATTTGATTCAAGTTAATTGGAGAGTTCACTTGGCACTTCATTAATACGAACTGCTTCAACATTTTGAAGGACATTAAATTTGGCATACTTTTACGGAAATCTCAGTCAGGACTTCACTAATATGAAGACCCATTTTTACTTGTTATTTCATAATCTAGTTTAGTTTTGACAGAGATTTCAAGAACGGTTTATGAATGTGAAGTTTTTCTACTTTTATCTGTCATATTCTTAGTTCAGCATTCACCGAGAGTTCACTTAGCACTTCAATAAAGTGAAGCAATTCAGCAGTTCAGTGTCACTGCACTCAATTTTCAATTTTACTTAAGGGTAGGTATACATACTCTCAATGTTAAAATATATAATATTCATGTTGCTGGCCGTGCCGTGGCTCAGTGGTTAGACCACTTGGCACTGGGACGGGTTTTCTCCGGAATCTCCGGATTCCCCCGCCATCTCATTCCACCGGTGCTCCATCTTCATCTCAAGTGTCATCAGTGTCACCACCTGCGGTGCCATATGTAGTAAAAGCGGGCGTTAAACACTACACATTTCATTTCATTTGTATCTCTTGAACTGAAACCGCAACAGGCTGAACGTGCATTAGATATGTCGTCAGTTTATCTGTAATGCCATAGATGATACATTTGTCAGGAGTATTGTCACTTGTGATGAAAAATGGTTATATTACCTAAACCCTGATGTCTAGAAACAGTGGCTTCATCCCCGCCAACCTGACAAACATATCGGTAACAAAATCAGTTCGGTCCCAAAGTAATATTTTGTGTCTGGTAGAATTTTGAAGGTGTAATTCACTGGGAGTTTGTTCTAAAAGGACGGGCGATTGATGCAGATATTTATTCTCAACAACTTGGAGTTCATGAAATTTTGAGACGGATTAGTTAACCGAAGTAGAGTTCTACTGCAATAGCACAATGTAACATCCCATACTGCTCGAACAGTCATGGAAAAAGTTCAGGAATTAGAGTAATCGAGCTGCTACCACACCCAGCATACAGCCATGATCTCATACCAGCAGATTTGGGACAGGAATTCCTTATTAGTAGTAAATTTGTCTCTATCTTAATCAGCCACACGTTCAGAAGCAATTTGGTGCGAGATGTTTATGTTTGAGATGGGATGCACGTTGACTTTTCGAAGACCCACGTCGAGAAGCCAGATATAACTGGATTAATTGGTTGTATTTTGAGTTGTTTCTTGATAATTCTGTTTGATTAAATAAGAGTCAGTAGACATCTTGGTTTCAGGCGTGGTTCGGAATAAAGTTTCAGAGAAGTCAAATTTTGTAACAATTTAATTGTATTATTTGGATTACATTTTACTTGAACTTCCTTTCCCAGTCACTTCCAACATATCGATAAATTCTTACTTTGTTGTATTTAAAGAGTTCCAACTATTACATAAAAGTTCTTGATCCTGCTCCACTATTCATCACACTGAGACGATTTAAAATGGTTATTCAAATATGTTTAAATGTTAAAAATTATAAAATGGAATTATGTGGAAGAAGTATGAGAAAATCATCAATCAAAATTGTAAAAATTGAATAATGTTGATTCGTCGTCATAGCAACATTTCAGTTAATATATAAGAACGAGATGAAGCTGTTTCCTTCTTCTTCTTCTTCTTCTTCTTCTTCTTCTTCTTCTTCTTCTTCTTCTTCTTCTTCTTCTTCTTCTTCTTCTTCTTCTTCTTCTTCTTCTTCTTCTTCTTCTTCTTCTTCTTCTTCTTCTTCTTCTTCTTCTTCTTCTTCTTCTTCTTCTTCTTCTTCTTCTTCTTCTTCTTCTTCTTCTTCTTCTTCTTCTTCTTCTTCTTTCTTCTTCTTCTTCTTCTTCTTCTTCTTCTTCTTCTTCTTCTTCTTCTTCTTCTTCTTCTTCTTCTTCTTCTTCTTCTTCTTCTTCTTCTTCTTCTTCTTCTTCTTCTTCTTCTTCTTCTTCTTCTTCTTCTTCTTCTTCTTCTTCTTCTTCTTCTTCTTCTTCTTCTTCTTCTTCTTCTTCTTCTTCTTCTTCTTCTTCTTCTTCTTCTTCTTCTTCTTCTTCTTCTTCTTTCTTCTTCTTCTTCTTCTTCTTCTTCTTCTTCTTCTTCTTCTTCTTCTTCTTCTTCTTCTTCTTCTTCTTCTTCTTCTTCTTCTTCTTCTTCTTCTTCTTCTTCTTCTTCTACTACTTCTTCTTCTTCTTCTTCTTCTTCTTCTCTATCAAGTGTGAGTAAGACGTACTCGTCAAATTGTAAAATGGACGCTATCGTCAAAAGTTGTTATAGTATAATTGTAATTGTGCTACGAGTAACAATTATCAATTTATAGTGAAAATCTTTAATTATCAAGTGTTAAAAAGTGAAATAATCAATAAATCGAAAATATTATTCAAAAGTAATTCGATGAAATAGTGTTTCATTTAAAAATTCATCATCTTCTTTACATCAGCAACCCGTCCTGGGAAAAAGAATCTTAAGCGAACATCAGAGCAGCCGTGGACGAGGTAATACTTGCAGAACATCAGGGAACTGCATAAATTCGATACATATTGTCTACGCAACGTGGGATTTAACCAACCTCAAATACACAGCTAAGTATTTTCGTTACAACAATCACCATTATAAAACATGTCAGTAGTATACAATTGAGCGTTTCAGCACAGTGTAGATAAGACGTTGAACTCTCCTCTGTGTTAATATATGAGTGATGTAGAATGCTCATTGATTTAGAACTCTCCTATATGAAAATCGAGTTGTAAAAGAAGGGGAGTGTTGGCATAGTGCCGTTCTCCCCTGTGCAGTGAGATGTTTTTGAGGGTTGGGATGATGATGATGATGATGATTGTGTGTGTATGTGTGTGTGTGTGTGTGTGTGTGTGTGTGTGTGTGTGTGTGTGTGTGTGTGTGATGTGTAATGTGTGATGGGTGGGATGGGTAACGGGGGTTCCGGGGATGTTTGAATTAAATGTGAATTCTTTTCGATGTGTGTGTGTGTGCTTGAACTCTCATGTATGAATATCGAAGTCTAGGGTTCGATATTGTGATGGGGCGGGGTGGGTAACGGGGGTTCCGGGGATGTTTGAATTAAATGTATTGATAGTAATTCTTCGATGACTGTGCTTGAACTCTCCGGGGATGTTTGAATTAAATGTGAATTCTTTTCGATGTGTGTGTGTGTGCTTGAACTCTCATGTATGAATATCGAAGTCTAGGGTTCGATATTGTGATGGGGCGGGGTGGGTAACGGGGGTTCCGGGGATGTTTGAATTAAATGTGAATTCTTTTCGATGTGTGTGTGTGTGCTTGAACTCTCATGTATGAATATCGAGTGTAGGGTTTGATATCTATTACGTTTAGTGTATGATATATGATGCAGTATCGTTAATCTTTAGATAAAAGAATATCGAGAGAATGATTAGGTATGTTTACTGGGAGAGATTTATGAAAATAAATGTAATAAGACATTCTGGTAAGGGGTGTTCCCTATGCAGAATCTCTCCTTGAGCTATTGTATCCAAGAGCGATGTAAAGGTTAAGAAAAGGTTAAATTCCATTCCCACATCGAGGTACGAGAAAATATAAATCTATTCCACATTGAAGTATAAGGGTGATGACGTGTTGTCATTCCTCAAGATTTGTGCATATGTGAGTAAATTCGAATTAACAGGTCTCACCCTGTCCCGCCAGCTCGGGAACGAACGTGTCCTCACTTCACACAAACCCTCCGTACGTTAAGTACAATCGACGATAGGATGGGGAGGGGGGAGACAGGTATGATCACGTTTCATCACCCATCTGCTCACTAGGGAACGAATGCATTCTCACTTCACATCGCAACGTCAAGATGAGTGGAACAACAACACCTATCATTGAAAGTGATACCAGATTCTGGGAGAATCTACGCAATTTCGAAGATTTGCAAAAGCATTGGGTTGAGCACCACGATGAAACGTGTGATGGAAAGATGCATCAAGTGATTTGCAAGAATCCTTCCCATCATGATTCGATCACATCTTATGCTCAATGCGGAAAGAATTGTAAAGTGTATCTCGGGTAAGTAGAATTATAATTTGTGCGTTAACGTGAAAGTGTTGTTATGTGTTATATAACTAATGATAAATATGTTTATTTCAGTAAAGCCCAAAGTGAAGATGTGGCATGCCAGTCCGAACAGGATCAAGGTGAAGATGTGTGCGGTCCGTACAATGATCGTCCGTTTAAGGATATCGGTACATCGAAACCCGAGGAGGAAGTCATAGAAAAGTGAGTATAAAATAATAAGAGTTTTACGTTAACAAGTGTATTAAATATTCACGATGTTGAGACATAGTTCGTGTATGTCCGCAGATCCAGTAAGAAAGGAGACAAGAAAAAGAAGAAGACGAACTGCAAACCGAGAATCGTCAAAGCCAAGAAGACGTTCGATCAAGACAGTTTCATCATAATGATGTTCGAACCCTTCACACCCTTCGCAGAAGAAGTAGAGGAGGAAGTTGCGAGTGATGGTAAATAGTGTGTGCATGAACGATAACGACATCTCCATCAGCATTGACTTTCGTGTGAACATAGGATTATACAATGAACTCCCATCACTTTACATTAAAGCCACACATGACGATACGTTTGTGTATATTACAAAAGAGCATTGGGAGGTAATAATGTCAAATTTGTGTGTTTTGGATACGTATCTGAAAGATGGTAAGCATCCATGTGCACCGTACAGTGAAAATATAATATATGCATTTAATATAATGTTATGTATGAATAAGATGCAAGAAATAACGTTTGTGAATACATGTTTAAATGTGGGCAGTATAAATCTGAATAGTACTGCATTCAATGGACTTAAAAGACTAATTCCATATATTGAAAGAAATTTATATCAGTTGTATGATATTCATAAATCATTATGTTCATATGATGCAAAAAGCAGGAGTGCAAGGAAGAGGATATTGGAGATGTATGTTAAAGTCAATAAAAAAATAATTTGAATTTGTAATGTTTTATTTATTACACCTATATGATAGATTGTACAACATGAGTTAATGGTTTATAAGTGAATAATTTATCATGAATAATTAAACAGAATAATGAAGTTTGTGCAGGAAAATTTGACGATGCTTGAACTTCCAATCTGACATTCACTGCCCCCGTCACAGTATCCTCAGGTTGATGAGAGCAATCGATGACGAAGAGCGGTGCATATTTCAGAAGGTCATTCCTTTACAAAAGAGGGTAATTCTCCTTTCCATAGTAGGATGATTGAAATTTGGAATATTGATCATACAGAGATGCAAATTTCGAATTGGCGAAATCCAAATTCATATCGTGATAGGGGTAAGATTCTCTGTTGAGATAAAGTTTCAGATTGGTGATATTACAATTATCAAATAGAGAAGCATCCTTAGCGAGATGATTCAATCTATCCACTTGTGCACCGACTATGACGAAACGTGGTTTTTCAAGTTTAGTCGTGGTTGCAATGTTCCATGTGAACGCTTTAGTTTGAGGTACAGCAGGTTGAGTGTGAAGGTCCAAGGTTCGAAATGCGACGTGTAGAGGTTTATCCGATTTGACGAGTTTAAGTTTATCAACTCGTTCAGAATCTGAAAGTCGAAGTACAGGCATCCTCCATTCGAGTCTAGTTAGTTGTATGGTTGTAGGATCGTTTCCAATGATACAATTATTAGAATCCTTAGATCTAATGAGAATAAGTTCAAACTTGCTATTAAGTATGACCTCCTTGTGATCGTCGGCGAAACCCAGCAACATCGAAAGAGGAACGATAGCATTGAAGATACCATTCGATGTATTCACGATGTCTACCACACCTCCAGGATAGATCCATCCAGCATTTAGTAAACGATTCGATTCCAGTTCATTCAGTGCAGCATAGTTACGCATCGTTGATGAAATGCCCGGATTCCTAGTTCTATCAATAGTCGTTCCATTCATATCCAGACGAATCTCATCGAATAGGAATGCCATAGCATTGTTACTCAATTTCGATGTGGCAACGGTGCCGTCGGGTTTAGTGAGAGTCCCCTCAATGTAGAGATAACTTCTACTAGGAAGCGTGTACAAATCTTCAGCTTGACATGGAATTATAATTTCATCGTTCACATCGAGAGCTGACGTATTGTACGGTAGGAATACGTGTTCTTCCTCCTTACTGATCTTATCATCAAAGGTCGGAATCCCGGTCACGTCCAACACATCCATCATAGAACCTTGAAGCCTAAGTTAGCGAGAAATCTTCGATTAGACGATGTGATTAGCTTGCGGGTCGATGATCGAGTAGAGGTCAATCTCGAGAGATGTTTTTTAATATAGCATCGTCTCTTAAAACTTATACCCATTACGATGTATGTGCAATCGTACAGTGATGGTTTCGTTCCTGAAATCTAACTTATCGCCGTTCTGGTCTACCACTCTAATGTCGAGATGATCAATGAGATTCGTATCGATGATTGGTAAATATATAGGACTTGATGGTTCCTGCGAAATATGATAACCTGGAGGTACCGATGGAAAAAATTCATACAGAGAATGACCACTTTTACCATTGATGAAAGATCCCGTTGCAAGACTACACTCGATACGTATGATGCTGACCTTGAATATGTTAACCAAATCATTAGACTCGGTCAGCACGTTTGCCGGTACCCTCTGTTTAGAGGTGAAACCGAGAAGTGAAGCAATAGATCTCTCACGACTAAAGTCGATAATATAGGGAGATTGAATTTCTGATTTCATGGTGTTATTATTAGCACGTAGAATAAAGTCGTCACCGATGTCGAGAGTATCCTTGATCAATCTGGCGATATCATCCAATTCATAAGTACCCGGTGGAATTACTATACGTTCGACTTTTCCATCGCGAACGTAATGGAATAGATTATTACTCTCGTCCACATTCGGAATCGAGTAAAAAGTCTCAAAATTCAATAGAGCTATCTCGTAATGTCCGTTAGGATCCAGATGTAATGGTGGATTTAGAAATGTAGAGAATCTGGTATCACTACCACTCACGGTGATCGTGTAACTCATCGAGGAGAAACTGAAGGCACAAGTGACCGCAAATCACAGAATCGAATTCTTGAAATCTCGTCGTATTATATAGGAGCTTGACACCCGAAAGGTACGTTTCTATCTCTTCCGGAGGTCTCAGATCGCCGAAACTGTCAAAGTAGTGGGCAACGTCACCATCCTTACGTACAGCAACCCAATGTGTACCAGGGTTATTTGATGTATCCAGATTCACTACTATTCTCTCATAGTATCGAGGATGTGGAGGTAGTTTATCGATCATGTAGACACCTCTAAAATGTGGAATGTGTAGACGTCGTGCATACGAATCGATCTCGTTAGCACTCAGGGCTTTTTCCGGGATAAATATAGGCCTCGCCCCGAGTTTTTTGATCGAAGATATAATCCTCTACCCTTACGACGTCTCTTACGGCGAAGACCTTTGCCCTGAGCCAAAGATTCCATGCGCTCGTTGTGACGTGTTAATTCCGCAAGTTGTTTTGCATCCGAACGTTTCTTATTGACAGCCGTAGCAATCTGAGCAGCACCTCCAGCTAGACCACCTGCTGCACCTAGAGCTGCTAAAAGTGGTAGCAAAGGTAAGAAACCACCTCTCTTGTTGCGACGTTTACGCATGCCAGCGCCTGCTGCCAATTTACCCTTCATAAGTGTAGTCACAAGTCGAGCTGCAAGTCGTTCGCCCAAAGAAGCGTCGGCAGACTTTACACGTCTCCAAGCTTTCTCTACCAACACCTTATCGGCTAGACGACGAGATTCTGTATCAGTACTCTCTGCGTAAGCCCGATCGTGATCGAGACACGCTGAATCTAACACGTTCACCGGTAAGTCACCTCTCTGCAAGCGTTTATGTAGTTTAGTTCCGGGACCGCAGAAACGATAACCCGGTAAATGTGCCTCAAATGGTAATGAATTAATCAAGGAATTAAGAATTCCCGAACCTTTGCGTGCACGTGTAGAGCGCATGTCTCACTATGAAATAAAAAAGGCAAAACGTGTGCTTTATAAGTATACGATTCCTATGACGATTGGCTAAATCCAGTAAAGACATAGATTGCCCTTATCACGAACGAGATAAAAGACAAAACTTATGCTTTATAAGTATTAGTCGCGATATGGAGATAGTAAAGCAAAAGTGTACACTACCCATACAGGTGTTAGATTTCGAGGATGACATTCGCAAAGGACGACACGGTACGTTGTTTCCGAGTAACGTTAGAGCGCTCATACTGCGCAGTTCAAATGCTGGAAAAACGAACGTTTTACTCAACCTGCTTATTCACGAGAATGTTCTGAGATTCGAAAACCTCTACATATACTCGAAATCGTTGCAACAACCTAAATATCGATATTTACTCAGGTTACCGAAAACTATACCCGATATAGGTGTATTTACGTTCGATGATGGTGATAAAGTAATTCAAACGTCGGATGCTAGAGAAAATTCGATATTCGTATTTGAAGATGTGATAAATGAAAAACAGGGTAAGATAGCTTCATATTACAGTATGGGTAGACATCGTAATGTCGATGCTATATATTTAGCACAATCATATGCTAAAGTACCTAAACATTTAATTAGAGATAATGCAAATATGATTATATTCTTTAGACAGGATAATCTCAATTTAAAACATATATACGAAGATTATGTAAATACCGATATGTCCTATGATGAATTTAAGGATATGTGTAAACATATATGGGAGAGTGATGAACGATCCTTTGTTGTTATAGTACCAGAAGATCCACTGAACGAGGGACGCTACCGTCACGGTTTTGATCGCTTTATCAGAATGAATAAATAGAATAATCCATCACTTAAGCAATGAGTATCGACAGGTTCGGATCCCGAAGAATCATACCCTCTAGGGGTGTGTTCAATCGATATATCATAACTAGAGATGGATCGGGAAACTATCGATTCAAGGGAAAGCGGTTGTGCAATATTCACGACCCTGAAGAAGGTGACGATGCATCGACTAAACGTTATGTGGATACGCATACGGCTGACGTCGAGAATCGAATGCAGATCTTCACCGAGCAGACCTCGTATCAGCGTATGGGCGAGTTTGAAGCTATGCTTAGGGATCACATACAAAAATCGCTCGACATCCAATACAACAATTTAATGGAGTACTTAAGTAAATATGCATTTAAACGTGATTCCGAAAATGTCATTTTAGATGGTATAAGAATGAAAACGCTGTTGGATCCCCTTCACGAACACGATGTTCCTAATAAAAAATATGTAGATGATAGGATTCCAATTCACGACTCTAATGAAACTCTATCATTTCGAATGAAGAGATTGAAGGATTTAGCCGACCCGATAGATGATAGTGATGCAGTCACCATGAGTTATGTTAATCATTTCTTTATACAGAAACATAATGAATTGCAAACGGGTTTAACTGAGACTATAACAAACATTGCCGATACTATTACACGGAAACAGAATGAATTACAAAGTCAGTTAACTAGAACAATCACCTCCGCTAGCGAGACTATTACTACAGCTGTAGAAAAAGAAGTGAAAGAACTAACCGCACGACAAACGGAACTTGATAATAAACTAATCACTATAAATAATGATATTCATACTATGAAAACACGAATGAGAAATGTTGTAAACACTATGTTACAACAATTGAAAGCACAACTCATAATTTCATTGCAAACACGTCCGTTTCGAGGTCCCTCTTTAAGGTATACGTTAACATCGGGACTCGAATACTATAAAGTTCCTGGAAATGGAAGTGTACTCTCGTGTTCCATCGTATCATCGGTACATCCGCATGCTGTAAATGATACATTGTTTGCAATAAACGGAAGATTAGTTGAAAGATATCCTGTAAGAGTTGAAACTGGCGATATTCTATCGTTTACAGCGCCAGTCGGACGTGCTAAAGATGGTCATATATTAAGTATAGAACTGATAGTTTCATATAAATTAGCAGTAGCTGATTAATTATACATTCATTTCGATATGGATGCTGAAGCTATAAGACTTAAGGAATCCATTGCCCGTCACAGTAGGGCAATAAGAGAAAAGTTACGTTCTCTCAAAGGAATGAAATTCGAAACGCAACGAGTCATGTCTGAAGTTCTTCAACCTGTAACCGAACCATTGAAAGTAATAGCGAAAGCACACCAAGACAACAACGACGACGACGACGACGAAACTACAGATGATGCTAACGGATCTGATCTCGTGTCAAAGTATCTACACAAGGTTCGAACTGCCAGTTCGAGTGACATGGACAATACTTACGGCATACGTTACGAGGATAATGAGTATAAATTGGGTAACAAGACAGTTGTGTTTAAATCTGATGGTGTTCAGATAGGAACAGAAACGTATGAACCCACAGCAGGCTTATATGAATTATTATTTAAACGTTTACCTCGCAAGACATCGTACACAGATGATGATTTAGACGTGTATTCGCAAATCTTACAGAATACTCAAGTTTACAGACACGGTTATTCAAGAGATGGACGTTTAAGAGCAAATCGAGGGTTCAAGTATCGTCATATCATTCGTGACCTTGTTAGTAATCGAACTGGATTTGGTTTACGTTGGAAAGAACATGTACCGCAGAGAAAATTAGATTACATCTACTGGAACGATCCGAATGAAATAATAAACAGATTAAGATTATTAGTTGCGTCGAGGGATGCAGGTAATTTGAATCACTCACCCGAGATAGAAGAAATTATTACAGAACTTAAAACATAAAAAATTATAGCATGATAAAACGTCGCATTGCAACCGAGTTACATGCACCAGCTAGAAGACGATTTTTACGTCGTAAGATCATAAGCAAAGGAATGAACGATTTAGTACAAATAGATCTTATGGACATGTCTAATTATGCAAGAGACAATAGGAATTATAAGTATATTCTTCTTGCATGCAATTTTTATTCCAAGATGGCTTATGCACGACCATTACGTGATAAAAGTGGTATTAACGTTTCGACTGCTATGGAGGAGATATTGAATGAAATGGAATCGTTTCCGAAGAATGTTCAATCTGATAAAGGAAGGGAGTTTTACAATAAACATTTCCGCGAACTAATGAATCGTAATAATATTAATCATTACAGTACATTCACTCACGTTAAGGCTGCAGCAGTGGAACGTTTAATAAGAACGATCAAACTGATTTTGCATAAGGAATTTATTGTTCAAGGCTCATATCAATGGATAAACATACTACCTAGAATTATTCATACCTACAATAATACTTACCATCGAACGATTCGTATGAAGCCTGTAGAAGTTCGTGATAATTCTCTCCTGCTCAGCGTCTACAAATATGATAGAAGTCTGCGTGAGAAGCGAAGATCTAGGCTTCATCGTGTTGGTGACTACGTGAGGATTTCTAAGCATAAAGGTGTTATGGAGAAAGGTTATCTACCAAATTGGAGTGTTGAAGTCTTTAGGATACGTACAGTGCAAAGGACACATCCATTGACCTATCTCATCGAGGATCTGGAGGGTAAACTGATTGAAGGAGCATGCTACGGTTATGAATTACAGAAAACTCAATATCCAGACACGTATTTAGTTGAAAGGATCATCAGACGTCGTGGTGATAGGATTCTGGTGAAATGGTTAGGATTTCCTACCCGTGAATGGATTAATGAGGTGGACATTGTATAAATAAAAAACACACAACTCAATAAAGAAATATAATTTTAATGATATATTGTGTTTTATTTTTTTTGTTCACATTGATTCCTGACATCTTCTGTAACTGCTAGTTCACATCTCCTTAACTTAAACATGATAATAACATTTTTATACTTTTTTTAAAAAAAATAATCATACATGATTATAGTTGAATTAACATTTAATTGTAGAGATTTTAACATAACGTACATGCTAGTTCACATTGAGTATATATAAATTCACCTACCCTTAACGTAAACATGATAATTACAATTTGAAGTAATTAGTAATATACGATAAACAAACATCATACATGATTATAGCTGAAATAAGAGCCTTTGTACATGCTAGTTCACATTGATATATATAAATCTCCCCTCACCCCTTAACGGAGACATGATAATAACATTTTGATATAATTAGTAAATATATTTTAATAAAAAATCATACATGATTATAGTTGAATTAACATTTCATTGATTTCTGCTATCTAACATTTCAAAACGACATGAATAGGAAAAAAATATTCCTTCACCCCTAACATAAACATAAAAAAAGCAACACGATATCTTTCAAATGAAGTAAATATGTTATTATCATGTAATTAGTAACACACTTTACAATTATACTTGAAACTCAATTATTTCGTTTTTTTGAAATACAGTAATATGTTATTATCATGTGCCTAGTAATACCTTTTAACTCAGTTGTAACACACTTTACAATTATACTTGAAACTCAATTATTTTATTTTTTGAAATACAGTAATATGTTATTATCGTGGCCTAGTAATACCTTTTAACTCAGTTGAATCTATCTACTCGATCATCGACCCGCAAGCTAATCACATCGTCTAATCGAAGATTTCTCGCTAACTTAGGCTTCAAGGTTCTATGATGGATGTGTTGGACGTGACCGGGATTCCGACCTTTGATGATAAGATCAGTAAGGAGGAAGAACACGTATTCCTACCGTACAATACGTCAGCTCTCGATGTGAACGATGAAATTATAATTCCATGTCAAGCTGAAGATTTGTACACGCTTCCTAGTAGAAGTTATCTCTACATTGAGGGGACTCTCACTAAACCCGACGGCACCGTTGCCACATCGAAATTGAGTAACAATGCTATGGCATTCCTATTCGATGAGATTCGTCTGGATATGAATGGAACGACTATTGATAGAACTAGGAATCCGGGCATTTCATCAACGATGCGTAACTATGCTGCACTGAATGAACTGGAATCGAATCGTTTACTAAATGCTGGATGGATCTATCCTGGAGGTGTGGTAGACATCGTGAATACATCGAATGGTATCTTCAATGCTATCGTTCCTCTTTCGATGTTGCTGGGTTTCGCCGACGATCACAAGGAGGTCATACTTAATAGCAAGTTTGAACTTATTCTCATTAGATCTAAGGATTCTAATAATTGTATCATTGGAAACGATCCTACAACCATACAACTAACTAGACTCGAATGGAGGATGCCTGTACTTCGACTTTCAGATTCTGAACGAGTTGATAAACTTAAACTCGTCAAATCGGATAAACCTCTACACGTCGCATTTCGAACCTTGGACCTTCACACTCAACCTGCTGTACCTCAAACTAAAGCGTTCACATGGAACATTGCAACCACGACTAAACTTGAAAAACCACTTTTCGTCATAGTCGGTGCACAAGTGGATAGATTGAATCATCTCGCTAAGGATGCTTCTCTATTTGATAATTGTAATATCACCAATCTGAAACTTTATCTCAACAGTGAATCTTACCCCTATCACGATATGAATTTGGATTTCGCCAATTCGAAATTTGCATCTCTGTATGATCAATATTCCAAATTTCAATCATCCTACTATGGAAAGGAGAATTACCCTCTTTTGAAAAGGAATGACTTTCTGAAATATGCACCGCTCTTCGTCATCGATTGCTCTCATCAACCTGAGGATACTGTGACGGGGGCAGTGAATGTCAGATTGGAAGTTCAAGCATCGTCAAATTTTCCTGCACAAACTTCATTATTCTGTTTAATTATTCATGATAAATTATTCACTTATAAACCATTAACTCATGTTGTACAATCTATCATATAGGTGTAATAAATAAAACATTACAAATTCAAATTATCTTTTTATTGACTTTAACATACATCTCCAATATCCTCTTCCTTGCACTCCTGCTTTTTGCATCATATGAACATAATGATTTATGAATATCATACAACTGATATAAATTTCTTTCAATATATGGAATTAGTCTTTTAAGTCCACTGAATGCAGTACTATTCAGATTTATACTGCCCACATTTAAACATGTATTCACAAACGTTATTTCTTGCATCTTATTCATACATAACATTATATTAAATGCATATATTATATTTTCACTGTACGGTGCACATGGATGCTTACCATCTTTCAGATACGTATCCAAAACACACAAATTTGACATTATTACCTCCCAATCCTCTTTTGTAATATACACAAACGTATCGTCATGTGTGGCTTTAATGTAAAGTGATGGGAGTTCATTGTATAATCCTATGTTCACACGAAAGTCAATGCTGATGGAGATGTCGTTATCGTTCATGCACACACTATTTACCATCACTCGCAACTTCCTCCTCTACTTCTTCTGCGAAGGGTGTGAAGGGTTCGAACATCATTATGATGAAACTGTCTTGATCGAACGTCTTCTTGGCTTTGACGATTCTCGGTTTGCAGTTCGTCTTCTTCTTTTTCTTGTCTCCTTTCTTACTGGATCTGCGGACATACACGAACTATGTCTCAACATCGTGAATATTTAATACACTTGTTAACGTAAAACTCTTATTATTTTATACTCACTTTTCTATGACTTCCTCCTCGGGTTTCGATGTACCGATATCCTTAAACGGACGATCATTGTACGGACCGCACACATCTTCACCTTGATCCTGTTCGGACTGACATGCCACATCTTCACTTTGGGCTTTACTGAAATAAACATATTTATCATTAGTTATATAACACATAACAACACTTTCACGTTAACGCACAATTATAATTCTACTTACCCGAGATACACTTTACAATTCTTTCCGCATTGAGCATAAGATGTGATCGAATCATGATGGGAAGGATTCTTGCAAATCACTTGATGCATCTTTCCATCACAGGTTTCATCGTGGTGCTCAACCCAATGCTTTTGCAAATCTTCGAAATTGCGTAGATTCTCCCAGAATCTGGTATCACTTTCAATGATAGGTGTTGTTGTTCCACTCATCTTGACGTTGCGATGTGAAGTGAGAATGCATTCGTTCCCTAGTGAGCAGATGGGTGATGAAACGTGATCATACCTGTCTCCCCCCTCCCCATCCTATCGTCGATTGTACTTAACGTACGGAGGGTTTGTGTGAAGTGAGGACACGTTCGTTCCCGAGCTGGCGGGACAGGGTGAGACCTGTTAATTCGAATTTACTCACATATGCACAAATCTTGAGGAATGACAACACGTCATCACCCTTATACTTCAATGTGGAATAGATTTATATTTTCTCGTACCTCGATGTGGGAATGGAATTTAACCTTTTCTTAACCTTTACATCGCTCTTGGATACAATAGCTCAAGGAGAGATTCTGCATAGGGAACACCCCTTACCAGAATGTCTTATTACATTTATTTTCATAAATCTCTCCCAGTAAACATACCTAATCATTCTCTCGATATTCTTTTATCTAAAGATTAACGATACTGCATCATATATCATACACTAAACGTAATAGATATCAAACCCTACACTCGATATTCATACATGAGAGTTCAAGCACACACACACACATCGAAAAGAATTCACATTTAATTCAAACATCCCCGGAACCCCCGTTACCCACCCCGCCCCATCACAATATCGAACCCTAGACTTCGATATTCATACATGAGAGTTCAAGCACACACACACACATCGAAAAGAATTCACATTTAATTCAAACATCCCCGGAGAGTTCAAGCACAGTCATCGAAGAATTACTATCAATACATTTAATTCAAACATCCCCGGAACCCCCGTTACCCACCCCGCCCCATCACAATATCGAACCCTAGACTTCGATATTCATACATGAGAGTTCAAGCACACACACATCGAAAAGAATTCACATTTAATTCAAACATCCCCGGAACCCCCGTTACCCATCCCACCCATCACACATTACACATCACACACACACACACACACACACACATACACACACACACAATCATCATCATCATCATTCCAACCCTCAAAAACATCTCACTGCACAGGGGAGAACGGCACTATGCCAACACTCCCCTTCTTTTACAACTCGATTTTCATATAGGAGAGTTCTAAATCAATGAGCATTCTACATCACTCATATATTAACACAGAGGAGAGTTCAACATCTTATCTACACTGTGCTGAAACGCTCAATTGTATACTACTCATGTCTATACTAAGGTTACTGATTTTTCGTAACTATCGTTATTCCTATCTTAATTTTGTGATTGGTCGATTTAATTCCACGTCACAGCATTACGTCATACAATTATTACTACGGCCAATCGCAAAATTACACATATTTTTACTTATTTAAATGACTAAATAGATTTACATAATAATCCTCCTTTATAAATCTATAAACGTTTCATACCTCCTCCAAAGATAACCCAAAACTACTGTTACAGATTGTCAACTTTTTTATTCATGTCCCGTTTGCTACGTGAAAGAAATGTTGACAACACTGAAGCAGTGCAAGTGAGTGTCACCGAATTCTTCACATCAAAAACAAGAGACTTCTAACATCGTGCGATAATAAACTTCGCTGAACTATGACGCAGGAGCATAGAATCTAATGATCTATACTTTAAAAATTATTATTTGTTTTATGAGAATATATTTTATCTATAAAATGAATAACGACCTCCCATCTGGGAAAAGTGTATGTACGTGAAAATTAAATTAGTAATTGAGGATAGCTAGAAACGTTTAAATTCACAAACGAATGTATCTGACATAAATTTGGTACTTTGACTACATTTTATCTATCTCTTGCGGTTTACCACTTATAGAGTAGTCGTCCAGAATAAAGAGCAATTTTGAGGCTATTTGCAGAAAATTCATGAATGAGGCGTGTCCGTAAAATAAAGTCTCCAATTTTATTTGATTTAGAAAACAAGTTTATTATAAATGAATGTTACATTGATAGAAAAACGGAACTTACAGCTATTTCTCAACGTAATCACCATTGCGATCGATGCACTTTTGTATGCGCTGTGGCAGTTTTTGTATACCCTTGTCATAGCACTCTCCCGCCAAGTTGCGCAGGTAGCGTCGGTCTGGAAATGTGTTCCACCCAGGTTGACTTCAACTCAGTAAACAGATGATAATTACTAGGTGCTAAGTCTGGACTGTCCCATCCAAACTGGGCCAGGAGATCAGCTGTTGCTTCTGCAGTATGGGGACGAGCGTTGTCGTGAACAAACACTCCCTTCGTCAGCATTCCCCTCCTTGGATTTCGAATGGCACATCGCAATTTTTTTAAAGTCTCACAGTAGCTACCGGCGTTTATTGTTGTGCCGGTAGGCACAAACTCGCACAACAATACACATTTTCTGTCCCAGAACACACTGGCCATCACTTTATCAGCAGAAAATGTCTGAAATTTCGCGTCTTCGGCGAATTCGAATGCCGCCACTGACGAGAACGTCCTTTAGTTTCTGGTGTTGTGTAGTGCATCCAGGTTTCATCGCCAGTGACAATTGAATCCAACAATTCCTCGCCCTGTTCTGCATAGCGCTCTAGGAATCGGTGGGCCGCTTCAACACGTTGCCGCTTATGGTCTCCGGTAAGCATTTTGGGTGATGATGATGACACACACACATATATATATAAGGGCGCTCAACTCGGCGGTCATCAGCGCCCTTTATAAAACTAGCCATGGCAAAAGCCAGATATAAAACTTTCTAAAAACTATACAAGTGTAACAAAACCCATTAAAAATACACAATCAAAACCTACTAAAAATTTCGTTCACTAAATCCTAAACTCTAAACTAGACAAGAATCTAAAAACCTTCTCCACGGATCTCCACGCACGGTCTACACGTGGGTGGGCCTGTTGACCGTCTCCCTCAACCACGAACAGGAGCCCACACGAGGGAGACTGTTGGCTCGGGACCCCGGGTGCGCCAAACCCGTACCTACCGAAGTAGGCCCCTGGGGGGAAGCATTTTGGGGACCCATATCGCACACACCTTGCGATAATGCAAATGTTCGTTCAAAATCTTGTCAATCGTAGTCTTACTGACTTCAGGGATAAGTTGGCACAGCTCGCCAATCTTTAAGCATTTCTTGTTCCATTTTTGCAATTGTTTCGGCTGAAACCGAAGGCCGACTAGAGCACTGTTCGTCATGAACGTCTGTACGTTCGTCTTTGAACTCCCTGACCCACTTTCGCAAGTTTTTGACGTCCATACACTGTGGCCTATAGACACTGAGACGGATTACTGTAGGCAACTCGCACTTGGCGGCGGAAGTGATAGGAAGCTGCATCGCAAACGGCTGCCCATCCAAGACTAATTGTTGCAACGGGTTCATTGTTTTGAGGATTTGAAGGAGTGAAACCAAGCTACACAACAGTGTTGCCGGATCTCGCGTAGTAGCCTTCCTCATGACTCCAGCGCCTTGGAGAACTCATTTACAGACACGCCTCGCATATTTGATCTGACGTTTAAATTTTCAAATACATATAATTTTTAGCCATTTTAGTATATTATTTTTAATTTTATGTATAGGGAATAATTCGTGGTTGGTGCATTTTCTTTAAAATTGTGTCTCATCGCTGCCAAAAGCTACAATTAAATATAAGGTTTCTTACTTAACTATTTATTTTGAAGTTGTGATGTTCATAGACAGCATAATATAAACACACAGACAGACATAAGTTAGCAATTAAAGTGCTTTTTGGTTAAGGGACAAACCTCTATTTACGTATCGATTTTTCTGTACTATATATTCTTTGTCTACTGCATACGTAGCCCAGATAAAAATGTAAAGAAAGTCAAGAGTACATAGCAAATACAAATAACAAAATGGAAGAGCACAAAGCAACTTCATTTTATTGACTAATTATTTTCTTAACAAAATACGGTAATGGACGAAGCCTAATGAAGACAGCACAGCCTTCCAGTGATTTGAATAATCAGCTGAATAAGCCATAGAAACAACTGAGAGCCGGTTCTACCAAATATGGGACTCTCTGAGCCAGGAAAGTTCGCTCTAGGCGAAACAAATGGTGATTAATGCAAGTGCAGTCAAAAATCAACTAGGAAATTATTTGGACCTAGCTATCCAAATTCACTCAAAAGAATCAAAATATTGAGTGATTAGTACAAGTTTATATACAGCCCACCTCCGTAAAGTAGTTGGCAGCGTGCCGTTTAAGAGGTTCCCGAGTTCGAAAATCGGCCAGGTTGAGTTATCTGAATAAAGCTTTTTGTAGAGTTTTCAGTCATTCCAAAAAGTGAATGTCTGATAACTCTAACCCCTATGTACCCTGTACTCATTTGAACATCATTTCATTCATCGTACGATATGACTTAACGTTGGAGGTTTTCTCTTATCCTGAAAGATAAATGTCTGGTAACTCTAAGCTCTATGTACCCTGTACTTATTTGAACATCATTTCATTCATCGTCCGATATGACTTAACGTTTGAGATTTTCTCTTAACCCAAAAGATGAATGTCTGGTAACTCTAAGCTCTATGTACCCTGTACTTATTTGAACATCATTTCATTCATCGTCCGATATGACTTAACGTTTGAGATTTTCTCTTAACCCAAAAGATGAATGTCTGGTAACTCTAAGCTCTATGTACCCTGTACTTATTTGAACATCATTTCATTCGTCGTCCGATATGACTTAACGTTGGAGGTTTTGTCTTATCCTGAAAGATGAATGTCTAGTAACTCTAAGCTCTATGTACCCTGTACTCATTTGAACATCATTTCATTCATTGTACGATATGACTTAACGTTGGAGGTTTTCTCTTATCCTGAAAGATGAATATCTGGTAACTCTAAGCTGTATGTACCCTGTACTCATTTGAACATAATTTCATTCATCGTCCGATATGACTTAACGTTGGAGGTTTTCCCTTATCCTGAAAGAGGAATGTCTGGTAACTCTAAGCTCTATGTACCCTGTGATATAACATGGACATATTTACTTCGTAGATGGTTAACAGTATTATGTTTTCAGATGTGTTAATGGCTTCAGGTACAAGTGAGGCAGTCAAAGCATATTATCCCAGAGTTTGTAAGTTGTTTTTAAAATCGGTAAACAATATGAGATCATCGTACAACAATGATTTTATTTGCTTCGCTATTTCTTTAGGTCGATTTCTTTTAGGTCTCTCTCAATCGATTTTTTTTTAAATTCTTTTCACATATGGGTACATTACAAATAGCTCAGGTAATGATTTAGATCCATGACTTAATAATTGGAGAGTATTTATTTTTCCTCTTTTTACAGATATTTTACTGATGTTCACATTTAAATAGTAATTATCAAAACAGGTGTAGCGTTACTTGCATATTTGCTACAGCAGAGGCAGTTCAGAACCGAGCTAGGGTAGAAGGCGAGGAAGAAAGCAAAACGAGGGTTGGGGGGTGGCGCTGTAGTCAAGAAAGCGTCGTCGTCTGTAACGGAGAGAGAGAGTAAATTCGCAAGGCGGGGGTTGCAAAGGTGGAGGACGTGTCAGAACCAGACAGCGGCTTGCTGGCAGCTTCACATCAAGCAAAGAAAGACAGAGCAAAAAGTTCACGGACCAAGTTCACCTGCAGTGTTTTAACCAACAAGGCGTTGCCTGTTTTTGTTTTCTCTACAACTAAACAAACTATTGAATTTCACGAAAAGTTCCATGTCAACATTTAATATCACTCTTTCAAGAATCTTTTGTACGCACTAATTTTATCCCAGACTAACATATATATTATATATATATATATATATATATATATATATATATATATATATATATATATATATATCAGTATACATATCTCCTTCAGTACCAACCCTCCAAAAAAGCAAAAGTAGTGACTTCTGCTGGGAAAGTTATGGTCATCTCTTTCTTTGATATTCATGGAATGGTTTATCAGTATGTTGTACCTGCACACACATCAGTAACTGGAAAATACTACAGGGATGTCCTGAAAACATTACAAGTCCATATCAGACGCAAAAGACCACATTTCTGTGAAGCAGGCTGGATGCTGCAAAACGATAATGCGCGGCCGCATATTGTCAATATCGTTGCTGAATATCTTGCAAAAATCAACGTGAAGTGCATCCCTTACCCTCCCTATAGTCCGGATTTAGCTCCATGTTACTTTTTCCTTTTCCCTAACTTGAAGAAACGCCTCCGTGGGAGGCATTATCCAAAATCAGAAGTAGTGGTGAAGGTTGCGGAGGCGATTTTGAAGGATCTTTCAAAACATGGCTTCCAGCCTGTCTCTGAAGACTGGCAGAAACGCTGAGACAAGTGCATCGCATTCAGGGGAGATTATTTTGAGAATGACCATCAAAATTTTCAGGATGAGTGAAGCTGCGTTGTCAAAAAATTTTTGATCATTTTTATTGAACAGCCCTACAGTTCAAAATGTATTGCACTTCTCTAAAAAGATAAAATTAGTAATAATAAACAATTCGGTATTTATCAGTTTAATATTTTCGATTGTTTTATTGGAAAGACAAAACGTAATTTAGCAACCAGAACAAAAGAACAATTTTTTAACATTAAGTATAAACAAACTGGTAAATCGGCCGTAGCAGATCATTTTTAGTTATTTAACCATGAAATAAATCCAGAGGTTAAATTATTAAAACAATTGAATGGTCCAATAGATTTAATGGTTTCGGAAAAGATATTTATTTTAAAAAACAAACATCGCAAGGAATTTTGAAATACCGACAGTCGGTTCTGTTTTTAATTTTTTTTTTCAAATTTTGGTAGTATTAACAAGAACATATTAACATACACCGTTTGTAACGATGGCAACAGCTTTGTTTCCGGCTGAGAATGTGTAAAAGGTTTATCATGAAATCGCGATCCCGGACAATTTATAAGAAAAATGTAACTTTTTCTTGTAAGTGAAGTTTTAAGTGACAAATTGTTATATTTGTATGAGGGCTGTTCAATAAATAATGATCATAACTTTTTGAGGACGTACCTTTACTCTTCCTCATAATTTTGATGGTCCTTCTCAAAATAGCCTCCCCTGTCCCAGCGTTTCTGCCAGTCTTCAAAGACATGCTGGAAACCATTTTTTGAGAGATCCTTCAAAGTCGCCACCGCAGCCTTCACCACTGCTTCTGATGATGGATAATGTCTCCCACGAAAACACACGGCCACGCCGTGGCTCAGTGGTTAGACCGCTTGGCTCTCACCAAGGCGGCCCGTGTTCGATCCCAGGCGACCGCAAAGTGAGATCTGTGATGGACAACACGGCGCTGGGGTGGGTTTTCTCCGGGACCTCCGGTTTCCCCCGCCATCTCATTCCACCGGTGCTCCATCTTCATCTCATGTGTCATCAGTGTCACCGCCTACGGTGCCGTATGTAGTAAAAGCGGGCGTTAAACACAACACACACACACACACACACACACACACACACACACACACACACACACACACACATACACACACACACGAAGGCGTTTCTTCAAGTTAGGCTTTTCTTCAAGTTAGGGAATAGAAAAAAGTCACATGGGGCTAAATCCGGACTATAGGGAGGGTGAGGGATGCACTTCACGCAATAACATTCGCAATATGCGGCCGCACATTATCGTGGTGCAGTATCCAGCATACTTCACGGGAATGTGGTCTTTTGTGCCTGATATGGATTTGCAATGGTTTCAGGACATCCCTGTAGTATTGTCCAGTTACTGATGTGTGTGCAGGTACAACATGCTGATAAACCATTCCATGAATATCAAAGAATGAGATGACCATAACTTTCTCAACAGAAGCAACCACTTTAGCTTTCTTGAGGGTTGGTGATGAAGGAGATTTCCACACTGAGCTTTACTGTTTGCTCTCAGAATCAAAATGATGTAGCCCAGTTTCATCAGCAGTGATTACGTTTGGAACAAACTCCGGATCTTCCTCTAACATCAACTTTAACTGCATGCAGACCTGCAGGCGAATGTCCTTTTGTTCGGGAATCAACAGTCTTGGAACCCATCACGGAAAAACACGTCTCGTGTGTAATGTGTCTGTCACAACGTGTGGGTGGCATCCAATGAAATGTTCAGTATTTCAGAAAGTGATCTTAAAGTAATTCGTTGATCCTCTCTCACAACGGCAGCAGCAGTGTTGATGTTTTCTTCCGAAGAGCAGTAACTGGAGCACCGGGTCCACCTTCCCTTGAAATTGATTGTCTCTCCTGTTTAAACATTTTAAACCACCTTCGAGCTGTGCTGTAGGTAAGAACAGACTCTCCATAGGTCTCCTGTAACATTATATAGGCCTCTGCTGATGATTTGTTGAGATGAAAGCAGAATTTCAAAGCCGCTTATATTTCCTCGCGTGTTACCTCCATTGTAGCGGTAGGCGATACTGAACATGTCTGAACTTGCCTGTTCTTACAGGCGGGAACTAGGAGTACCAATAATGAAACTACTATGGCGTGTTTGTTTCACATTAAGCTAACAGAATATAATATTGAATTTTAGTACGAAACATGACCGTAAAAAAATTGTGATCATACTTTATTGAGCAGCCATCTTATATAAAAATATGTTGAAAAAACATTTTTATATTAACAGTAACCATTTCCAAATTCATAATGGTTTAAAAAGTTTACATGTTTGATACTGCGTACCATTAACCTAATTAAATTGGAACAGAAACTAGAAATGTATCTACAAATAAGACCTGGTATTTATGGGCAAGTTCCATAAAAATGAAACAAGGTCCACGTCTTCAGAAGTAAAACAAATGACAGTACGCATGATACAGTTAACATCTGAGACAATAGTGTAGTGAAAACATTCCCATGTGCTTCATTTTCTTATTTTCCTTTTCTTTTTATTCTTTGAGGCAGTGAGAATTCCCATGAATAAATATAGGAGAGCAACCCTCAAGCACCTCACCCCTATCTCCACCATTTTCTCTAACAGCTACCCCGCAAAAGAATAAATAAATTAACAAAATGAATATGTACCTCCTCTCCCTTATTCACCCCACTTATACCCTCAAGAAGGAAAGGTTTGCTACAGTCGGCTTATAAATTATTAAATACCCCGGGAGGCAAACCGCTAGTTACCTTCTTGGAAGAGTCTTCTAAGCGACAATGTCTTACACGCATTGTCTTCTTAATCTCAGAGGCGTTACTACACAAGAAATGTACACAGATTATCTACTTTCTACTGCATCGCCAGCCCCACTAATACCCTTGCCAATTCTCCTCTTTACGTCATATCGGACGATGAATGAAATGATGTTCAAATAAGTACAGGGTACATAGAGTTTAGAGTTACCAGGCATTCATCTTTTTGGATAAGAGAAAACCTCCAACGTTAAGTCATATCAGACGATGAATGAAATGATGTACAAATAAGTACAGGGTACATAGAGCTTAGAGTTAGCAGACATTCATCTTTCAGGATAAGAGAAAACCTCCAACGTTAAGTCATATCGGACGATGAATGAAATGATGTTCAAATAAGTACAGGGTACATAGAGCTTAGAGTTACCAGACATTCATCTTTCGGGATAAGAGAAACCCTCCAACGTTAAGTCATATCGGACGATGAATGAAATGATGTACAAATAAGTACAGGGTACATAGAGCTTAGAGTTACCAGACATTCATCTTTCAGAATAAGAGAAAACCTCCAACGTTAAGTCATATCGGACGATGAACGAAATGATGTTCAAATAAGTACAGGGTACATAGAGCTTAGAGTTACCAGACATTCATCTTTCAGAATAAGAGAAAACCTCCAACGTTAAGTCATATCGGACGATGAATGAAATGATGTTCAAATGAGTACAGGGTACATAGAGCTTAGAGTTACCAGACATTCATCTTTCAGGATAAGAGAAAACCTCCAACGTTAAGTCATATCGGACGATGAATGAAATGATGTTTAAATAAGTACAGGGTACATAGAGCTTAGAGCTACCAGACATTTATCTTTCAGGATAAGAGAAAACCTCCAACGTTAAGTCATATCGGACGATGAATGAAATGATGTTCAAATAAGTACAGGTTACATAGAGCTTAGAGTTACCAGACATTCATCTTTCAGGATAAGAGAAAACCTCCAACGTTAAGTCATATCGGACGATGAATGAAATGATGTTTAAATAAGTACAGGTTACATAGAGCTTAGAGTTACCAGACATTCATCTTTCAGGATAAGAGAAAACCTCCAACGTTAAGTCATATCGGACGATGAATGAAATGATGTTTAAATAAGTACAGGTTACATAGAGCTTAGAGTTACCAGACATTCATCTTTCAGGATAAGAGAAAACCTCCAACGTTAAGTCATATCGGACGATGAATGAAATGATGTTCAAATAAGTACAGGTTACATAGAGCTTAGAGTTACCAGACATTCATCTTTCAGGATAAGAGAAAACCTCCAACGTTAAGTCATATCGGACGATGAATGAAATGATGTTTAAATAAGTACAGGGTACATAGAGCTTAGAGTTACCAGACATTCATCTTTCAGGATAAGAGAAAACCTCCAACGTTAAGTCATATCGGACGATGAATGAAATGATGTTCAAATAAGTACAGGTTACATAGAGCTTAGAGCTACCAGACATTTATCTTTCAGGATAAGAGAAAACCTCCAGCGTTAAGTCATACCGGACGATGAATGAAATGATGTTCAAATAAGTACAGGTTACATAGAGCTTAGAGTTACCAGACATTCATCTTTCAGGATAAGAGAAAACCTCCAACGTTAAGTCATATCGGACGATGAATGAAATGATGTTCAAATGAGTACAGGTTACATAGAGCTTAGAGTTACCAGACATTCATCTTTCAGGATAAGAGAAAACCTCCAACGTTAAGTCATATCGGACGATGAATGAAATGATGTTCAAATGAGTACAGGGTACATAGAGCTTAGAGTGACCAGACATTCATCTTTCAGGATAAGTGAAAACCTCCAACGTTAAGTCATATCGGACGATGAATGAAATGATGTTCAAATAAGTACAGGGTACATAGAGCTTAGAGTTACCAGACACTCATCTTTCAGGATAAGAGAAAACCTCCAACGTTAAGTCATATCGGACGATGAATGAAATGATGTTTAAATAAGTACAGGATACATAGAGCTTAGAGTTACCAGACATTCATCTTTTAGGATAAGAGAAAACCTCCAACGTTAAGTCATATCGGACGATGAATGAAATGATGTTTAAATAAGTACAGGTTACATAGAGCTTAGAGTTACCAGACATTCATCTTTCAGGATAAGAGAAAACCTCCAACGTTAAGTCATATCGGACGATGAATGAAATGATGTTCAAATGAGTACAGTGTACATAGAGCTTAGAGTTACCAGACATTCATCTTTCAGGATAAGAGAAAACCTCCAACGTTAAGTCATATCGGACGATGAATGAAATGATGTTCAAATAAGTACAGGGTACATAGAGCTTAGAGTTACCAGACATTCATCTTTCAGGATAAGAGAAAACCTCCAACGTTAAGTAATATCGGACGATGAATGAAATGATGTTCAAATGAGTACAGGGTACATAGAGCTTAGAGTTAACAGACATTCATCTTTCAGGATAAGAGAAAACCTCCAACGTTAAGTAATATCGGACGATGAATGAAATGATGTTCAAATGATTACAGGGTACATAGAGCTTAGAGTTATCAGACATTCATCTTTCAGGATAAGAGAAAACCTCCAACGTTAAGTAATATCGGACGATGAATGAAATGATGTTCAAATGAGTACAGGGTACATAGAGCTTAGAGTTAACAGACATTCATCTTTCAGGGTAAGAGAAAACCTCCAACGTTAAGTCATATCAGACAATGAATGAAATGATGTTCAAATAAGTACAGTGTACATAGAGCTTAGAGTTACCAGACATTCATATTTCAGGATAAGAGAAAACCTCCAACGTTAAGTCATATCTGACGATGAATGAAATACTGTTCAAATGAGTACAGGGTACATAGAGCTTAGAGTTACCAGACATTCATCTTTCAGGATAAGAGAAAACCTCCAACGTTAAGTCATATCGGACGATGAATGAAATGATGTTCAAATAAGTACAGGGTACATAGAGCTTAGAGTTACCAGACATTCATCTTTCAGGATAAGAGAAAACCTCCAACGTTAAGTAATATCGGACGATGAATGAAATGATGTTCAAATGAGTACAGGGTACATAGAACTTAGAGTTAACAGACATTCATCTTTCAGGATAAGAGAAAACCTCCAACGTTAAGTAATATCGGACGATGAATGAAATGATGTTCAAATGAGTACAGGGTACATAGAGCTTAGAGTTAACAGACATTCATCTTTCAGGGTAAGAGAAAACCTCCAACGTTAAGTCATATCAGACAATGAATGAAATGATGTTCAAATAAGTACAGTGTACATAGAGCTTAGAGTTACCAGACATTCATCTTTCAGGATAAGAGAAAACCTCCAACGTTAAGTCATATCTGACGATGAATGAAATACTGTTCAAATGAGTACAGGGTACATAGAGCTTAGATTTACCAGACATTCATCTTTCAGGATAAGAGAAAACCTCCAACGGTAAGTCATATCTGACGATGAATGAAATATTGTTCAAATGAGCCCAGGGTACATAGAGCTTAGGGTTAGCAGACATTCATATTTCAGTATAAGAGAAAACCTCCAACGTTAAGTAATATCGGACGATGAATGAAATGATGTTCAAATGAGTACAGGGTACATAGAGCTTAGAGTTAACAGACATTCATCTTTCAGGGTAAGAGAAAACCTCCAACGTTAAGTCATATCAGACAATGAATGAAATGATGTTCAAATAAGTACAGTGTACATAGAGCTTAGAGTTACCAGACATTCATCTTTCAGGATAAGAGAAAACCTCCAACGTTAAGTCATATCTGACGATGAATGAAATACTGTTCAAATGAGTACAGGGTACATAGAGCTTAGAGTTACCAGACATTCATCTTTCAGGATAAGAGAAAACCTCCAACGTTAAGTCATATCGGACGATGAATGAAATGATGTTCAAATAAGTACAGGGTACATAGAGCTTAGAGTTACCAGACATTCATCTTTCAGGATAAGAGAAAACCTCCAACGTTAAGTAATATCGGACGATGAATGAAATGATGTTCAAATGAGTACAGGGTAGATAGAACTTAGAGTTAACAGACATTCATCTTTCAGGATAAGAGAAAACCTCCAACGTTAAGTAATATCGGACGATGAATGAAATGATGTTCAAATGATTACAGGGTACATAGAGCTTAGAGTTATCAGACATTCATCTTTCAGGATAAGAGAAAACCTCCAACGTTAAGTAATATCGGACGATGAATGAAATGATGTTCAAATGAGTACAGGGTACATAGAGCTTAGAGTTAACAGACATTCATCTTTCAGGGTAAGAGAAAACCTCCAACGTTAAGTCATATCAGACAATGAATGAAATGATGTTCAAATAAGTACAGTGTACATAGAGCTTAGAGTTACCAGACATTCATCTTTCAGGATAAGAGAAAACCTCCAACGTTAAGTCATATCTGACGATGAATGAAATACTGTTCAAATGAGTACAGGGTACATAGAGCTTAGATTTACCAGACATTCATCTTTCAGGATAAGAGAAAACCTCCAACGGTAAGTCATATCGAACAATGAATGAAATTATGTTCAAATGAGTACAGAGTACATAGAGCATAGAGCTACCAGGTATTCATCTTTCTGGATAATGAGGCAAAAGCCCGTAAAAAACCTGATCCAGGCAACTTACCCTGACCGAGTATCGAACTTGGTACCCTATGAATGTAAGGCAGATATACTGCCACCTACGCTGCAGAGGTTGGCATTTATTTGTGAAGCTCTACATCAAACTATAAACTTTGCAGTTGTTTTTGAAAACACTGTCAACTTTTTCGCGTGAAAAATAATTTGTCGTGGGAAACGTTCTTCAGATTTTTTTATTGGCACCTTGTGGGATCGTAGGATTCAATGTCCAATTTGCAGAAATTCAAATCGTTCTTTATTTGCGTAGAATTGCAGCCACAGTAGCAGTATTACATCACATACACAATGTACCAAGTTCGATGACCACAACAACAGCGTTCTGATTATATCATCTCTCGTTACAACATATTTTAAACTGTTTACTCTTGTTTTCGACTGCATATCATTTCCTTTGTGTGAACAAGCCGCGTTACCGCGAATGTGTAAGTCGTTGAACTTAAAGTACTTCTTTGTACTTATATTAAGAAATGAGTATTACATTCTACTCTAAACTTTGATATCGAGATTTAACCGGAAATAAATGTTTTAGAGTTCCTGAAAGCTACCTCTTAACTGTGGATATATATGCACCTCATTGTTTGATCCAGCAGGGTTTTGTTTTTTCGGTGATACGTTGGTACATAATTTTACGGTAAATACAACAATTGCTCTATGCTGATGGGAGCAACAACCAAGCTGTTCTGAAACTCTGATATTTCGTCTCCCTCTACAGAGGTTACTCTAAACAGAGGAACCAATTATAAAGTATTAAAACTAACCTTCCCCAAAGCCCTACTCGGTTCTTTGCATGTGTTTAAGATATGTATATTCCAGCAATTCTCTCAACCTTGCAAGAGAAAGGGACGTCAGCTATTTTTCTGCATGTGCTTGCTTGCCTCTGGCTCTAAGGCGCTCTTTTTCTCATTTCTCCCTTCCTTATATGTGTTAGTGCAAAAAGGAGCCATATCACGTTTAGTAATTCCAGGTGAGTCCTTCACGTCTCATCTCAGATGGATTTACATCTATAATATAAAGAAAATTAAGTCATTTTCTACTGTAGCCGTTATTTTAGATATTTCATGTTTTGTTAAGAATAGTCAAAGAGATTAGTATTTATAGTAAAATAAAGAAGTAATGTAAAGTAGGTAATGGCGTAACCATGACAACGTAACATGTTCTTCTGCTTATGAAACTCTTTGGTGTAAGACATGTATTTGTTTATCCAAGAGTGTGCAGAAACAATTTTGTGTGTGCATCAAAGATGTACAAGTAGCGTGTGCGAAACAAAAGAAATAGTTCATAGTGGAATTTACCGCTGGTTGTAAGAAGACGACATTAATAATATTTGAAATTGCGTCAAAGAATTTAAACTTGTTTATGGGGAATTAAAATTTCCATCTTGGAACAAGAAAAGTATTATTCATTCTTCAACTTTCTCAGCCCCATTACCACGACCCGGGAAAGAAAAATATCTCAACGCTCAACAATTACAGATGCGCCTAATTATCCAGGGTTGCAAGAGAAACTTCTAGATTTCTTCAAGATCGTTACCAAAAGTGAGAAATTATTCTGTATCCACCTTCATCCCAAATAATCCTGCTTCAAAGATGGTGCCACATCGTGGTGCATCATCATAGCATCTTCAAACACCATCGCATGAGCACAAAATATTGCTACAAGATGGTTTTCCAACCTGGGGCTTCAACATAATCTACTCGGAAATCACCATCATCATTATCATCATCACCATCATCGTCTCATCCCAAAATTTCGCATCACTACTCACTTGTCAAATTCTTGCCAAACTTACCTTTTTCCCGTTCTTTTATTTTATATCACATTTTATCTTTCTGCTTCACAAATCACATAGATGTGTTATGTATACTATATACAGATTAGACAAAAGACAGCTGAAATTATACACACTATTAACTTATTGTGTTACATTAAGCTGCAGGCCACGCCGTGGCTCAGTGGTTAGACCGCTTGGCTCTCACCAAGGCGGCCCGGGTTCGATCCCAGGGGACCGCAAAGTGAGATTTGTGGTGGACAACAAGGCGTTGGGGCGGGTTTTCTCCGGAACCTCCGGTTTCCCCTGCCATCTCATTCCACCGATGCTCCATCTTCATCTTATGTATCATCAGTGTCACCGCCTGCGGTGCCGTATGTAGTAAAAGCGGGCGTTAAACACTACACATTTCACACATTAAGCTGCATTTTATTTAACAATTACTAAACGACACTGCTATTATATCCTATACCAGGCAGTTCTCTCACAACGAGGTCTGTATCGAGTTGAATGCTGATTAAGATGTTACTGTTTATAGTGTGCAGTTACTTCTGATATTTAACACTGTATTTCCTGTACATCTCGCGTACTTCACAAGCCCAACAACACTTATGTATATGCAATTTAAAATTAGTAAGCTTTTCACCATGGAGCAGGCCGGTGCTTCAGCCAAAATAAAACACAATCGGGGCAAACTTTTAAAAAGTGGCGAAAGGCAAATGATCGCGCATTGTTTCGCGGTGCTTAAAGAAAGCAACCCGGAATCGTCTATAAAAACTTTGAGAAAGAAACTGTTGATCTTCTTGGTGTCTCTGCAAGTACTGTACGTAGTGTTAGAATGGAACAGCAAGCATCCGTAACTCTAAGAACATCGGGAAAATCGCGTAAATGCAAACAGTGCTTGGAGAAATACGACGATTTTACGAAAAGTGCTGCACGCAGTGAAGTTCATGATTATTTTTTCAGAAATGAACCCGCTCATAGATTCAATAACTTAATGTGTAACCCAACTCTATTTATTTATTGTGTAGAAGATAGCGCTGCTATATATACTGCTAGAGTTGCGAAACTTATGTGCGTGCATGTAGCGCCTAACACGGAGCGAGTTGAGTCAGCTCCACCTTGTTGTTTACAGCAGGATTAAAGTAGCGCGAGATACAGTATACTTCATGACTCTCCCACGTTATAGCAGCAGCAAACAGAACAGAAATCATTGTATTCCATATTTTCCGACTGTTTCATGCTACCCCCCTCTCCTCTATCACCGATAAAGGTATGGACGTTCCATTTCTAGAGCATTGCTGACGTTTCCTGTGCTACTACACTTACCATAGACTTTATTTCACGCGCATAACCGACATAGCAACCTGCCGCACGCCGCGAAACCGGTTCCGTCAACAATTGCTCACGTAACATAAACAAACGAAAGTGGATAGAGAACATTACATGAACGCAGCAGTTTTTTTATGATTCAGTGAAGAATTACCAGCGAGTGTGAAGTCAAATTAAGGCCCATGATGGATACTAACGGCGTTAAAAGTAAATCGCTCATGAAATCAGCAATATTACAAAACCTGCACACGCATGGTGCATTCACGCGTAACTTCTTGGGGCCCCAAAACCACGAATCACGTTCACCCCTGGAGAAGTGTTTTGAGGCAAGGTCGCGCCCCTCTCTCCTCATTAATCATGCCTGCCCCCCTTCTCCTGCGATTCGAAACGCCCGAAAATGTTTTCCAGGAGGAATGCCACTGAGTGATTGTTAGCGGCTGATGACTCTCCCGTCCACAATAGAAGAGGTTATCTAGATAAAGCCCTTCACATGTTGTTATGTTGCCCCAGAGCAAAGGGTTTGAACTTTATTGTTCGTACTGTTACAAATGGAAGCTGTTCATTAATTATGTCGCGGAGAGTGCATCACTTCAGTAGGTAGGTACCTCAAATACACAACAACAACCTCACTCTCGCTCCACCAATGGATTCTGCTTCAACTTTCGCTACGACTCCATTAAGCGCATGCAGTCACTTCACTAACATTTACTTCAATTTCCTTCCGACTTCATTTATTTCGTACTTCACTACACTAATGACATATTTGCATGGGATGGGTTAAAGAACACAGTGGAATTTTAGGTAACGAGAGAGCTGATTGCCGCAGAATCCAATCTTCCTGTGACATACTCTTTATGTCCTATTTCTACTGTAAGGAGAATAATACATCAATATATTCTTGAAGAATGGAACCAACAATGGCTAACAACTCCAAATGGAAGTTTAACAAAAACATTATTTTTCCCTAGTGTATATAACAGAGGAAAATGTGAAACTCTTGTACCAAATTTTGTTTTGACACAATTTTTAAGTGGACATGGTAAATTTGGTGAATACTTATCACGTTTTCACTTAACATCTAACCGCAAGTGCATGTGTGGTGAAGAATTTCAAACTGTGGTTCATCTCCTTTTCTGTTGTCCCATTTTCTGGAGAGAAAGACAAGAATTAATATTCAAGCTAGACTCTCTAGGAACTGAATTTTCTGCTCCGCTCACATCTTTGCTAATGAAGCCACAACAGTATAAGTACTTCATGATGTTTATAAACTCAGTTTTTAAACGTCTGAAATAGTTTAAATTAATATGCATCAGATTATAACATGTTTTCTTCCTTCTAGTATTTAAAATATTTTTGTTAAAATTGTGTATTTTTATTTATCAACTCTAACCCTAATATACCACTGTGTAAAATAGGGTTCATAAATCTGGATAAATAAATAAAAAAAAATACGAGGTCGGCTGTAAAGTCCCTGGCCTCACAATAAGAACAATTCATTTGCTTCTTTATTTCTCAACATAATTTCCAGAAAGGCTAATACCTCTGTTTATCGATGCACTAATTTAATTAAACCATTTCTGTAGTGATGGTACTATGTACACTTTTGTAGTGTAAGGTATTAATTGACCTAATAGTGGTCCGAACTATAAAGCCCGGACCTTAAAGTACTTACAGCATAGTAAGTCGCCATTAAGGTAGATGTCTCATGTGTTTATGAGAACTCCTAATGATTTACCGGGAAAAACACGAGGCAGTTGGAGAATTTAATCTCATATCGGCACGTTGGCCATGTAGCTCAATGCTTTAGAGCAGCTGGACGGAGAGCAGAAGATCCGTGGTTCAAATCCCGGCTGTGGCATTGAATTTTTCAGTCCGGCTCTACTCTTTCATAGTGCGTCCTACACACGGCTAGTGTGAAAGAACAATTAATTTCCATTAATTGACCTAATAGTGGTCTGAACTATAAAGCCCGGGCCTTAAAATACTTACAGCATAGTAAGTCGCCATTAAGGTAGATATCTCATGTGTTTTTGAGAACTCCTAAGTGGTCTACCGGAAAAAAAACGAGTCAGTTGGGGAATTTAATCTCATATCGGCACGTTGGCCATGTAGCTCAATGCTTTAGAGCAGCTGGACGGAGACCAGAAGATCCGTGGTTCAAATCCCGACTGTGGCATTGAATTTTTCAGTCCGGCTCTACTCTTTCATAGTGCGTCCTACACACGGCTAGTGTGAAAGAACAATTAATTTCCATTAATTGACCTAATAGTGGTCCGAACTATAAAGCCCGGACCTTAAAGTACTTACAATATAGTAAGTCGCCATTAAGGTAGATGTCTCATGTGTTTTTGAGAACTCCTAAGTGGTCTACCGGAAAAACACGAGTCAGTTGGAGAATTTAATCTCATATCGGCACGTTGGCCATGTAGCTCAATGCTTTAGAGTAGCTGGACGGAGACCAGAAGATCCGTGGTTCAAATCCTGGCTATAGCATTGAATTTTTCAGTCTGATTCTATCCTTTGGTTTCAGTAGCTACATGTAACTTATACTTTTAGTAAAGTCATTAAAGTATTTAAAAAAAAAAACAATTAACTGAATATCTTTCTTTGAGATTGGCCAGAGAGATAATGAAATCCGATTCAGACAAATGATGTTTGAAATCTTTTATAGCAGTGTCCACCGTCCTAATTTAAACAGATAAGTGCTTCAGGACTAGAAGCTATTTGTGATTAACAAAAGCTACGAGAGCTGTTCAATAAAAAATGATCATAACTTTTTTACGGTCATAATTTTTCGCACTGAAATTAAATTTTATTATATTCTGTTAGCTTAATGTAAAACAAACACGCCGTAGTCGTTTCATTTTTGGTACTCCTGGTTCCCGCCTGTGAGAACCAGGCAAGTTCAGACATGTTCAGCATCGCCTACCACTGCAGTGGAGGTAACACGCGAGGAACAATATGCGGCTTTGAAATTCTGCTTTCGTCTCAACAAATCTTCAGTTGAGGACTATACAATGTTACAGGAGGCCTATGAGGAGTCTGTTCTTCCTTACAGCACAGCTCGAAGGTAGTTTAAACTGTTTAAAGAAGGGAGACAATCGATTTCAAAGGAAGGTGTGCCCAATGCTCCAGTTACTGCTCTTACGGAAGAAAACATCAACACTGCTGCTGCCATTGTGAGAGAGCATCGACGAATTACCTTAAGATCACTTTCTGAAATACTGAACATTTCATTGGGTGTCACCCACACCATGGTGACAGAAACATTACACATGAGACGTGTTTGTGCGCGATGGGTTCCAAGACTGTTGATTCCCGAACAAAAGGACATTCGCATGCAGGTCTGCATGCAGTTAAAGTTGATGTTACAGGAAGATCCGGAGTTTCTTTCAAACGTAATCACTGCTGATGAAACTTGGCTACATCATTTTGGTCCTGAGAGCAAACAGCAAAGCTCAGTGTGAAAATCTCCTTCATCACCAACCCCCAAAAAGCAAAAGTGGTTGCTTCTGCTGGGAAAGTTATGGTCATCTCATTCTTTGATATTCATGGAATGGTTTATCAGCTTGTTGTACCTGCACACACATTAGTAACTGGACAATACTACAGGGATGTCCTGGAAACATTGCAAGTCCATATCAGGCGCAAAAGACCACATTTCCGTAAAGCAGGCTGGAAGCTGCACCACGATAATGAGCGCCCGCATATTGCCAATGTTGTTGCTGAATATCTTGCAAAAATCAACGTGAAGTACATCTCCCTATAGTCCGGTTTTAGCCTTATGTGACTCTTTTCTATTCCCTAGCTTGAAGAAACGCCTTCTTGGGAGGCATTATCCATCATCAGATGCAGTGGTGAAGTCTGCGGAGGCAATTTTGAAGGATCTCTCAAAAATGGTTTCCAGCATGTCTTTGAAGACTGGCAGAAACGCTGAGACAAGTGCATGGCATTCAGGGGAGACTCTTTTGAGGAAGGCCATCAAAATTATGAGGATAAGTAAAGGTACGTTATCAAAGAATTTGTGATCATTTTTTATTGAACAGCGCTCGTGTTAAGTTCAACTTCATGACTACAACACCTAATTTCATACGAATGATTGAATTATTTATTTATTCTTCACATTCCAAAAAGTTTACAATTTACAACTTTTGACTACATTTATTAGTGTTTACCTTGTTGCTACCTTGGCTTACATGACACCCTGGTCTTCTGCTCTGTCAGGTAGCTCTTAACCTCCATCTCTCTTGTTACTTAATTAGTCGCTTTCTTCCACCTCATCTTCCTTTATTATATTATTTACATTTCTTGTCCATTTTTCTTTTACTTTCTGCAAGAACTCACCAATACTTCTTAACTTCTTTTCTTCCTTTCCCGTTAACACTTTTATCTACTATCCTCTTCTCTACTTTCTCCCATTTTTCTTCCCAAATCTTTATTCTCCATATTTCAACCTCCTCGCATTCTGTTACATAGTGTTCTGTGCTTTGGTTTCCCCAACACAATTCACATTATATATTCCAAATATTAAACAGCTTTTTCACATCTCAAGTGTAATTGCTAATGTCTTATTCTTTCACGTTTCTAATTTTCTGAATTATCTTACACTCAGTTTTCTCTGAGCCAATACATTTCTTATTGTCTAAATTCATCTGACCATCAAACTGCCTTAGCTATTGTGACTTATAATTGCTTTCCCTCAACATTTAACTTCCTTTGTTATTCCCTGGAAAATGCAAATCATGTTTCTTATATAACGCATTTATTTACACATGTACGAGATATTTGTCACATATATTTCTCCCCCAGACATTTATTTATAGCATTATTCATCTTTACCGGACCTAATACTGGTTTCGCAATGTAATAACAAGAGCTAAATGTCAAATTGTCAATGGCAGTGTTTGTAATTGCAGAACGAAAGCAAGTGACGAAATGACAAAACACTGCAGATACTTTGGCACTCTTCTGTTATCATTTGAGATGCCTATTCGAGCACTCTTTTCCACCGACCTGAGAAAAACAAATCACATAGTGACCCCCTTAAAACAGTTTAAGATACATAAAGTCTGCTGTGTTACCATAATCTCGTTGCAGCTTCAACGAAGTCATTACCAAAACTTTTCTTAAACATCAAATGAGAAGAACCGTGTGAATGTAACTGTATGAAATGCAATAGACCTGATACCTAATTTAGGTAGAGATGTATGTGTCAAAATTTTGAAGGAAAAACTCTGCACCAGCACTTAAACAGCAACTTTATCAAACTAAGGTGTTGTCATTGACTGCAGGTCATCTACTTCAGTCAAGTCTACTTTATGAAGTCTACTGAGAACCGATTTAAACATTAGGGGAGGTGCTGATGTGCCGGAAGTGCGATAAAGGAAGTCACTGCGTTTTAAAGTACTCTAAAGGATAATGAGTCGAAAGCGTCCCTTGTTGGGGGCAATTAAGAGCCCTTAGTGCATGAGAGCGACTATCATCGAACGGAAAAAGAGCCAATCCAGCGAGCAACGGTAAAAATAAACAAAGACGTTGAGCTGTTGTAGTCATTGCGATGAGGGTGCGCTGTTGCTTCCCTCCGGACCGGTCTTAAGTATCCTTAAAGAACACCCTCCCCCGCGATCTTACTTCCCTTGCGAATCAAAGATCGTCGGGACGGAGGCGGAGAAGAAAGGGGGGAAGGTGCTCTTGAAGAAATCGATGTCACCAATAAGAAACGGGGCAGAGCCGCCCAGATGTTGCCAGGCAACGAGGGGCCGTGATGTCACACACCCTGGCAGGCAGTCAAGGGGTTACCATGGTAACGACAAAACCGCAGCGGTATCGGTTGGTTGCTTGCAGAGCTGCCTCTACCAGCTTTTAGTCAGTCTCTCCCGACCCAATAGCAACTTCGCTTGCATTTTGTATTCACAAAGTGCTCACGTCATTCTTACAAAAACTTTTCCGTAAAGAATCACTTGAACATTGCCTATAACAGGTGCAATGGAACACAACTTTAACAAATGAGCAATGATTATAGGATATGATATAAAACAATTAGAGAAGATAACAATTGTTATGAATTAATAACAGTGAAGTTCTTTTTTTTTAATATTTACGTCCCCTAACATTAAGTCATATGGAACAAAAAATGAAACGATGTTCAAATGAATACAGGGTACAGAGAAAACAGCGTTACTAGACATTCATCATTCAGGATAAGAGAAAACCTCCAACGTTAAGTCATATCGGACGATGAATGAAATGATGTTCAAATGAGTACAGGGTACATAGAGCTTAGAGTTACCAAACATTCATCTTTCAGGATAAGAGAAAACCTCCAACGTTAACTCATACCGGACGATGAATGAAATGATGTTTAAATAAGTACAGGGTACATAGAGCTTAGAGTTACCAAACATTCATCTTTCAGGATAAGAGAAAACCTCCAACGTTAACTCATACCGGACGATGAATGAAATGATGTTCAAATAAGTACAGGGTACATAGAGCTTAGAGTTACCAGACATTCATCTTTCAGGATAAGAGAAAATCTCCAACGTTAAGTCATATCGGACGATGAGTGAAATGATGTTCAAATGAGTACAGGGTACTTAGAGCTTAGAGTTATCAGACATTCATCTTTCGGGATAAGAGAAAACCTCCAACGTTAAGTCATATCGGACGATGAATGAAATGATGTTCAAATAAGTACAGGGTACATAGAGCTTAGAGTTACCAGACATTCATCTTTCAGGATAAGAGAAAACCTCCAACGTTAATTCATATCAGACGATGAATGAAATGATGTTCAAATGAGTACAGGGTACATAGAGCTTAGAGTTATCAGACATTCATCTTTCAGGATAAGAGAAAACCTCCAACGTTAAGTCATATCGGACGATGAATGAAATTATGTTCAAATAAGTACAGGGTACATAGAGCTTAGAGTTACCAAACATTCATCTTTCAGGATAAGAGAAAACCTCCAACGTTAATTCATATCAGACGATGAATGAAATGATGTTCAAATGAGTACAGGGTACATAGAGCTTAGAGTTATCAGACATTCATCTTTCAGGATAAGAGAAAACCTCCAACGTTAAGTCATATCGGATGATGAATGAAATGATGTTCAAATGAGTACAGGGTACATAGAGCTTAGAGTTATCAGACATTCATCTTTCAGGATAAGAGAAAACCTCCAACGTTAAGTCATATCGGACGATGAATGAAATTATGTTCAAATAAGTACAGGGTACATAGAGCTTAGAGTTACCAGACATTCATCTTTCAGGATAAGAGAAAACCTCCAACGTTAATTCATATCAGACGATGAATGAAATGATGTTCAAATGAGTACAGGGTACATAGAGCTTAGAGTTATCAGACATTCATCTTTCAGGATAAGAGAAAACCTCCAACGTTAAGTCATATCGGACGATGAGTGAAATGATGTTCAAATGAGTACAGGGTACTTAGAGCTTAGAGTTATCAGACATTCATCTTTCGGGATAAGAGAAAACCTCCAACGTTAAGTCATATCGGACGATGAATGAAATGATGTTCAAATAAGTACGGGGTACATAGAGCTTAAAGTTACCAGACATTCATCTTTCAGGATAAGAGAAAACCTCCAACGTTAATTCATATCAGACGATGAATGAAATGATGTTCAAATGAGTACAGGGTACATAGAGCTTAGAGTTATCAGACATTCATCTTTCAGGATAAGAGAAAACCTCCAACGTTAAGTCATATCGGACGATGAATGAAATTATGTTCAAATAAGTACAGGGTACATAGAGCTTAGAGTTACCAGACATTCATCTTTCAGGATAAGAGAAAACCTCCAACGTTAATTCATATCAGACGATGAATGAAATGATGTTCAAATGAGTACAGGGTACATAGAGCTTAGAGTTATCAGACATTCATCTTTCAGGATAAGAGAAAACCTCCAACGTTAAGTCATATCGGATGATGAATGAAATGATGTTCAAATACGTACAGGGTACATAGAGCTTAGAGTTATCAGACATTCATCTTTCAGGATAAGAGAAAACCTCCAACGTTAAGTCATATCGGATGATGAATGAAATTATGTTCAAATAAGTACAGGGTACATAAAGCTTAGAGTTACCGGGCACTGATCTTTCAGGATAAGAAAAAAACCGGGAAAATCCTTATCAAGATAACTCAGTCTGTCCATATTCGCATTCGGGACCTCTTTAACTTGAGGCAGACACGCTACCATCACGCTACAAAGGCGGAAGCGAAATGCCTATGATACGTATATTCTCAATGTTGGCATTTGATACTCCATTGAACTATTATATCTGCTGAATTGTCAATAGTTTTAATGTTCAAATATTGTCAGTGAGATGTGTAAGTTATGTATCAACACAAATTTTAAGTGCAGATTTCTCGGTGAGAAATAGTTTGTGAATCCGGGGTGTACTGCCAATAATCGAAAACAATAGAACAGTGTTATATGATTGTAAAACACGAAGGAAAGGGCATGGATTTTAGAAAGATATGCTCTTTATACATCTAAGTCTGGTCTACGTGTAGACTCTCCCCGAGAACTTGCTCAGAATTATGTTTCATTTCTAGTTTATAAAACTGTAGAGGTACATCTAGCAGCATTTTGTGAAAGGCTAGGAGCGTGATGTCTCCAAGTCTCACGTAGCTACTTTGACTTAATTAATTGCTTTTCCTGAACGCGCAACTGTCCAAGAACGTGTATGACATATAGGCGAGTAACATCGTTTGTAAGAACTAACGCGCCGTGTTCTATAGGCAAACTGCCGAACTCTTATGTCAGTTAATAACTTTGGCCACTTGATAGAATGTACAAGCCTCTTCTGCAAACTGAGTTATAGGCTGGGGAGGGTGCCATGTAAGCTACCTAAGGGGACAACGATATTCATTAAATTTTACTTTAAGTAGTACAAATGGACAATGTATTGCATTTTATTCAATATTTCCGTATTACAATCTATAATATGTTGGTACGGGGGCTGTTCAATAAAGTATGATCACATTTTTTTTTGGCAACGTACCTTTTACTCATCCTCATAATTTTGATGGTCCTTCTCAAAATAGTCCCCCCTGAATACGATGCACTTGTCTTCAAAGACATGCTGGGAACTATTTTTTGAGAGATCCTTCAAAAACGCCTCCGCAACCTTCACCACTGCTTCTCATGATGGATAATGCCTCTCACGAAGGC